>JASXTE010000002.1:55183056-55783056 GCA_030280995.1 Hemileia vastatrix
TAAAAATTGGAGAGGTTTTGGATCAGTACTACATCCCATTGGTAGATACAAAGCTGCTGTTTTCTTTAAACATCAACTTGGTTATGTAAGAGTAACTTGTGACTTTGTAGTAATGGATAATACTAACTGTAGTAACTGTTTTATCATTGGAAATGATATTCTGACTAAGTTTGGTTTATTATTAGACCCTAATAATAACAATTTTTCAATTGGAATGAATGGTAAAACGAAATTTAAAATAAATTCTTTTAACACAGACTTACACATTGAGTCAGTAACAAATATTCCGTGCAAAGGAAGAGAATCCAATGAGATGGAACTTCTGGAAACAGAATATTCAAAAGCATCATTTGGCACTCATATAAGTAAAGCTGAGAAAAATAATATTTTGGACTTAATTAAAGCATTTCCAATGGCTTTTGCTCATGGTAAAAATGAACTTGGCCTTGTAAAAGATCATGAAATGAATATTAGTTTAAACTGTGATATGGATAATATTCCTGCTAGTCTTAAAAAGAAACCATACCCTGCTCCACCAATGAAGAGGAAAGAAATAGAGGATAATATTAAGATGTTGTTAAAAATGAACATTCTTGAAAAGGTTGAAACTACACCAAAATATTTTGTAATATCACCAGTGCTTATTTATTATGAACAAGATAAAGCAAGACAGTGTGGTGATTTTAGAGCATTAAATAAATTTACAGTAGATGATATTTATCCCTTGCCAAGGTTTGCCTCTATACATGCTACCCTCAAAGGTGCTAAATATATAAGTTGCCTAGATGTCAATAATGGGTACCATCAAATTCCTGTTGGAAAGAATTCACAGAACTTTTTGTTGATAACAACACACATGGGAATTTAGAAATATGTCAGGATGCCATTTGGACCAAAAAATGCTCCATCAGTATTTCAGAAGTTAATGGATATAACATTCCATAATGAAATGATTGAGGGATGGTTAATGGTATACATTGATGACATCATAGTGTTCTCTAAGACTTATGATGAACACTTAATCCATTTAAAGAAGGTATTTCAAAAAATGGATGCAATAAAAATGACCCTTGCATTGAAAAAATGTAAATTTGGGTTAGAATCTTTAAAAGTTCTTGGTCATATCGTATCTGGCTTACAAATATGTGTAGACCAAAATACAGTGGCTGCAATAAAGAATATTGGCATTCCTTAAAATGTAAAGGATGTACAATCTTTTCTTGGTATGTGTGGTTATTATAGACAATATATAAAAAACTACCAATTAATTGCTGCACCATTGACCACACTGATAAAGAAATCAGAAGCTTTCATTTGGAATAATGAAAGACAAAAGTCTTTTGATAAGTTTAAAGAATGTTTGATGACAGCTCCTATCATGATATTACCAGATTTCCAATTGCCTTTTGTGTTATATACAGATGCAATTTTTATTGGTCTGGGTGCTGCTTTGCATCAAAAACAACTTATTGAAGGAAAAATGTCAGAAGTGGTAATTTGCTATATTTCACGTACTCTAAGAAGTAGTGAATTGAAATATGGTGCTACTCAGCTTGAGTGTTTGGCAGAAGCATGGGCTCTTGAGAAGCTACATTATTACCTTGAAGACCAAAAATTTGAGTTAATAACTGACTGTAGTGCAGTTAAGTCACTCTTAAACATGAAAACTCCTAATAGACACATGTTTAGATGACAATTAGCTGTACAAGAATACAGAGAAAAGATGACTATTACACATAGAGCGGGAATCTTACACTCTAATGTAGACTTGTTATCTAGAAGACCTCTGCCTAATAATGATGATAATCCTGCTTATGTTCCTGAATCAGAGATTATTAACATTTATGGCATTTATGTTGTAGATCTTGAGGATGAATTTATGCAATCAATTCTTGATATGTATGCTTCAGATCCTGACATGAGTTAACTCACTACAATATTAAATGAGCCATCTTATGCTTCAATGAATGTTTTAATAAAAACATTACCAAATAAGTATAAAGAGGCATTAGAAAAATGAAAATTTTCCATTGAGGAAGGTTTTATATATTACAGGAAAAAATTAAGTAATGTAATTGTAATTTCCCCTTCAATGAAGGAGTTAATGTTAAGAATATGTGTTGATGATATATTAGCAGGTCATTTTGACTACCATAAAACATTAACCAGAGTAAAAAATGCAGCTTGGTGGATTAACATGTCTGAGGATGTTCAAAAATATATTGAGACATGTGATTCTTGTCAAAAATCTAAAAGATTTACAGGCAAAAGAGCTGATTTATTACAACAAATTGAGCATCCAAAAGCTCCATGGGAAATAATTATTATGGAATTTGTTACAGGTTTGCCAATAGCAGGACATAAGAGTTATAACTCCTGCTGGGTAATTGTAGATAGATTTACAAAGATGTGTAAATTTCATCCTACCCACAAAGAGGTTTCTGCAAAAGACTTAGCTTTTTTATGGTGGACACAAATGTTGAATATAGCAGGTTTCCCCAAAGCAATAGTTTCTGACAGAGATCCTAAATTTACTTCTGAGTTCTGGACATTGTTTATGGATGTTTCAGGGTGTAAATTAAAACTTTCTACAGAACACCATCCACAAACTGATGGGCTAGCTGAAAGAATGATACAAACTTTAGAAGATATGATAAGAAGGTATTGTGCTTTTGGTCTTAACTTTAAAGAAAATGACAAATTCACGCATGATTGGGTAACCCTTATCCCAGGTTTAGAATTCGCATACAATAGTACAGTAAATTCTCTCACTGGCAAAAAGCCATTTGAGTTATGGTTGGTTTATGTACCTAATACCCCTGCTAAAACTCTTAATAAATTACCTAGATTGTATATCCATCCAGGCACTAAATCTTTTCTTCAAATGCAAGAATTATTCAGAAAACATGCTCCAGAATGTATAAATAAGGTTTTTGAGTATGAGAAGAAAAGATGTGATAAAGCCCATAAAGAACAAATGTTCAAAGAAAGTGATGAAGTCCTCTTTTCTACACTACATTTCAATTTAAATGGTAATGTTAAATTGAAGGATACATTCATTGGACCATTTGTAGTTAAAAAGATGGTTGGTAACAATGCTGTTGAGGTTATTCTATATGCACCATATGATAGAAAACATCCAGTATTTCCAATTTCTCTTATAAAACCATACCATTCTAATGATACTGCTCTATTTCCAAGAAGATCAGGAAGAAATAAACAGCAACCTGAAGAAATAGTTGAAAAGGCAGAAATTGAAAATATACTTAAAAAGAGACACCTTACTAAAGAAAAGGGAGTTGAGTATCTATTAAGATTTAAAAATAAATCAAGTGAATATGACAAAGGGATTCCAGGAAATGAAATATCTGAAATTAAAAATCTCTTGAAAAAATTTAAATCCTAATAAAACTGTTTATTCAGTATATGTATTATTGAAAATTTACAAAAACTTTCTATTCACTCCTTACATTAATTAAAATGTCTTAACATTTTTTTTTGTTTTTTTGGGTGAGGGAGTGTAAGCCTATATATCCCTAGGACTGAGTATTTCCTATACTTAAAATAAGATATCCTAAAGTACGTTAAGCTTATATCTTAAAAATAAGGTTAAAACAATAATATATATGATTATATTACATATATATATAATTATTACTCTATTATATAAATTATAATAGTTTAAATAGCTTATCCATGGCCTAATAATACTTATTAAAGTGTTAATAGTGTCATAATATACTTATCTTAAGTGATATTAAGTAATTATTGAAATACATATACATATAGGTATACATAAATCTCATATTCAGTGAAATATGCAGTATATTATGTATATTTAGGTATATAAAAGGGTTTTAGCCTCTTAAGAGCCTATAACCTTTGTTTTTCTGCTTATTTTAGGTCATATGGACGCAAACAGTGGGCTCACAACGCCTACAGAAGCGTAAACATCTATTTCAGGCGCAAACACTCAGTCTGGACAACTTAATCTGCTTCCTTGGATGGATATTGACGGATTTATGGGTTGGGAGGTCATTTCTGGGTTAATATGGATGCTTGGAGATGTTATTAGGGGCTTGGAAATTTCATTTGTTTCCTTTATATGCTTTGGGTTTCATTATATTCTCTTTGGATGAGTTATTTTACCTGTTTCTTTATGGTATCCACTTTTATCTGGATTTTCTATTTATGGTATGGGTCTGTGTTATCATTAATTGTGATGGAGGGTCCTTACTGGAGATCTGGGTGTTTAATCTATTTTAAGTTGTCTCCATGGGGAGGTGATTGGCCCTCAAATTGCTGTAATTGCTGGGGATAGCAGTGACATCATCTGGATTGAAGGTCTGTGCACTCCAGTGGATTTTGGTATAAGTAATGAAGATTTTGACGGTTATTAGACATCATTCACTTACTAAAATTCAAAAAAAAAAATGATAACACAATTATTATTATTCAAAGGTATATTATAAAGCCATTATAAATTGATATTATCTTTATATAAGCTATAACTATATTATATTCATCTATTTTCCACCACTAGCACGCATTTAAATCCAAGTATTGTGAGTTTTATTTGAGTAAAACTATTTTATTAGTCTTCCCCTGAGGTTTAATCACCAAATCAGTTATTAAAAAGCAGTAGGACCATTAATAAATACTATTAAATCATACTTATATACTAGATACACTGACATCCTCCCTCCAATATGAAATGTTGTCATTTTCAACTTTGCATAGTTTATTGACCAAAATCTTTTTTCTCTCCCTTCAACCACCATCATCTCCAATCACACCATTAACAAAGTTTCTTCTAAATCAACCTTTAATCTCATTATTTTAAAATTTTCTTCAAATAACTAGTTGCTCCATGTAAATTATGTGCTTGCTACCAAGTACCCTGTCTAATGTCTAATCCTGATCTTCCTTAAAAGGATTTGTTCAAAAGAGCTTCCTTATCCAAAGTCCAATCTTCTTCAATAGATCCCTGCCTACTTCAGCCTTCTCAAGATCCAGATCCAATAATGCCAGTTCCTCGAATAAATTTCACTGAAACAATGTCTCCTGGCTCAAAATGTAAGAACTGTTTACAAGAAACTCCATCCAATAATCATGAATATATCCTAAAGAGAAGACTCCTAATGCAAAGTTTTGATAATGATGTCAAACAATTTCAAAGAAATTTTCTTTTCTAATTAGTTTATTTTGGTGAACGTTTTTTTATCTGGTCTTCTACAAATTTAAACTGTTTGTCTTCTTCTACTGCTCTTGATATAAATCATAATAATAATAATAATAAAATAAAATTCTGTGATGATTCCACTACTGAAAGCAAGGTTTGAATCCCTTCAGACTCCCATATACCAGTCTTCCATCTATGTCACAGCATGAGAGAGTGAATCTCCCTAATCAGACAAATACACTTGATTCCATTCTTATAGGTCCCCCCAATGAGCCGAATTCTTTGATTCCAATCTTGCCATGAGGTTCTCGAAGCTTCCACCAAACAGCCTAAAACTGAGGCTTTAAAATAAAACAATAATAAATCCAACTACCACCCTGACTTCTGATTCCTTCATCACAATTTTCATCCATTTGCTATTCAGAAACCTTTACAAAATACTTTTATCCAGGCTTCCAATATTTGCTTTTAATCTTTTAGAGCATTTCAAAGCACTAAAAATATCACCTAATTAAACCATTATGCCTTTTTGGCATCATTACCATTTTAAATATTATTCTCCTAAAGCTTAACAGCACCTAAATCCAACAATGTTTGAAATTCCAGTCTAAAGTCTTGGTGGACAGAGATAAATTAAAAGATTGAATTTATTTGACCAAATAGATTGGTATTCCAGCTTAAAGTCTTGGTGGACCAAACTTTTAATTAATTTCAAGTTTAAGGTCATGGTAGACTAGGCTTTTTTAAATATTAAAAGAAATCTTCATAAATTTTCAGTTTACAGTCTTGAAGAATTAACAGCATCCAAAGTAAAACCAAATTTTTTAAGAAAATATTGAAAAATATCCAGTTTAAAGTCCTAGAAGACCAAAGATCTTGAATACAAATAAGACCTTAAAGAAAGTCTTGAAAATTAGCCAGTTTAAAGTCTAGAAGGACTTACTGATCTTGATATGGGATCCAATTTTTCTCGAGCTTCACTTGACCCTTTTTCCTGTATTAAATATACTATGAATGAAATAACCAAAAAGAAAAATTTGAAAATTTAAAAAAATTGAGAAAGAATTTTATATTTATATATTTATTTTTTTTATATTTATGATATAAGAGTGAATTAAGAAATAAAATAATAATATTGAATTCTAATGAAAGTTTAAAAAAGAAAAATATTTAAAAGAAGATTTTGAAAAAAAAATATTTAAATTTAATAGATTCCCCCTGGCCAATTTATGAGCCATACCCTCGACATCATACCCACATCCAAGTGCAACTTGTTATGGTTACAAAGTTTTGAGAATTTAAATATAATAAATTAAATGAAAGTTTTATTTAATTATTATTATAATTATAATTTTTTATTTTTTTAATTTTATTTTTAATATTTAATTTTTAATTTTTTAATTTAATTTTTTTTTTTTATAAAATAGAAATTTTAAATAATGATCACTGGGTGGGCTCCCTCCAACTTGAAAAGATGATTAGAGACCACCAGTGAGAATTACCCTTAAAAATAATTTTAAAGATGTAATTAATAAAAGAAATATATTGAAATAAAAAAAACATAAAAGAGAAAATAAAACTAAATAAAATAAAAGAAATATTGAATCTGGAATTAAGAGAGGTGTCTTTTTATTTGTTCCAGTTTATAGTCTTAGTAGACTTCCTATAATTCAAAAACAAATCCAGGATTCAACTAGAAACAGGGAAAAATTGGAAACAAACATTGTGGGGTAATTGTGTATAGAGCAGCCAGCCCATCAATTACACCCAAACTTGCCAATCTTTAATTCAGAAGGTTCCCCTGTGAACACTTCTACCAATAAAAAATTTATCAATCCAACATATATCTTCCCCATCATTTTTGTCGCTTTTAAGGGTTTTAAGAATTTTCAAACAAATGTCTTCATAAATGACATAAAATTTTGTTAACAGTTTTGTCTCCCATACCATAGTAAAAGGACAGTAATGTTTTTAATAAGAAAGTAGACTATCCTCATTCAAGAGTTAAACTTGATGATGAATGATTTTTTTGTTTAATATATCCTCATAGCGGAGTAAGCTTCTGTCCTCATAGTACCTCCAGGATGGAACCTCTTAACTTAATCAGCAGCTACCCTCTTTTTTAGTACCACTCCATCCAGCTCTTCTAAAACATATGAACCTCCAGATACTTTTTCCTTGACTTTATATGGTCCATTCCACCTATCTACAAACATCTTTCCCCATTGGCTCTCCAAACGCCTATTATACACCAAAACTATATCTCCAGTCTTCAAAGGATTTCCAAGTCAATGTGCCAACCACTCATCCCAATATCATACTTACTGATTTTGGATCTTCATTATCGGCGAATATGCCTTTTCTTAGTACACATATTTATTTTCTAGCTGCATCATTCTTGCACATAATAACTCTTCAGTAGTCTTGACTGTGTCCCAGTCAACTCCAAGATATGATTCAGCTTCCAAATCAACCAGTAAAACTGCTTTCTGTCCAAAAACAAGCTCATAGGGTGAAAATCTGGTTGTCCTTTTGGCAGTAATTCTGTCAGCAAATAAGACTAAAGGTAAATAATGCATCCACTTTTCAGCACTCAACCCACACATTTTGAATAAAGAATTCTTAATAACTTGATGCCCTCTTTTAACCATACCTTCATATTGAGGACAATAAGGGGTTGCTACCCTAACCTTTGACCCAACGTTTGATATAGCTTCTCTAAACTCTGTCCCAAACTCAGGACCTCCATCTACTGTTACCAATTACATAACTCCATATTGATACACCCAATTTTTCAAAATAAATTCTGCCAAATTTTTGGCAGTCAAATTAATAAGAGTCCCTGCTTCTACCAAACCAGATTAATCATCTCTGGCTACAATTAAATATTTATACCGTCCCTCCTTAATATGAACAGCATCCAAGCTAACCCTTCCAAAGAGAGTATTTTTGCCGGTAGCTTGTCCAGGTTCTTTTGGCCTTAAATAAATTCTTCTTTGACATTCTTCACATGACTGAAACCACTGTTTTACAGACATCTTCATGCCTGGCCACCAAAATCAATCATCAATTCTTCTGAATGTTTCTCTAACGCCTCTATGCCCAAGATCTTCATGCAGTGACTTTAAGACTGATTCTTGCCCGTTCTTTTGAGTTAAAACTACTTGAGGATTTGGATACCTCCTTTTCATTAATTATCGACCAGATAAGTAAAATGTAGATGACTTCCTTTTTATAGCCACCCATTCATTGTCTTCACAATCTTCTGGCCTTTCTAAAGTCAATAAATATTTGACCAACAACAAATAAAAACCAGTCTGACCCAAGACTTCATCTTGAAAATCGATTAATATAATATCAATGGGCACTTCTCTATCACCAATATCACCTGCACATGAATGAGCCAATAAAAATTGGCCACAAATTTGTTTCTTAATTGAGCCATGTTTATTTTCCTCATCTAAACCTTTCAACCACTTAGAAACCAAATTCAAAAATACCCCTTTCTCTTCTTCACCCTTTTTAACAAAATTTTTTAATTCTCCAACATATACACCCTTCCTTAACATACTACTATCCCAAACTACCACTCCATCTTCATCTATATACACAAAATCTTCTTCTACCTCTTTTTTACCAAATTTATCTACACCAATTTCATCAATTTTATCCTCATAAAAATAATTTTCCAGTTTATCTTCTTGGTGGAGGTTATCACCATAATTATCAACACACAATATTCCTGTCAGTTTAACCTCATGGGGAGGTATGGAAATTCTTTAGCTCCTTTAGTGCTGGCTTTCATCATGGGTATATCTTCATTGAACTCTTCTGAGTCTGAATCATCTTCAGTGGTTGGTCTCCTTGACAAACCATCTGGCATAGTGAAAGTTTTGCCAGGCTTATGAGCTAAGTCAAAAGAAAGATGTTGAAAGAATTCTACCCATCTAGTCATAGGTGCATTTGATAAACTTGTTGAATTAATTACTTAAGTTAAAGATTTTGCATCCACTTGCAATTCAAAGCTTTGGCTCCACAAAACATTTTGAAGTTTCTTTAAACTTTTTGCCACTCCACCTCCTTAATCTACTATTGGAGTTGGCCAACCTCTAGAAACTTCTTTGACCCTGGATTATGGAGACATGAAGCAACACCTCAGCACCATGTGTTCAAACATGCTGAAAGCCTTTGCCCTCCATGGACCTTTAAATGACTTTGAGAAAACCTTGAGGAAACAACTATTGGACAACCACTGGAAGATGTCTAGGATCATTAAGCACACATTCCAACAATCCATTCTTGCCTCTTCTTCTTCCTCTTCTGAACTTCCATCCAAACCCATTCATGCCCATTATAATCCATATAATCTCTCCAGAAGGATGCACTTCAAAGAACACAGTGCTTCCCACAACCCAAACAAAGAACAAAAATGACATCATAACCTGGACCAGCCTCCAGAAAATTCATCATCCCAACATTGAGCTCCTGCAAAAAGATTAAAAACATAATAATAAATAAATAAAAAAATTTTTAACTAAAAAAAATAACTATAAATTCTAATTTTTTTAATAACATTCTACTAACATACTAAAATTAAAAAATTAATAAATAAAATAAAAATAAATGAAATAAAATAAAAGATTCAAAAATAATACAAATGGTATCCCCCAGCCAATTGATGAGCTTATCCCCTGATACCTTTCCCACATCCAAGTGCACCTTGATGTGGATACACCTTAAATAATTTAAATGATTTGAAATAAGAAACATAAATTAAGAATAATAATGAGAATAAAAAATAATAAAAAAATAAAAAATGACATTAATGAAAATAAAAATAAAATAAAATAAAATGATAAAATAGCATTTCCTGGCAAATTGATGAGCCTTTCCACACCAATGCTTACCCACATCCAGGTGACCCTGATGTAGTAACACCTTATATTTTTGATTTTATAATTTTAAAAACCCCCATAAAAATTAAAAGAAAAAAAAAGAAAAAAGAAAAAAATCTGACACTACTATCTAGCAAAATCATAACTAAAAAATCAAAGAAAGTCCAGCTCCTTGAATGGTCCAGATTAAGAGAAGGTCCAGTAGGAGAAAGTCCAGTCCATAGAAATGATAACTGGGTGGGATCCCTACAATAAGTAAAAATGATTGGAGACCACAAGTGATCCACCACCAACCCACAGAAAACAAAAGATAAAGAAGCCAGTCCCAAACCAGTTTAAAGTCATAGTGGGCTTGAAACCTGAATAATAAACAACAGTAATAGAATTCAACTAGGAAAAAAAAAAGACTTGAGACAGACATTCTGGTGTAACTGTTCTCCAGAGCAGCCAGCTCTTCAGTTAACCCTACACTTGCCAAAATAAAATCTAGAAGCGCCCCCTGGGTACCTTCTAACAAAAACACAACATCCAACACAATAAACCAAAACCAATACGAGTGAAGAGTCCAGCACTTGAAAACCAAAGGAAATTCCAGTTTAAAATCATAGAGGACTAAAACCTGTGAAAAGAAACCAATACTAGGGTTCAACAAAATTAAGAGAAAGGGTTGGAAACAGAAAATCTGGAGTAACTGTTCTACAGAGCAGCCAGCCCATCAGTTACCCCTACACTTTCCAAGATCAAATATAGAAGCCCCACCCATGGGTACCTTCTAACAAAAAGTTTCCAACATAAAATTTTCTCTGCAACACCAAAATATCCAAAATTTAAAGAACGTTCCATAGATTATCCTCATTGCAGAGTCAATCTTCTTCATGTATAGTGCCTCTGGGATAAAACCTCTTCACCTGGTCTGCAGCCACTTTCTTCTTTAAGACTGCACCATCCAACTCTTCCAAAACTTAAGAACCTCCAGACACCTGAGATCTGACTCTGTAAGGTCCATTCCATCTTTCAGCAAACATTTTTCCCCACTGACTTTCCAAACTTCTATTATAAACAAAAACCAAACAACCAGGTTTCAAGGGATTTCTGAGTCTATGAGCCAACTACTTGTCACAGTATCTGACTTGCTTGCTTTTAAACCCAACTTCTTTCAGGCAGTTTAAGACTGCCTGCAAGATGTTTTATAAAATTGACCAAAGCCACTAAAAGTGGCTTTGGTCATTTTTTTATTTTTTTATTAAATGCTGCCAGCTTAAAGCTGGCAGCAATTTTTTTTTTTTCAATCCCAAGCCACTTCCTGTGGCTCTGGTTATTTCTTTTTACTTAATTTCAAAATACTACCAGCCAGGCTCCCCCTGGCTGGTAGTAACTGTTTTAAGCAGCCAATGTTGCTTAAAGCAACATTGGCTGCTCAATCACCTTAAAACCTCCCAGCCAGTTTTATCTGGCTGGGAGATAAAAAAATATTATTGCAACCAAAGTCGCTACAAGCGACTTTGGTTTCTTTAAAAAATAACTTGAGACCAGTTTTATACTGGCTGCAATTCATTAAAATAAAAAAAAGCGAGTGAATTTGCTGCATGGAACTTCGCTCACTTTAAAACACAACATCTTGCAGGCAGTTTTAAACTGCTTGAAAGATGTATTATAAAATTGGCCAAATCCACTTTTAGTTGCTTTGGTCAATTTTTTTCTTATTTTTTATTAAAAGCTGGCAGCAATTATTTTTTTCAATCCCGAGCCACTTCCTGTGGCTCTGGTTATTTTTTTTCCCAAATTTTAAGATACTACCTGCCAGGCTCCCTGTCATTGTATCTATTATATAAGTATGATTTAATAGTATTTATTAATGGTCCTACTTCTTATTAATAAATGATTTAGTTATTAAACCTCAGGGGAAGACTAATAAAATAGTTATACTCAAATAAAACTCACAATACTTGGATTTAAATGCGTGCTAGTGGTGGAAAATAGATGAATATAATGTAGTTATATCTTATATAAAGATAATATCAATTTATAATGGCTTTATAATATATTTCTGAATAATAACAATTGTTTTATAATGTTTTTTTGAATTTTAATAAGTAATTGATATTTAATAATCATCAAAATCCTCCCTTACTTATACCAAAATCCACTGGAGTGCACAGACCTTCAATCCAGATGATGTCATTGCAATCCCCAGAAATTACAGCACTGTGAGGGCCCATCACCTCCCCATGGCTTCAACTTCAAGAAGATTCAACACCCAGACTTCCAGTAAGGACCTTCCATCACAATTAATGATAACACAGACCCACACCATAAATAGAAAATCCAGATAAAAGCAGATACCATAAAGAAACAGGTAAAACAACTCTTCCAAAGAGGATATAATGTATTCCAAAGCATATAAAGGAAAAAAATGAAATTCCCAAGCCCCCAAAAACATCCCCAAGCATCCATATTAATCCAGCAATGAACTCTCAACCCATAAATCCGTGAATATTTATCTAAGGAAGCAGATTAAGCTGTCCAAACTGAGTTTATGTGCCTGAAATAGATGTTTATGCTTCTTTAGACGTTGTGAGTTCACTGGATACGTCCATATGACCTAAAATAAGCAGAAAAACAAAGATTATAGGCTCTTAAGAGGCTAAAACCCACTTATATACCTATATATATATATAATATACTGCATATTTCACTGAATATGAGATTTATGTATACATATAAGCTTATGTATGTCAATAATTACTTAATATCACTTAAGATAAGTATATTATTACTCCATTAACACCTTTATAAGTATTATTAGGCCATGGATAAGCTATTTAAACTACTATAATTTATATAATAGAGTAATAATTATATATATACCTAATATAATCATATATATTATAATTTTAACCTTATTTTTATAATATAAGCTTAATGTATTTAAGTTTATCTTTTTTAAGTAGAAGAAATACTCAGTCCTAGGGATATCTAGGCTGACACTCCTTCCGGCTGGTAGTAACTGTTTTAAGAAGTTAATGTTTCTTGAAGCAACATTGGCTGCTCAATCACCTTAAAACCTCCCAGCCAGTGTTATCTGGCTGGGGGATAAAAAATATTATTGCAAAATAATTTGCTACAAGCAACTTTGTTTACTTTAAAAAAAAGACTTGCAGCCAGTATAAAACTGGCTGCAAGTCATTAATATAAAAAAAAGCGATTGAAGTTGCTGCATGCAAATTAGCTCGCTTTTAAACACATCTTGCAGGAAGTTTTAAACTGCCTGCAAGATGTATTATAAAAATGACCAAAGCCACTTTTAGTGGCTTTGATAATTTTTATTTTCATTTTTATTAAATGCTTCCAGCTTAAAGCTGGCAGAAATTTTTTTTTTCAATCCTGACCCACTTCCTGTGGCTTGGGTTATTTTTTTTTTGTTTTTTTAAATTAGTACCATCAAGGCTCTTCCTGGCTCCTAGTGTTATCTGACATTTGAAATCTTGTAAAAAATTTTAGAGGAAATATAAAATGCATATTTTTTGATACATTATGAATTATGAGGTAGAGGATTGATGAAGCAATTAATAGCATAAAAATAAAATGGGCCATTGCTTATAAGGAGAGCTCTAAAACAATAGATATTTTCTATAAAAATGAGATGGGATGGAGTAATTTAGGGGGTCTCAAAATTGATCAAATATTCCACCTAAACACACCATAAAAAAATTACCAAACACCCGATCAGAAAATGAAATACACCTGGCCTAGACAGGTGTATTTTGATGGTGTGATTAACCTCAAACACACCTTCTTTTGGGAAGAAAAAGGCATCAAAACACTTCTCTCCTTCATCTTGATTAGTCTGCACTGGGTACAGATAAGCCATCTCCTTAGATTTTTTTTCACCTAATTCTTAAGGGCTTATTATTCAACATGTAAAAACGTGACTTCCCACCACTTAAGCAGCCACTTCATCATACACTCACCCTAAGTCTTCATCACCATTCACTAAAATTCCTCTTTCGGTCAATTGTAAACTAGAAATAACTGCTATCACTCTAGCCCTGGATCTATTGGTTAAATCAGATACCAGCTATAATGCTGAACTTAACTTGGCTCACATGTGTGACATGCTGAATAATCACTACTTTTATTCCAGAACACTTTCCATACAACACCAACCACAATTTAACCTTGAGGTTCTTTAAAGCATTCCTGAAATTAGCTTTAAACAGATATTTTGCACAACCTTGCCTGGATTTCTCAGTTACTTGAACTGATAAAATATCACTGAATTTTCAGAAATGATTCTTGTTGTCCATAAAGAGATCGTCCTATTCAAATCTATGTTGCACTTTGTCATTTTAGTTCAAATTGAAATAGTGGCACATTCACCCATCCTGAAAACCTCTTCCAGATCAGAGATGGAAATAAATATTTTGATTGTAAAAAAATGCTTTGAATATCTCTCATATACATTGCATGCTTCTACTCTTGATATTTTTTAGGATTCCAGTTGATTAAATTTTTTGTATTTAAATTATAAGTAATGTTTTTCTCCATATCTACATGACTAAAATTCATTCTGGATTTCTATTAATAATTTGGTTAAATATGGTTTTTCAACAGCTTCATTAACCAACCCTTATGCACAAGATACATAAATTAAAAAAATTTATTTTTCTAAATCTAGAAATTTGGAGATACCCTCCCCTGCATTTCACTATATTAGGGGGTGGAGATTGCCATTTTTTTCATGTTAAAAAAATATTTATGTAAGAAATAAAAAACACAATACCTCCCCCTGAAATTTACTGTGGGGGGGGGGAAAGATTACTAAATTTTCATTTTAATTTCATGAATTAATAAATAAATCAATAAAAAATATTTTCAGCCAAGTAAAAGTAATGGGATTCACAATTCCACCTGCTAATGATTTTAGATGTGACCAAGCCAAGTAAATCATATGACAAGCAATGTATTGACAATTCATACATTCAATAAAAATAAATAATTAAATAAACTAATTTATACAGCAGCAAGGCTCAATTGCACAAAATTTTTATTTGATTGATTATATTTAATAATTGATAATTTAAAAATTTATGAAATAAAAAAAATGGAATGTCAGCCAGGCTACTAGACTTACCCAGTAAAATAATTAATTATTTACTGGATTAAGCCACACCTTATTATTTTAATTATATAATTAAATTAGTTGCATTAAAATTACCTATAATAAATTAACAAATTACTGAATGGTAAAATTATATTAATAATTAAATTTAAATATAAAATGTCCCTTATATTTTATTCTCTAACACCGTGCTCATTGACAGGTTAGAAGAAATAAAATTTTAATTCAAATAAAAATAAATATATACAAAAAATTCAAATTTCTAATTTAGAATTGACTTCTACAGTAAATATTAAATAAAGTTATGTATTTCTGACATACTCTGTAAATACATCTTTAAAATACATCTTTTTGACGCCTTCTTTTTGGAACAACTTTGTTATTTGAAATACTCCAGAAGGAGTATTCTTTTTTCTGTCTCTCTCATACTACTATTTTTAGAATTTCATCACCATGATGTGTCCCTCCTTTGCCTATATAAGGCCTCTCTCTTTGTTGTTTTTTATTCATTCATTACTTACTTATATTATTAAATCAATTACTACACTTAAATATTTGTTACTATTATTTATTGTTTTTAGTACTTACTATTACGTAGTTCTAACTCATTAATTATAATAATAATTAAAACTTTACCTCTTATTATTTGAGTAATTAATCTTTAAGATAGAAAATTACGTACCTGAGTTTGAATCCCTTAAAAAATTGTTGTTACTGCCATTGGACCTCCCTATAAAACCTTCTAGACTTGAAAAACCAATCAACAGTTGGGAACCTTTCCGAATCGTCAACGGTGCATTGTTATCTTGAGGATTGGAGACTGTGGGACCTTCGCCATTGAGATACCAATAAGGACAAGTGGACAACAAAAACGACGAACGTCATATATCACATGACTTATTTTTTGCTGTGAACGGGAGTCAAACCGCGCTCCAAAACATAGGCTGATATACTAACTAATAGTTATATAATTTGTGGTAATTATTGATTACTATTTGTAGGTCACTTTGCACTCTTCATACTCTACATATTTTCTTTTACTCAGCACTCTGTAAGTGGAATTAATTTGCTCATTTTACAGGGGGAGGTGTCTGGTAAATTGAAATTATTTTTTTAACTTATTTTTCTAGTTTACAAAGATAGAGCAATTGTGTTCTTAGTCCTAGAAGTAATAATTTTTTTTTAAAAAATTAATTGTAATTTTCAGTTGACTCTTTCCTGATAAATTAAGATATTTCTTTTGTTCCAGTTGACAAATTATCCTGACAATAAAAATTTTAATTAATAAAAAATAAAACTATACTAAATTATTTCAGTTGACATTGAGTCCTGGTAATTAAATATCCTTATGTGATTTAAATACAGATAATTATCATATATAAATTTTTTAAATTAAAAAAAAAATTTATTTCTTCAGTTGATTTCTTTTAAATCCTGTTTATATGATTACTTTAAATTAATAAATAATTGATTATTATTTTCAGTTTATTTTTTGTCCTGAAGAATTTGTCTTTTTATTATTATTTTTTTTTGTTCCAGTTGACAAATTGTCCTGACAATAAAAATTTTAATTAATAAAGAATAAAACTATACTAAATTATTTCAGTTGACATTGAGTCCTGGTAATTAAATATCCTTCAGTTGATTTAAATCCTGATAATCATCAAAAATTTATTTGTTAAATTTAAAATTATTTTTATTTCTTCAGTTGATTTCTTGTAAATTCTGGTTATAAGATTATTTTGAAGTAATAAATAATTGATTACTATTTTCAGTTGATTTTTATCCTGAGTAATTTTATAATCTTTTTTTTTTATTTTTCTTTTATAAAGCAAAATTAAACTGATTCATCTTATTGTTTCTTTCCCTCACTTCAGGTTAGATTTGAAACAATGACTGACCAAGGTTTTTCTGCTGCACGTTAAGATGAACTGCATCTGATTGATTATGATGAGGATATTTCTGTGAGTTCTCCTTTAACTACAAAATTAGCTCAAATTAATAAATCATTGAACCAATCAGGACGTGGAAATGGAGGAAGTGTAGATTCTGGTAGATACAGATGCCCAGGAACAAAAACCATCAATAAACCCCCCAGAAGAGCTTCCCAAAGGCTTCAAGATAGAAAAGATTCCCTTAAACCAGCAGGTAAAAAATCTCTCTACTCACATCAAGGAGTTGAGGACTGAAAACCTCAAGCTGAGGTCAAGGATAGACTGTCTAGAAGAAAAGGTAAGGAACATAGAGTCTTTTCTTCAAGAGAAGAAGAAACCTCCTCCTCCAAAAGCTCCTCCACAACTGGCCCCCCAGCAACAAGAAAAGGTGTAAGTCACAAAGTGGCAGTGGGACTGGCTGAACACCCAGTGGGATTATCTGTCCCAACAGCAACAGAACCAAGTACCTCAGGCAGGTCCTTGAAGAAAAAATCAGTTCAATCAAATACCTCCTCATCCCTATCAAGGAGAAAGAAGGAGAAAGAACAACCACATCCAAGTCTTGCCCAAGCTATGGTAAGCCCCTCTATTGAATCTCAAGTACCATTTCTTGTAACTGATTCAGTTCCATCAGGTAATTCTGGAAGAGGAGATGAGACTGTGAGACCTGTAGAGGCTGAGAACAGTAGACAAATTACTCAAATTTTAAATGTATCTAATCCTTTAGTTCTAATTGCTAATTCAATGATAAATCCTGATATGGCTATTATTGATGAAACACTTGAACCTGAGTTTTATGAGAATCTGGAAAGTTACTCTGTTTCCTTATCGAGAAACACTCCAGATGTAGCTAACATTAATGATGAATATTTGAGGGATATTATTGCTAAACAAAATCATATAATGAACAACATGCAATTGACTCGGAAATATAATAGTTTGTTAGCTGAACAGGGTTATCAAGCATTGAGGAGTGAGTTACAGAGAGTTTCTAACAGTGTGTTTGATTACAAAGCAACCCATGAAATGAAAGTTTCTTCATGGCAAAATATCAAAAATTATTCATCTAAACTGAAAGATACTGTTTCTACCTGTTGCCTGGAGCTAGAGTTAGATAAGATGAACCTGAAAAGATTGAGTGATCATTACTTATCTTTTCAAAATAAAACCCAGTTATCTTTTACAACAGTCGATGAGAGTTTATCTAGTCTTCCAAGAGTGAAAACCAGACTAAAAACCATTGAAGAAAAATTGAATTCATTGTTTAATGATCAAAAATATTCTGAAACTTCTTTGAAGGAACATATAGTACAGGATGCTCCAAGTTTACCTGTTGCTAGTTCATCTAAAGTAAAATTAGATTCAGAAATGCCTGTTGATACCACTAAGTTTCCATCAAAAATTGATGATGCACTAGGATCTTCTACAGAAGTATTAAACAATGAGATCACTGCAAAATTGGAGAAGTTACAGCTGCTTCTTACTCAGAAACAAGCCAATACTAAGGAGGCTCCTTCAAATCAAAAGAATTGGCTAAGACTTGACCAGTACTCAACATTTGATGGTGATTCTTCTTCTTATTGGCAGCAATTAATTTTCAGAATTGATAACTTAAAAAATTCTTACAAACTCCCAGATGAGAAATTGTGTCTAAGTTAATTTCTTTGTTTACCAATGTTTCCCTAATGTGGTATGAATCTGTTCTCCTGGATGGGAATGACTACTCATGGGAAGATTGGAAAAAATTGATTAAAGCACAACTTGGTGGCTCCAAGTTCAGGATGGCTCAACAAAGGCAGTATTAGAAAACTAGATATAGCTCTTCTACTGATAAACCTATTGAGTTTTTAATGAAACTTGTAAAAATATTGAGGGAAATGGACCCAAATATGGAGTTTGAGTTATGGAAGTACAGGATCCTTTATTAATTTCCAATGTCTTTGAGAGACTTGATAGTGGCTAGGACTGAGTTCTCAAGAGAACTTTCTTCTTTCATTAATACTTGCAATGAGATCCTTCTGAACAACAAGTATGATGCCAGAAGATTCATTCCTAGGACCCCTTTGGAGAAATCCTCCACTTACCAACAGAAACCTCTCGAAAAGGGTGGTAAACCTTCTGCCCTTGTTGCACCAAAAAAGTATGCAACAAACACTTGCTTCAAGTGCAACAAGCCTTGGAAGAAAGACCATGTTTGTGACAAGAGGATAAATTTTGTTGAACAAACTGAGGAGCAGGCTAATGACACAATAGAACTGGATGAGACTTCAAGTGATTGTGCCAGCAATATTTCATATGAACCTCAACAAGAAATCTTGATGCTGGAAGAAGATATTCATTATTTAAATACTATTGATATTAATAATATTGATTTATCTACAGTTGAGGATGCTGAGATCATAAGGAACATTTAGGATAGCTCAATTGTTATTGCCCCTCTCAAAGCACCAGTCTTGATCAATGGAACCAGAATTGAAGTTGTTCTGGATTCTGGAGCTGGAGGAATTGTAGTATCTGAAAAATCACTTGCTTCAGTGGATCAAGACTATAAATTAAAACTGACACCTATCATTTCTGAATATTGGAGAGGTTATGGCTCTGTTTTGTCCCCCATTGGTAAATACAAAGCCACAGTGTTTTTTAAATATAACCATGGTTTTGTAAGAGCTATTTGTGATTTTGTTGTCATGAAAAATTATAATTTAAGCAGTTGGTTTATCATAGGAAATGACATTTTAACCAAATATGGCATAAAATTAGATCCTTCAAATCAATGCTTAACAATGGGGATAAATGGGAAGAGAAAATTTAAGATTTCCTCCCCCAAAAAATTGTTAAAACCAGAATTGAACACATTTAATTCTGTGATTCAATATAAGGGAAGGTCTACAAAGGAAATGCATGCTCTTATGTCTGAAATTGACAATGCTTCTTTTGGAGAACAACTTTCTGGTGAGGATAAAGATTCCATCATTAAATTGAATAAATCTTTTCCTATGGCCTTTGCTCATGGGTCACATGAACTAGGATTAGCTGAGGAAGAAATGAAAATTTCATTATCTTGTCCATTAACTGACATACAACCTAGTCTGAAGAAGAAGCCTTACCCTGCTTCTCCCACAAAGAGAAAATATATTGAGGATAATATCTCTACCCTTTTGAAAATGAATATTATTGAAAAGGTAGTTGAAGCACCTAAATATTGTGTTATCTCACCTGTCCTAATTTCTTATGAGAAAGATAAAGCCAGGTTATGTGGTGATTATAGAGCATTGAATACTTAAAATGTTTATGATATCTAACCTTGACCTAGAATTAGCTCTACACATGCTACCTTACAAGGTGCTAAATATATAAGCTGCTTGGATGGTAACAAGGGATATCACCAGGTACCTGTTGAGAAGAATTCCCAGAATTTTCTGATGATTTCTACTCATTTATAATTATATTAGGATACCATTTGGCCATAAAAATGCCCCTTCAGTTTTTCAAAAAGTTATGGATAACACATTCCATCAGGAGATGATTGAAGGATGGCTGATGGTTTATATTAATGATATCATTATATTCTCAAAAACATCTGTGGACCATCTCAACCACCTGTGTAAAGTGTTCCAAAAAATGGATGAGATAAATATGACACTTGCTTTGAAGAAATGTAAATTTGGTTTTCATTCCTTAAAAGTGCTGGGTCATGTTGTTTCAGGGTTACAGATATGTTTTGACCAAAATAAAGTGGCAGCTATACAGCAGGTGAAGGCTCTTACCACGGTTAGATAGCTCCAGAGTTTTTTAAGAATGTGTGGATACTATAGACAGTATATTAAAGATTACCAAGTCATAGCTTTACCCCTTACCCAACTTACTAGAAAGGATGTTGCTTTTGTCTGGAATAGTGAAAGAGATAGAGCTTTTGACACTATGAAACACTGTTTGATGTCAGCACCAATTCTTGCTTTACCTGACTTTAATCAACCATTTTTTTTGTACACTGATGCCAGTTTTATTGGTCTTGGTGCTGCCCTCCATCAAAAACAAGTGATGAATGATAAAGTATCAGAAGTAGTAATTTGTTATATTTCAAGAACCTTGAGAAATAGTGAATTGAAATATGGTGCCACTCAGCTTAAATGTTTAGCCATAGTGTGGGCTCTAGAAAAGCTACATTATTACCTAGATGACCAGAAATTTGAACTTGTTAATGACTGCAGTGCAGTTAAATCCCTTTTAAACTTGAAAACACCTAACAGACATATGTTCAGATGGCAGTTAGCTGTTCAGGAATACAGAGGAAGAATGACAAATATTCATAGGGCTGGTATTGTTCACTCAAAGGTGGATATGTTATCAAGGTTACCTTTACCAAATGATTACTCTAATCCTGCCTATAATCCTGAGGATGAAATTATTCAAATTCATGGGATATATGTGGTTGATATGGAGGAAGAGCTATTACAGCTTATTCTGGAATCATATGATAAGAACACTGACTTGAAAAAGTTATGCACCATATTAAATGATCCAAAGAATGCTTCAATACAAGCATTAATTAAATACCTTCCAACAAAGTACCAAAAGGCTTTGGAGAAAGGTAAATTTTCAATTGATGAAGGATATCTATATTATAGAAGAAAGTTGAGTAATGTCATTGTTATTCCTCCTTTTATGAAAGAAATCATCTTGAAAATTTGTCATGATGACATACACCACGGGAAATCTAGGGGTGAATTTCTAGCAATCCCCTCTCTTGAAATTTAGAGTGTCCCTTAAATATGCCTGGTTTCTGAATACTTTATAAACATAAGTAAATTAGAGTTAGATTTACATTTATTCTCAGATTGATTATAGACAGAATATCAACTGATTCCAAATTATGCACAAGTTGATCCTCCAGAACTTGATTTTGGTCCTCTGATGAGCAAAAATTGAGCACAAATCGATCTAACATAAGCTTATGCATGTATAATAATTCAGGATAATTGCTCTATTAAATTTGATAATAAAATAAAATATTGATGAATTTATATAAAAAAATTATTATGTAAGATATTAAATTATAAATTTAGACATCATAGGAGGGCACTTATTAGAACTTAATTATACTATGTGACACCTTAATACTGTATCACGCAGTTTGAAACATTTAAAACAAAATGAGTCATGATGGGCAATGAAATTGCTTGGACAGACACTTTAAAAATTAATGCTGACCATAATAGACAAGTATGAAACCTTGGCATCTATCCAATAAAAGATTTTCCTTCTGATAAATGGATTTTTCTCAGTTACTCCCTGCTAAAAAGTGTCCTTCTGAGGTCTGTCTGACCTTCAGGGGGGTAATTTGGCAACATCACACTACTTCTATTTCCATGATTGACCAAAACATCATCCTCATTCCCATCTAAAGAGTTGATCTCATCTGACTGTGGCTGATAAAAGGGGTCCACCACAAGTTTAGCCAAAATTTTGGTGAACACTTTTTTGATGGATAGTGACTAACTGGTGCTTTACGAAATTGTCCACCTCAAGTTAGGATAAACTTCAGGAGGATAAATTTATTATGAATACCAAATTAACTGAAGAATACTTTTGCCCTAGCTACTCTGCATCATAAAAGTGTCCAACTGAGGCTTAGCCATAATTCAGGTAGACACTTTTGGAAAGGCACAGTCTGATGGGTTTAATATCTATATATGGCAATAAGTATCAGTTTTTTATCAACATGGAACTAGAATTAATTTAATATGGCCAAGGTGTCCACCTGAAGTTTGGCCAAAATACAGGTGGAAATTTTAATGAGGATTACTTGATGAAATGAAGAAGACTTGCAATTACTTTCCATCATAAAATTTTCAAACTTAAGTTTATCAAAAATTGTGGTGACACTTTTGCCAGATCCAGTCATATGGGATCAACTCTCTATATGGCAATGAGAATCAATTTTTAGTCAATCATGGCATTAGAAGTCATTTTATATGGAAAAACTTTCCACCTGATTTTTGGCCAAAAATAAGTTGAAAATGTTTATGAGGAATACTAGATTAAATAAAGAAGACTTGCACCCTACTACTGTCCATCATAAAAGTGTCCACCAGAAGAATTCTCAAACTTGTGGTTGACACCTTTGGCCTGGTCCAGCCATATGGGATCAATTCTGCATATGGGAATGAGGATTTAATTTGGTAAATCATGGTACAAGAAGTAATTTTATATAGATAAAGTGTCCAACTTAATATTGGAAAAAAATCAGTTGAAAACTTCATTTAGTTTTTCAAAAAATCAAATTAAGTAAAATTTTATTCCTGATGATGCCCATTTTATCCAACACCTCTTCTGAGCCTTGAAAGTAGGCATTTAGCTTGAATTTTGAATTTCATATAAAATCCCTATTATTCAACCTATTTATTTTTATCCCTTTTTTTTCTTTTAGATATCAATTAATTTTATGTAAAACAAATCATTTTCATAATTTTTTACCTGTATTTAATAAAATTATTAAAGGTTTAACATCACCCTGTAAGCATTTGGCACATATTTTTTTGCTATACTAATAAAAATAATAATATACTGGTAACAAACAATTGATAAAATATTAATAAAACAGAAAGATCAAATACCAGTGGATATCTTTTAAAAAAAATACCAGTTGCACTGAAGAAGAGCTGCACCCTAGATACTCACCATCAAAAAAGTGTCCAGCACAAGTTCGGCCAAACTTGTGCTGGACACTTTTGGTCAGTTGCACTCATATGAGATCAATTCTTGCTATGGCAATGAAAAAAAATTTTTGGATAAAAAACTTCACTAGAAGTAGTTTTACATAACCAAATTTTCTACCTAGATTTCATCCAAACCACAGGTGCACAATTTTTTATCTTTGAAAAAAAGTCAATTTAGTACAATTTATCGCTGATGGCTCTCATTTGCTTCAACACCTCTACTGGCCTTTGATAGTAGGAATATTACTTGGATTTCTTTTTTCATATTTGATCCCTTTAACTTAATTATTTATTCCTAATATTGCTTTTGGATACCAATTAATAATTTTTAAAATAAACTATTTTCATATTTTTATACATTTATTTAATAATATTATAAATGGCACAACATCACCTGGTATGCATTTGGCACATGAGTTTTTTCTATACTTATAAAATTAATAATATAATGGCGACCAAAAATTAATCAAATGATATTAATGAGTTAGGAAAAATATAAAATACCAGTAGACATTTTTGTAAGAAATACTAGATGAACTGAAGAAAAATTCTACCCTAGCTACTCTCCATCATAAAAGTGTCCAGCACAAGTTTGGCCAAACTTGTGCTGGACACCTATGGTCAGGTGCAGTCAGATGGGAGCAATTCTCTCTATGGAAATGAAGAATAATTTTTGATATAAAATTACACTAGAAGTAGTTTGATATGGCAAAATTTTCATGCTGAAGTTTTGGTAAAGCTCAAGTGGATTTTTTTTATTTTTACAAAAAAGAAAAATTAGTGCAAGTTTAGCCCTGATTGTGCTAATTTAATTCAACATCTCTTTTTTCTGTTTATGGCAGGAATTTAACTTGGATTTTAATTTTCATTTTTGATTTCTTTTATTTTACTTTATTCCTCTCATATTGCTTTTGGATAGAAGTTTATTTTTTGTAAAATAAATCATTTTCATATTTTTTTACCTTTATTTAATAATATTATAAAAGGTGTAACATCACCCAGTATTCATTTGGCACACAATTTTTTGCTATACTGATAATATTAATAATATAATGGTGACAAAAAATTAATCAATTGATAAATATGAGTGAGGCACAAAGATTTAATAACAGTGGAAATTTTTATAAGAAATATCAGATGATTAAAAATGACTTGCACCCTGGCTACTCTTCATGATAAAAGTGTCCAGCACAAGTTTGGCCAAACTTGTGCTGGACACTTATGGTTGCATGCCGTCAGACGCAATCAATTCTTTTTATGGAAATGAGACTGAATTATCACTCCATCATTGCACTGAAAGTAGTTTTATATAGACAAATTGTCCCCTGGAAGTTTGTACAAACCTAAGGTAGACAATTTTTTCCTTTGGTAAAAAGTAAATTTGATCCATATGATGGTGCCCATTTTTTCTGAAGCCTCTACTGGCTCATGATAGAAGAAATTATACTTAATATCTTTATGTCATGTTTGATCTCTTTAATTTTAATCTTTCCCTTTTATTTATCCTTTAGCTTTTAAATATCAATTTTATTTTGGTAAAACTAGTAACTTTCACATTTTTTTACATTTATTATATTATATTATTAAAGTGGTAAAATCATTTAGTGTACATTCATTACACATGTTTTTGCTATACTAAAAACATTAATAATATAATGGTGACTAAAAAATAATCAAATAATAAATATGGATGACACAGAAAGATCAAATACCCATAGACATTTTTAAAATGAATATAAGATTAACTGAAGAAGACTTGCACCCTAGCTACTCTCCATCATAAATGTGTCCAGCACAATTTCAGCTGAGTTTGTGCTGGACACTTTGGTTGCATGCAGTCAGATGGGATAAATTTACTCAATGGAAGTTAAAATGAATTTTCGCTCAATCATTGCACAAGAAGTAGCTTTATACTGCTATACTATCCTCCTGATTTTTTGGAAAACCTCAGGTGGACACTTTTATTAATTTTAAAAAAATAAAAACATATTCCAAATCTAGAACTGGTGGTGCAAATTTGGTCTGAAAACTCAAATTATCTTTGATGGCAGAAATTTTATTTGAATGTTTAATTTCATATTTAATCACTTTTATTTTACTTTTTTATTCCTGTTTTTGCTTTCAAATATCAATTTATTTATTGTAAAACTAATACTTTTCATATTTTTTTTACTTTTATTTAATAAGATTATGAAAGATGTAGCATCTCCCAGTATGCATTTGGCATACAAATTTTTTCAATACTAATAACATTAATATTATAATGGTGAAAAACAATGAATCAAATTGTAAATATGAATGACACAGAAAGATCATATACAAGTGGATTTGTTTATAAGGAATACCTGATGAACTGAAGAAGACCTGCACCCTAGATACTCACCATCATAAAATTGTCCAGCATAAGTTTCGCCAAACTTTTGCTGGAAACTTTTGGTTGCATGCAGTCAGATGGGATAAATTTACTCTATGGAAATGAAAATGACATTTTGCTCAATTATTGCACAATAAGTAGTTTGATATTGCCAAAATGTCCTCCTGATGATTTTTCAAAACTCATCAGGACACTTTCTTTATTTTAACAAAAAAGAAAATATAGTGCAAGTTTAGCCCTGGTGGTGCACATTTGATCTAACACCTCTACTTGTTATTGATAGTGGGAATTTTCCTTAGATTTTTTTTCTTATTTTATCCCTTTTATTTTACTTTTTTATTGCTCATATTGCTTTGGATATCAATTTTTAATTTTTAAAATTAATAATTTTCATACTCTTATACCTTTATTTAATAATATATGATTAAAGGTGGAACACCACCTGGTATGCATTTTTCACACAAGTTATTACTATAGTAATAACGTTAACAATATAATGATGACAAAAAATTAGTCAAATGGTAAATTTAAATGACACAGAAAGATCAAATTCCAGTGGAAATGTTTATAAGAAATCCCTTTTGAGTTTAAGAAGGTTTGCTGTATGCCTCCTCTCAATTATAAAAGTGTCCAGCACAAGTTTGGCAGAACTTGTGCTGGACACTTTTGGTTGCATGAAGTCATATGAGATAAATTCTCTCTATGGCAATAAAAATGATATTTCACTCAATTATTGAAGTAAAGAATGTTTAAAACTGTAAAATTGTCCCCTGGAAGTCTGTCCAAACCTCAGGTAAAAAATTTTTAGCTATACATAAAAGTAAGTTTAGACCAAGTCTTGACCTAGGGGTCCCCAACTGTCCCAACACCACTTCTGGCTCTTGATAGTAGAAATGTTACTTGTCTTTTTTATTTCGTATTTGATTCATTTATTTTCATTTTACTTTTCTATTACTCTTTTTAATTTTAAATATCAATTTATTTTTTTAAAAACTAAACATATTCATATTTTTTTAACTTTATATAATAATATTATTAAAGGTGTAACATCACCAATTTTGCATTTGGCATGCAGGTTTTTGCTATACTAGAAACATTAATAATATATATGGTGACAAAAAATTAATTATAAATAAATATGAATGATAAAAAAAAGTTAAAAACCCAATAGAAAGGTGAAAAACAAAAAACTGATTTACTTAGAATTACTTCCACCCTAGCTACTCTCCATCATAAAAGTGTCCAGCACAAGTTCGGCCGAACTTGTGCTGGACACTTTTGTTCAGGTGCAGTCAGGTGGGATCAATTCTCTCTGTGGAAATTAAATTAAAAAAATGCTAAATAACTACATTAGAAGTAGTTTGGTATGGCTGAATTATCCACCTTGAGTTTTTCCAAACCTCAGGTGAAAAAATTTTATCTTTAAAAAAAATTAAAATTTATCAAATTTAGCCCTGGTGGCACCCATTTGTTTCAACACCTCTACTGGCTCTTGAAGGCAGGAATTTTTCTTGAATTTTTCTTTTTCATATTTGATCTCTTTTACTTTACTTTTTTATCACTCATGTTACATTTGGATATTAATTTATAATTTTGGAAAAGAAATCATTTTCATATTTTTTTAACATTTTTTAATAATATTATAAAAGGTGTAATATAACATGACATGCATTTGGCGCACAAGTTTTTTCTATACTAATAAAATTAATAATATTATAATGACAAAAAATTAATCAGATAATAAAATATGAATAACACAGAAAGATCAAATACCATTTGACATGTTTTAAAAATATAACAGTTGCACTGAAGAATACCTGCACCCTAGCTACTCTCCATCATAAAAGGGTCCAGCACAAGTTCGGCCGAACTTGTGCTGGACACTTTTGGTCATGTGCAGTCAGATGGGATCAATTCTCTCTATGGCAATGAAAAAAATTATTTAATAAGAAACTTCACTAGATTTAGTTTGATATAGCTGAATTATCCACCTAGAGTTCATCCAAACCACAAGTACACAATTTTTTATCTTTAAAAAACAATCAATTTAGTACAATTTATCACTGATGGCTCTCATTTGCTTCAACATCTCTACTGGCCTTTGATATTAGCAATAATACTTAGAGTTTGTTTTTCATACTTTATCGATTTAACTTAATTTTTTATTTCTCATATTGCTTTTGGATATCAATTAATAATTTTTAAAATAAATCATTTTAATATTTTTATACATTTTTTTAATAATATTATAAAAGGTGTAACATCACTCAGTATGCATTTGGCACACAATTTTTTGCTATACTTATATAATTAATAATATAATTAAGACAAAAAATTAATCAAACAATATGTATGAGTGAGGCACAAAGATAAAATACCAGTAGACATGTTTGTAAGAAATACCAGATGAACTGAAGAAAAATTCTACCCCAGCCGCTCTCCATCATAGAAGTGTCCAGCACAAGTTTGGCTGAACTTGTGCTGGACACTTTTGGTCATGTGCAGTCAGATGGGATCTGTCAGCCAGGCTACTAGACTTACCCAGTGAAATAAGTAATTATTTACTGGATGAAGCCGCACCTTATCATCTTTAATTATTATTTAATTATCATTTAGTTACATTAAAATTAGTTATAATTAACTAGTTACAGAATGTTAAAATTAAATTAATTAATTAAATAAATAAGTAAAATTAAAATTATAATTTTGTCCCTTATATTTTTCTCTAACACCGTGCTCAATTGACAGGTTGGGAAAAATAAAACTTTATATTTAAAAAAAATTAAAATACAAAGATAAAATAAGATTTAAATATTCAAATAATATTAAATATATACAAAAAAATCAAATTTCTTATTTGGGATTGACATTTACAGTAAATAATAAAAATATTGATGTATTTCTGACATACTCTGTAAATACATCTTTTTGACGCCTTCTTTTTGGAATAACTTTATTATTTGAAATACTCTTTCTGGAATGTTCTTTTTCTCTCTCTCTTCCTACTGTTTTTAGAATTTGATTTCCGTGCTTTGTCTCTCCTTTGCCTATAAAAGGCCTCTCTTTTTGTTGTCTTTTAATCATTCTATTTTACCAACTCATTTTATTACAACTACAACAATTAAAACTTATTTCTTATATTTTATATCTTTAGTACTTACAACAAACATAATTCTAATCTATAACTTATATAAAATATTTAAATCTACCTCTTTGAGTAAAAGAAATCATACTTGATTAAGAAATACGTACCTTACTGTTGAGAGTCAAATAATCTGTAAAAATCTTCATATTACACCGTACCAAAGCTTCTAGACCAAAAGTGACCCTTGACAATTGGGATCCTTTCCGAAATATTGACGGCGCAACGTTACTTGAGGCATAATCAAGGGGACCATCGGCGTACAAGCACCTGTAAAGGACCAGTGGAGGCGAGAAAACGATGAACGTCATACGTCACGTGATAAAAGTTTTTGCTGCGAACGGGAATCGAACCGCGCTCCAAAACTTAAGTTCATATACTGACTAAACATCGTATATATCGTGGTAATTATTGTGATTACTATTTGTGGGTTACTCTTCACTCTTCATTTGCTACGTTTTTCCTTTTACTCAGCACTCTGTAAGTGGCATTAATTTGCTCATTTTGCAGGGGGAGGTGTCTGGTAATTGGAATTTATTTTTATTATTATATTTTTTTTTATTTTTCCTGGTTGACCATAATAGAGCAATAACTGTTCTTAGTCCCAGAGGTAATAAAATAATTATATATTAATATTAATTATTATCATTTTTCAGTTGACAATTGTCATGATTAATTTGAATTTTAATTGTTCCAGTTGACAAACTGTCCTGACAATAATATTTTTATTAAATAAAATAATTATTATAATTTTTCAGTTGACATTTGTCCTGATTAATTAATTGTTCCAGTTGACAAATTGTCCTGACAGTTATATTTTTTTTTAATAAATAATTAACATTTCATTACTTCAGTTGACTTTGAGTCCTGGTAATCCAATAAATCTTTTTAAGTAATAAAATTCATATTTAAATTACTTCAGTTGACATTAAGTCCTGGTAGTTAGGTAATTTTATTAATAAAGATTCATTTTTTGATTATTTCAGTTGACAATAAATCCTGGTAATAAATAAGTTGATTTAAATCCTAAAAATAAAAATTAATAGAAATTCTAATTTATTTCTACAGTTGATTGCATTATCCTGGTTTTAAATTTTCTTTTATTAATTTTATTTAAGTTGTTTTTTATCCTAAATAGATTTTTTTATTATTATTTTTATTTTATTTTATTTTCTGTTAAATAAAAATTAAAAATAAAGACTAATTAATTTTTGTCTCTTTTCCTTCATTTCAGTAGAATCTTAAGATGACTGATCAAAGTGGTTTTGCTGCATGTGAAGAAGAACTAGACTTAATTGATTATGATGAGCCTACTTCTGATGTGGAAATGGAAGAAGTAGAAATCCTAGTGGACAATACTCAGGATCAGAAACCCAGGACAAACCCACCAGAAGAGCTTCCAAGAGGCTTCAAGATAAAAAAGATGCCGTTGTCCCAGCAGATAAAGAATCTTTCAACCCACATGAAGGAGTTAAAGACAGACAGCTTAAAACTAAAGGTAAGGGTAGATGCCTTGGAAGAATGGGAGAAAAGAACAAATACTTCTCTCCAAGAGAAAAGGAAACCTCTTCCTCCCAGGGATCAACAACAATTGGCTCCCCAATCCCAAGAGATGGTGGAAGTGTCCAAGTGGCAGTGGGACTGGCTCAACACACAGTGGGATTACTTAGCTCAAAATCAGCATCAATTACCTCAGGTAGGTCCATCAAGGCCCACCCAGGAAAACCCCACTCCTCCCCACCCTTATCAAGGAGGCAAAAGAAGAAGGAAGCCCAATATGGTGATACCCAGCAAACCCTGGTACGTCCCTCTATTGACTCTCAAGTGCCTTTTCTTGTGGCTGACTCTGTTCCTTCAGGTAAATCTGGAAGGCAGGATGAAACCTTGAGACCTATAGAAGCTGGGAATAGTAGACAGTTATCTCATGTATCTAATCCATTACTTTTAATTGCTACCTCAATGATTAATCCTGATATGGCTGTGATTGATGAAACTCTTGACCCTGAGTTCTATGAGAGTCTGGAAAGTTACTCATTTTCCTTATTGAGAAACACTCCAGATTTAGCAAGAATTAATGATGAGCACTTGAGAGATATTATTTCCAAGCAAAATAATATAATGAACAATATGCAATTGACTCAGAGATATAATAGTTTGTTAACTGATCAGGGTTATCAAGCATTAAAAAGTGAAGCACAGAGAGTCTCTGATGAATTGTCTCATTACAAAGCAACCCATGAAAAGAAAGTTGCTTTATGGCAAAATATAAAAAATGATTTGTCTAAACTAAAAGATACTGTATCTGCCTGTTTCCAGGAGGTAGAAATAGATAAGATAAATCTGAAAAGATTGAGTGACCATTTGTCATCTTTTCAACATAAAAACCAATTATCTTTTGCAACTGTCAATGAAAGTTTATCTAGTCTTCAAAGAATGAAAACAAGACTAAAAACCATTGAAGAAACATTGAACTCATTGTTAAATGACCAAAAATATTCTGACAATTCTGTGAAGGAACATATAGTGCAGGATGCTCAACCAGTACCTGTGGCTAGTTCATCTAAAATAAAAATTGATCCAGAAATACCTGTTGATAACACTGAGTTTCCATCAAAAACTGATGATGCACCAGGATCTGCAACAGAATTAAACAATGAGATTTCAGCACAATTAGAGAAATTACAGCTGCTTCTTACTCAGAAACAAGCTAGTACTAAGGAGACTCCTTCAAATCAAAAGAATTGGCCAAAACTTGACCAGTACCCAACATTTGATGGTCATTCTTCCTCTGATTCGCAACAATTTATTTGCAGCATTGATAATTTAAAAAATTCTTACAAACTCCCAGATGAGGAAATTGTGTCCAAATTAATTTCTTTGTTCACTAATGTTGCCCTGATGTGGTATTAATCTGTTCTCCTGGATGGGAATGACTACTCATGGGAGGATTGGAAGAAATTAATTAAAGCACAATTTGGTGGCTCCAAGTGCAGAATGGCTCAACAAAGGCAGTATGAGGAAACTAGATATAGCTCTTCTACTGATAAACCTATTGAGTTTTTAATGAAACTTGTCAAAATCTTAAGGGCAATGGACTCAAATATGGAGTTTGATTTATGGAAGGACAGGATCCTCTATAAATTACCAATGTCTCTGAGAGACTTGATTGTGGCTAGGACTGAGTTCTCCAAAGAACCCTCTTCTTTCATTAATACTTGCTATGAGATACTTCTAAACAATAAGTATGATGCAAGAAGATTCATTCCTAGGACCCCTTTGGAGAAACCCTCCAATTACCAACAAAAACCTCTGGAAAAGGTTGGTAAACCTTCTTCCCCTGTTGCACCAAAGAAGTATGCAACAAACACTTGCTTCAAGTGCAACAAGCCTTGGAAGAAAGGCCATGTTTGTTACAGGAAGATAAATCTTGTGGAACAAACAGAGGAGCAAGCTGATGACACAGTGGTACTGGATGATACATCAAGTGATTGTGCCAGCAATATTTCATATGAACCTCAACAAGAAATCTTGATGCTGGAAGAAGATATTCATTATTTAAATACTATTGAGATTGATAATAATGATTTATCTACAGTTGAGGATGCTGAGATCATAAAGAACATTGAGGATAACTCAATTGTTATTGCCCCTCTTAAGGCACCAGTCTTGATTAATGGAACCAGCATTGAAGTTGTTCTGGATTCTGGAGCTGGAGGAAGTGTAGTATCTGAAAGAGCACTTGCCTCAGTAGATCAAGACTATAAATCTAAACTGTTGCCTATCATTTTTGAAAATTGGAGAGGGTATGGCTCTGTTTTGTCCCCCATTGGTAAATACAAAGCCACAGTGTTTTTTAAATATAACCATGGTTTTGTAAGAGCTATTTGTGATTTTGTTGTCATGAAAAATGATAACTTGAGCAATTGGTTTATTGTAGGGAATGATATTTTAACCAAGTATGGCATAAAATTGGATCCTTCAAACCAATGTTTCACAATGGGGTTGAATGGGAAGAGAAAATTTAAAATTTCCTCTCCTAAAAAATTATTAAAACCAGAATTGAACACATGTAATTCTGTGGTTCAATATAAAGGAAGATCTACAAAGGAAATGCATGCCCTTATGTCTGAAATTGACAATGCCTCTTTTGGAGAACAACTTTCTGGTGAGGATAAAGATTCCATCATTAACTTGATAAAATCTTTTCCTATGGCCTTTGCTCATGGGTCACATGAACTGGGATTAGTTAAAGAGGAAATGAAACTTTCATTGTCTTGCCCATTAACTGATATACCACCTAGTTTAAAGAAGAAGCCTTATCCTGCTTCTCCCACAAAGAGAAAAGATATTGAAGATAATATCTCTACCCTTTTAAAAATGAATATTATTGAAAAGGTAGTTGAAACACCTAAATATTGTGTTATCTCACCTGTCCTAATTTCTTATGAGAAAGATAAAGCCAGGTTATGTGGTGATTATAGAGCACTAAATACTTATACTGTTGATGATATCTATCCTTTACCTAGAATCAGCTCTATACATGCTACTTTACAGGGTGCTAAATATATCAGCTGTTTGGATGGTAATAAGGGATATCACCAGGTACCTGTTGAGAAAAACTCTCAGAACTTTCTGATGATTGCCACTCATATGGGTATTTATAAGTATATTAGGATGCCATTTGGCCCTAAAAATGCCCCTTCTGTTTTCCAAAAAGTAATGGATAACACATTCCATCAAGAGATCATTGAAGGTTGGCTGATGGTTTATATTGATGATATCATTATATTCTCAAAAACATTTGAGGACCATCTTAAACACCTGTGTAAAGTATTCCAGAAAATGGACGAAATAAATATGACACTTGCTTTGAAGAAATGTAAATTTGGTTTCCATTCTTTAAAAGTTCTTGGCCATGTTGTTTCAGGCTTACAGATATGTGTTGACCAGAACAAAGTGGCAGCCATACAACAGGTGAAAGCTCCTACAACAGTAAGAGAGCTCCAAAGTTTTTTGGGAATGTGTGGATACTATAGACAGTATATTAAAAATTACCAAGTCATAGCTTTACCCCTTACCCAATTAACTAGAAAGGATGTTGCTTTTGTCTGGAATAGTGAAAGACAAAGAGCCTTTGACACTATGAAACACTGTTTGATGTCAGCACCAATTCTTGCTTTACCTGACTTTGATCAACCATTTGTTTTGTACACTGATGCCAGTTTCATTGGTCTTGGTGCTGCCCTCCATCAAAAACAAGTGATAAATGATAAAGTTTCAGAAGTAGTAATCTGTTATATTTCAAGAACCTTGAGAAATAGTGAATTGAAATATGGTGCTACTCAATTAGAGTGTTTAGCTGTAGTATGGGCTCTAGAAAAGCTTCATTATTACCTAGATGACCAGAAATTTGAACTTGTCACTGACTGCAGTGCAGTTAAATCCCTTTTAAACTTGAAAACACCTAATAGACATATGTTTAGATGGCAGCTGGCTGTTCAAGAGTACAGAGGGAGAATGTCAATTATTCACAGAGCTGGTATTGGTCACTCAAATGTGGATATGTTATCAAGGTTACCCTTACCAAATGATGACTCAAATCCTGCATATGATCCTGAGGATGAAATTATCCATATCCATGGGATATATGTGGTTGATATGGAGGAAGAGCTATTACAGCTTATTCTGGAATCATATGATAAGGACACTGACTTGAAAAGGTGATGCACCATATTAAATGATCCAAAGAATGCTTCAATACAAGCATTAATTAAAACCCTTCCACCAAAGTACCAAAAAGGTTTGCAAAAGGGAAATTTTTAATTGATGAAGGATATCTATATATTAGAAGAAAGTTGAGTAATGTTATTGTTATTCCTCCTTATATGAAAGAAATCATCTTGAAAATTTGTCATGATGACATATTAGCTGGACATTTTGATCTTGACAAAACAATGATCAGAATTAAGAACACTGCTTGGTGGGCTAATATTTCTGAGGACACTAAATTATATGTTGAATCCTGTGATTCATGCCAAAAATCAAAAAGATTAACTGGTAAAAGAGCAGGATTAATGCAGCATATTGAACCTCCTGATGCTCCATGGCAAATAATAAACATGGATTTTGTAACAGGATTACCTATTGCTGGTAAAGACAGTTATAACTCTTTTTGGGTTATTGTGGACAGATTCACAAAAATGTATAAATTTATCCCTACCCACAAGGATGTTTCCACTAAAGAATTAGCTTTCTTATGGTGGTCTCATATGTTTAATACTGCTGGTTTTCCTAAAGCCATAATCTCTGACAGAGACCCTTAATTTACTTCTGAATTTTGGATGTCTCTGATGGATGTTTGTGGTTGTGATCTGAAACTTTCTACTGCCCATCACCCTCAGACTGATGGTTTAGCTGAAAGAATGATTCAGACTTTAGAGGACATGATAAGAAGATATTGTGCCTTTGGCCTTGAGTATAAAGATAATGACAGATTCACTCATGATTGGGTTACCTTACTTCCTGGGTTAGAATTTGCTTATAATAGCACTGTTCATTCTGTTACTCAAAGAAAGCCTTTTGAGCTCTGGCTTGGATATGTTCCTAATACTCCTGCCCAAATTCTCAATAACAAAATACCTAAATTGGATATACATCCTGGTGTCAAATCTTTTCTTCAAATGCAACAACTATGTAGAAATCATGCCCAAAAATGTATTGAAAAATCATTTGAATATGAGAAGAAAAGATGGGACAAATACCATAAAGAATACACTTTTAAAAAGGGTGATGAAGTGTTGATTTCTAAAGTCCACTTCAACTTACAAGGTAATAACAAATTAAAAGATCCATTTGTTGGTCCTTTTGTTGTCAGAAGAATGATTGGAGATAATGCAGTTGAAGTTATTCTGTATTCCCCATATGACAGAAAACATCCTGTTTTTCCAATATCTCTTTTGAAACCTTACACATCCAATAGTGATTTATTTCCAAGAAGGAGGGGTAGACCAAAGAAAACCCCAAATGAAATCACTGAGACAGCAGAAATTGAAAAAATATTAAATGACAGAATAGTCACTTCTGAGAAAGGTACAGAATACTTATTGAGATTCAAGAATAAATCATCTGAATATGATTCTTGGATACCTGGGAAGGAGATATCTAATCTTCCTACTCTACTAAAAAAGTATAAGAAGAAAAAATCATAGCATTTTATTATTATTTTTTTTTAGAGTGAGGGAGTGTCAGCCAGGCTACTAGACTTACCCAGTGAAATAAGTAATTATTTACTGGATGAAGCCGCACCTTATCATCTTTAATTATTATTTAATTATCATTTAGTTACATTAAAATTAGTTATAAATTAACTAGTTACAGAATGTTAAAATTAAATTAATTAATTAAATAAATAAGTAAAATTAAAATTATAATTTTGTCCCTTATATTTTTCTCTAACACCGTGCTCAATTGACAGGTTGGGAAAAATAAAACTTTATATTTAAAAAAAATTAAAATACAAAGATAAAATAAGATTTAAATATTCAAATAATATTAAATATATACAAAAAAATCAAATTACTTATTTGGGATTGACATTTACAGTAAATATTAAAAATATTGATGTATTTCTGACATACTCTGTAAATACATCTTTTTGACGCCTTCTTTTTGGAATAACTTTATTATTTGAAATACTCTTTCTGGAATGTTCTTTTTCTCTCTCTCTTCCTACTGTTTTTAGAATTTGATTTCCGTGCTTTGTCTCTCCTTTGCCTATAAAAGGCCTCTCTTCTTGTTGTCTTTTAATCATTCTATTTTACCAACTCATTTTATTACAACTACAACAATTAAAACTTATTTCTTATATTTTATATCTTTACTACTTACAACAAACGTAATTCTAATCTATAACTTATATAAAATATTTAAATCTACCTCTTACTTTGAGTAAAAGAAATCATACTTGATTAGGAAATAGGTACCTTACTGTTGAGAGTCAAATAATCCGTAAAAATCTTCATATTACACCGTACCAAAGCTTCTAGACTAAAAGCAACCCTTGACAGGATCAGTTCTCTGTATGGCAACAAAAAAATTTTTTTATCAAATTTCACTAGAAGTAATTTGGTTTATCTGAATAATCCACCTGCTGTTCTGCCCAATATCAGGTGTATAATTTTTTATCTTTAAAGAAAAGGTCACTTATTACAATTAAGCCCTGATGGCTCACATTTGGTTTAACACCTCCACTGGCTCTTGATAGCAGGAATTTTACCAGTATTTATTTCATTTTTTAACTCTTTGACTTTTATTTTACTCTTTTATTCCTCTTTTTACTTTTAAATTTCTATTTAATTTTTTTAAAACTAATCCTTTCCATATTTATTTATGTCTATTTTAAAAAATTATTGAAGGTATAACTTCACATGGTATGCATTTGGCACACAAGTTTTTGCTATACTAATAACATTAATAATATAATGGTGATAAAATATTAATTGGATTATAAATATGAAAGATACAGACTGATCAAATACCAGTAGACATGTTTATGAGAAATACAAGATGAAGGAACTGAAGAAAATTTCCACCCAAGCTACTCTCCATCATAAATGTGTCCAGCACAAGTTCAGCCAAACTTGTGCTGGACACTTTTAGTCACGTTCAGTCAGATGGGATCAATTCTCTATATGGCAACAAAAAAACATTTTTTTATTAAACGTCACTACAAGTAGTTTTGTTTAGCTGAATCATCCACCTGTTGTTCTTCCCAACCTCAGGAGTATAATTTTTTATCTTTAAAAAAAAGTTCACTTATTACAATTTAGCCCTGATGGCTCCCATTTTTTTCAACACTTTTACTGAATCTTGAGAGCAAGAATTGTACTAGTGTTTTGATTTCATAATTGATCTCTTTGAGATTAATTTTACCTTTTTATCCCTCATATTGTTTTTGTATATCAATTTATTTTTTGTAAAACAAATCATTTTCATATTTTTTTTACCTTTATTTAATAATATTATAAAAGGTGTAACATCACCTGGTGTAGACAATCCTATAGTACTAGCTATAGGCCTTGACCAAGGGAGTTGGAGAAAAACCAGAGAGAAAATCCCCTGTCCCTTTAGAAAAATAGAGTGAGATTTACTTGCTAAAGTAATTTGGTTCCTGTTTTGCTAAAGCCCCTTTTTAACACTGTCAGCCAGGCTACTAGACTTACCCAGTGAAATAATTAAATATTTACTGGATGAAGCCTCACCTTATCATTTTAATTATTATTTAATTATAATTTAGTTACATTAAAATTAGTTATAATAAGCTAACTAATTACAGAATTATAAAATTAAAAAATTAAATAAATAATTAAAATTAAAAATATAAAATTGTCCCTTATATTTTTCTCTAACACTGTGCTCATTTGACAGGTTGGAAAAAATAAAATTTTATATTAAAAAATAGATATTAAGATAAAATAAGATTTTAATATTCAAATAATATTAAATATATACAAAAAAATTCAAATTTCTTATTTATAATTGACTTCTACAGTAAATATTAAATAAATTGATGTATTTATGACATACTCTATAAATACATCTTTTTGACGCCTTCTTTTTAGAATAACTTTATTATTTGAAATACTCCTTCTGGAATGTTCTTTTCTCTCACTCATACTACTGTTTTTAGAATTTGATTGCCGTGCTTTGTCACTCCTTTGCCTATAAAAGGCCTCTCTTCTTGTTGTCTTTTAATCATTCTTTTTTACCAACTTACTTATTACTACAACTACAATATAACACTTATTTCTTATATTTTATATCTTTAGTATTTACAGGGACGTAATTCTAATCTATAACTTATATAAATATATTAAATCTACCTCTTATTATTGAGTAAACATCATCTTTGATTGAGAAATACGTACTAGATTATTAAGAGTCCAATAAATCCTTCAAATCTTCATACAAACTCCGTACCAAAGCTTCTAGACCAAAAGTGAACCTTGACAATTGGGATCCTTTCCAAAATATTGACAGGGCAACGTTACTTGAGGCGTAATCGAGGGGACCATTGGCGTACAAGTACCTGTAAAGGACAAGAGAAGGTGAGAAAACGACGAACGTCATACATCACGTGATAAAAGTTTTTGCTGCGAACGGGAATCGAACCGCGCTCCAAAACTTAAGTTCATATACTGACTAAACATCGTATATATTGTGGTATTTATTGTTATTACTATTTGTGGGTTACTCTTCACTCTTCATTTGCTACGTATTTCCTTTTACTCAGCACTCTGTAAGTGGCATTAATTTGCTCATTTTACAGGGGGAGGTGTCTGGTAATTTGGAATCTATTTTTTATTATTATATTTTTTTTTATTTTTCCTTGTTGACCATAATAGAGCAATAAGTGTTCTTAGTCCCAGAAGTAATAAAATAATTATATTTTAATATTAATTATTATAATTTTTCAGTTGACATTTGTCCTGATTAATTTAAATTTTAATTGTTCCAGTCGACAAATTGTCCTGACAATTATATTTTTTTTATTAATAAAATACATATATTTTAATATTAATTATTTTAATTTTTCAGTTGACATTTGTCCTGATTAATTTAAATTTTAATTGTTCTAGTTGACAAATTGTCCTGACAATAATATTTTTTTTATTAATAAATAATTCACATTTAATTACTTCAGTTGACTTTGAGTCCTGGTAATCCAATAAATCTTTTTAATTAATAAAACTCATATTTAATTACTTCAGTTGACATTAAGTCCTGGTAGTTAAGTGATCAGTAATAAAATTTTAAAATAAAACTTCATATTTAATTACTTCAGTTGACATTAAGTCCTGGCAGTTAAGTGATCAGTTAAAATAAATTTTTTTTAATTAATAAAGATTAATATTTGATTACTTCAGTTGACAATAAATCCTGGTAATAAATTAGTTGATTTAAATCCTGAAAATAAAAAATTATTAATAGAAATTCTAATTTATTTCTACAGTTGATTGTATTATAATCCTGGTTTTAAATTTTTTTTATTAATAAATTAATTTTATTTAAGCTGATTTTTATCCTAAAAAGATTTTTTTTTATTATTTTAATTTTATTTCTGTTAAATAAAAATTAAAAATAAAGACTAATTAATCTTATTTGTCTCTTTCCTTCATTTCAGTAGAATCTTAAAATGACTGACCAAAGTGGTTTTGCTGCACGTGAAGAAGAACTAGACTTAATTGATTATGATGAGCCTACTTCTGTAAGTTCTCCTTTAACAAGAAGAATTTCTCATACTAATAAATCCTTGCCCCAAACAGAATGTAGAGATGGAAGAAGTAGAAATCCTAGTGGACATTACTCAGGATCAGAAGCCCATGACAAATCCACCAGAAGAGCTTCCAAAAGGCTTCAGGATAAAAAAGATGCCGTTGTCTCAGCAGGTAAAGAATTTGTCTACCCACATTAAGGAGTTAAGGACAGACAGCTTGAGACTAAAGGTAAGGGTAGATGCCTTAAAAGAAAAGGTGAGAAGAACCGATACTTTTCTCCAAGAGAAGAAGAAACCTCTTCCTCCCAGGGATCAACAACAATTGGCTCCCCAATCCCAAGAGATGGTGGAAGTGTCCAAGTGGCAGTGGAACTGGCTCAACACTCAGTGGGACTACTTGGCTCAAAACCAGCATCAGTTACCTCAGGTAGGTCCATCAAGGCCCACCCAGGCCAACCCCACTCCTCCCCACCCTTATCAAGGAGGCAAAAGAAGAAGGAAGCCCAATATGGTGATACCCAGCAAACCCTGGTACGTCCCTCTATTGATTCTCAAGTGCCTTTTCTTGTGGCTGACTCTGTTCCTTCAGGTAAATCTGGAAGACAGGATGAAACCTTGAGACCTATAGAGGCTGGGAATAGTATACAGATATCTCATGTATCTAATCCATTACTTTTAATTGCTACCTCAATGATTAATCCTGATATGGCTGTGATTGATGAAACTCTTGACCCTGAGTTCTATGAGAGTCTGGAAAGTTACTCATTTTCCTTATTGAGAAACACTCCAGATGTAGCAAGAATTAATGATGAGCACTTGAGAGATATTATTGCCAAGAAAAATCATATAATGAACAATATGCAATTGACTCAGAGGTATAATAGTTTGTTAACTGATAAGGGTTATCAAGCATTAAAGAGTGAAGCACAGAGAGTCTCTGATGAATTGTCTCATTACAAAGCAACCCATGAAAAGAAAGTTGCTTTATGGCAAAATATAAAAAATGTTTTGTCTAAACTAAAAGATACTGTATCTGCCTGTTGCCAGGAGGTAGAGATATATAAGATAAATCTGAAAAGATTGAATTACCATTTTTCATCTTTTCAACATAAGAATCAATTATCTTTTGCAACTATCAATGAGAGTTTATCTAGTCTTCAAAGAATGAAAACAAGACTAACAACCATTGAAGAAACATTGAACTCATTGTTAAATGACCAAAAATATTCTGACAATTCTGTGAAGGAACATATAGTGCAGGATGCTCAACCAGTACCTGTGGCTAGTTCATCTAAAATAAAAATTGATCCAGAAATACCTGTTGATAACACTGAGTTTCCATCAAAAACTGATGATGCACCAGGATCTGCAACAGAATTAAACAATGAGATTTCAGCACAATTAGAGAAATTACAGCTGCTTCTTACTCAGAAACAAGCTAGTACTAAGGAGACTCCTTCAAATCAAAAGAATTGGCCAAAACTTGACCAGTACCCAACATTTGTGGTGATTCTTCTTCTGATTGGCAACAATTTATTTGCAGAATTGATAAATTAAAAAATTCTTACAAACTCCCAGATGAGGAAATTGTGTCCAAGTTAATGTCTTTGTTCACTAATGTTGCCCTGATGTGGTATTAATCTGTTCTCCTGGATGGGAATGACTACTCATGGGAGGATTGGAAGAAATTAATTAAAGCACAATTTGGTGGCTCCAAGTTCAGAATGGCTCAACAAAGGCAGTATGAGGAAACTAGATATTGCTCTTCTACTGATAAACCTATTGAGTTTTTAATGAAACTTGTAAAAATCTTAAGGGCAATGCACCCAAATATGGAGTTTGATTTATGGAAGGACAGGATCCTCTATAAATTACTAATGTCTCTGAGAGACTTAATAGTGTCTAGGACTGAATTCTCCAAATAACCCTCTTCTTTCATTAATACTTGCAATGAGATACTTCTAAAAAATAAGTATGATGCAAGAAGATTCATTCCTAGGACCCCTTTGGAGAAACCCTCCACTTACCAACAAAAACCTCTAGAAAAGGTTGGTAAACCTTCTGCCCCTGTTGCACCAAAGAAGTATGCAACAAACCCTTGCTTCAAGTGCAACAAGCCTTAGCAGAAAGGCCATGTTTGTGACAAGAAGATAAATCTTGTAGAACAAACAGAGGAGCATGCAGATGACACAGTGGCACTGGATGATTCATCAAGTGATTGTGCCAGCAATATTTCATATGAACCTCAACAAGAAATCTTGATGCTGGAAGAAGATATTCATTATTTAAATACTATTGACATTGATAATAATGATTTATCTACAGTTGAGGATGCTGAGATCATAAAGAACATTGAGGATAACTCAATTGTTATTGCCCCTCTTAAGGCACCAGTCTTGATCAATGGAACTAGCATTGAAGTTGTTCTGGATTCTGCAGCTGGAGGAAGTGTAGTATCTGAAATAGCACTTGCTTCAGTAGATCAAGACTATAAATCTAAACTGATGCCTATCATTTCTGTAAATTGGAGAGGGTATGGTTCTATTTTGTCCCCCATTGGTAAATACAAAGCCACAGTGTTTTTTAAATATAACCATAGTTTTGTAAGAGCTATTTGTGATTTTGTTGTCATGAAAAATGATAACTTGAGCAATTGGTTTATTGTAGGGAATGATATTTTAACCAAGTATGGCATAAAATTGGATCCTTCAAACCAATGTTTCACAATGGGGATGAATGGGAAGAGAAAATTTAAAATTTCCTCCCCTAAAAAATTATTAAAAACAGAATTGAACACATGTAATTCTGTGGTTCAATATAAAGGAAGATCTACAAAGGAAATGCATGCTCTTATGTCTGAAATTGACAATGCTTCTTTTGGAGAACAACTTTCTGGTGAGGATAAAGATTCCATCATTAACTTGATAAAATCTTTTCCTATGGCCTTTGCTCATGGGTCACATGAACTGGGATTAGTTAAAGAGGAAATGAAACTTTCATTGTCTTGCCCATTAACTGATATACCACCTAGTTTAAAGAAGAAGCCTTATCCTGCTTCTCCCACAAAGAGAAAAGATATTGAAGATAATATCTCTACCCTTTTAAAAATGAATATTATTGAAAAGGTAGTTCAAACACCTAAATATTGTGTTATCTCACCTGTCCTAATTTCTTATGAGAAAGATAAAGCCAGGTTATGTGTTTATTATAGAGCACTAAACACTTATACTGTTGATGATATCTACCCTTTACCTAGAATATGCTCTATACATGCTACTTTACAGGGTGCTAAATATATTAGCTGTTTGGATGGTAATAAAGGATATCACCAGGTACCTGTTGAGAAAAATTCTCAGAACTTTCTGATGATTGCCACTCATATGGGTATTTATAAGTATATTAGGATGACATTTGGCCCTAAAAATGCCCCTTCTGTTTTCCAAAAAGTAATGGATAACACATTCCATCAAGAGATAATTGAAGGATGGATGATGGTTTATATTGATGATATAATTATATTCTCAAAAACATTTGAGGACCATCTTAAACACCTGTGTAAAGTATTCCAGAAAATGGACGAAATAAATATGACACTTGCTTTGAAGAAATGTAAATTTGGTTTCCATTCTTTAAAAGTTCTTGGCCATGTTGTTTCAGGCTTACAGATATGTGTTGACCAGAACAAAGTGGCAGCCATACAACAGGTGAAAGCTCCTACAACAGTGAGAGAGCTCCAAAGTTTTTGGGAATGTGTGGATACTATAGACAGTATATTAAAAATTACCAAGTCATAGCTTTACCCCTTACCCAATTAACTAGAAAGGATGTTGCTTTTGTCTGGAATAGTGAAAGACAAAGAGCCTTTGACACTATGAAACACTGTTTGATGTCAGCACCAATTCTTGCTTTACCTGACTTTGATCAACCATTTGTTTTGTACACTGATGCCAGTTTCATTGGTCTTGGTGCTGCCCTCCATCAAAAACAAGTGATAAATGATAAAGTTTCAGAAGTAGTTTTTTGGTATCTTTCAAGAACCTTGAGAAATAGTGAATTGAAATATGGTGCTAACCAATTAGAGTGTTTAGCTGTAGTATGGGCTCTAGAAAAGCTTCATTATTACCTAGATGACCAGAAATTTGAACTTGTCACTGACTGCAGTGCAGTTAAATCCCTTTTAAACTTGAAAACACCTAATAGACATATGTTTAGATGGCAGCTGGCTGTTCAAGAGTACAGAGGGAGAATGACAATTATTCACAGAGCTGGTATTGGTCACTCAAATGTGGATATGTTATCAAGGTTACCCTTACCAAATGATGACTCAAATCCTGCATATGATCCTGAGGATGAAATTATCCATATCCATGGGATATATGTGGTTGATATGGAGGAAGAGCTATTACAGCTTATTCTGGAATCATATGATAAGGACACTGACTTGAAAAGGTTATGCACCATATTAAATGATCCAAAGAATGCTTCAATACAAGCATTAATTAAAACCCTTCCTCCAAAGTACCAAAAAGGTTTGGAAAAAGGAAAATTTTCAATTGATGAAGGATATCTATATTATAGAAGAAAGTTGAGTAATTTTATTGTTATTCCTCCTTCTATGAAAGAAATCATCTTGAAAATTTGTCATGATGACATATTAGCTGGACATTTTGATCTTGACAAAACAATGATCAGAATTAAGAACACTGCTTGGTGGGCTAATATGTCTGAAGACACAAAATTATATGTTAAATCTTGTGATTCTTGCCAAAAATCAAAAAGATTAACTGGTAAAAGAGCAGGATTAATGCAACATATTGAACCTCCTGATGCTCCATGGCATATAATAAACATGGATTTTGTAACAGGATTACCTATTGCTGGTGAAGACAGTTATAACTCTTGTTGGTTTATTGTGGACAGATTCACAAAAATGTGTAAATTTATCCCTACCCACAAGGATTTTTCCACTAAAGAATTAGCTTTCTTGTGGTGGTCTCATATGTTTAATACTTCTGGTTTTCCAAAAGCCATAATCTCTGACAGAGACCCAAAATTTACTTCTGAATTTTGGATGTCTCTGATGGATGTTTGTGGTTGTGATCTGAAACTTTCTACTGCCCATCACCCTCATACTGATGGTTTAGCTGAAAGAATGATTCAGACTTTAGAGGACATGATAAGAAGATATTGTGCCTTTGGCCTTGAGTATAAAGATAATGACAGATTCACTCATGATTGGGTTACCTTACTTCCTGGGTTAGAATTTGCTTATAATAGCACTGTTCATTCTATTACTCAAAGAAAGTCTTTTGGGCTCTGGCTTGGATATGTTCCTAATACTCCTGCCCAAATTCTCAATAACAAAATACCTAAATTGGATATACATCCTGGTGTAAAATCTTTTCTTCAAATGCAACAACTATGTAGAAATCATGCTCAAAAATGTATTGAAAAATCATTTGAATATGAGAAGAAAAGATGGGACAAATCCCATAAAGAATACACTTTTAAAAAGGGTGATGAAGTGTTGATTTCTACAGTCCACTTCAACTTACAAGGTAATAACAAATTGAAAGATCCATTTGTTGGTCCATTTGTTGTCAGAAGAATGATTGGAGATAATGCAGTAGAGGTTATTTTGTTTTCTCCATATGACAGAAAACATCCTGTTTTTCCAATATCTCTTTTGAAACCTTACACATCCAATAGTGATTTATTTCCAAAAATGAGGGGTAGACCAATGAAAACCCCAAATGAAATCACTGAAACAGCAGAAATTGAAAAAATTCTAAATGACAGAATAGTCACTGCTGAAAAAGGTACAGAATACTTATTGAGATTCAAGAATAAATCATCTGAATATGATTCTTGGATACCTGGGAAGAAGATATCACATCTTCCCACTCTACTAAAAAAGTATAAAAAGAAAAAATCATAGCATTTTTTTTATTGTTTTTTTTAAGAGTGAGGAAGTGTCAGCCAGGCTACTAGACTTACCCAGTGAAATAAGTAATTATTTACTGGATGAAGCCGCACCTTATCATTTTAATTATTATTTAATTATAATTTAGTTACATTAAAATTAGTTATAATAAATTAACTAATTACAGAATGATAAAATAAAAAAATTAAATAAATAATTAAAATTAAAAATATAAAATTGTCCCTTATATTTTTCTCTAACACTGTGCTCATTTGACAGGTTGGAAAAAATAAAATTTTATATTAAAAAATAGATATTAAGATAAAATAAGATTTTAATATTCAAATAATATTAAATATATACAAAAAAATTCAAATTTCTTATTTAGAATTGACTTCTACAGTAAATATTAAATAAATTGATGTATTTATGACATACTCTATAAATACATCTTTTTGACGCCTTCTTTTTAGAATAACTTTATTATTTGAAATACTCCTTCTGGAATGTTCTTTTCTCTCACTCATACTACTGTTTTTAGAATTTGATTGCCGTGCTTTGTCTCTCCTTTGCCTATAAAAGGCCTCTCTTCTTTCTGTCTTTTAATCATTCTTTTTTACCAACTTACTTATTACTACAACTACAATATAACACTTATTTCTTATATTTTATATCTTTAGTATTTACAGGGACATAATTCTAATCCACAACTTATATAAATATATTAAATCTACCTCTTATTATTGAGTAAACATCATCTTTGATTGAGAAATACGTACTAGATTATTAAGAGTCCAATAAATCCTTCAAATCTTCATACAAACTCCGTACCAAAGCTTCTAGACCAAAAGTGAACCTTGACAAACACACTTGACTGCTTGATGAGCCAAGAAAGTAGTCCCCAGATAGACTACCAGACCAAAGAACTGAAATGTAGAACAAAGTCCACACCAGAGACAGAAAAGATACTTGATGTAGGCTGCAAATCCACACCAGAGACAGCAATAATACTTGCTATAGCTTGCAAGACTATAACAGAGAAAACAGTTGCTAAAGTTAAGTTAAATGAAGAACTCACTTGCAACAAACACAGCCAATTGTGGACAGAAAACAGTGAAAACTGAGTGAGGAACAATGAGATCACCTCCGGATGGTTGTATGATGATTGAGGTTGCCCCAAACTGTCTTATTCACTAGGTACACACAGACCACTAACTAAGAGCCCATGCGCACCCACCAATCTGGCGCCTGTACCTGCCAAATAGCATAAAAAACCCTACTGGAGCGCTCCCCAACCTCCTAAAACAGAGGCAGGCAGACCGCCCGACGTCGGAGATGCCGCCTGAAGCGGCCCGGCCTCCCTGAAGCCAGAAAACCAATAAAAACCACTAATCTACTTAGAAAATTTAGCTACAACTACTAAAACCTTTAAAACACAGAATTTCACTATAACAACATTGTGACATGAAATATAGAGAAAAATTAGCTCTATCCAATGGTACTAAGCACTTAACCCTAAGACTTAAGGCTAGCCCGTAAAACACGAAAAACAAAATTAAACAGCAATCTTTTATAAATGAAAAATGAGGAAATGACCCCTTAAAACTCAGAATATGAAAAATGTCTACAAGACATAAAATATAGAGAAAAACCAGGGCTATCCAATGATAGTACCCACATACCTGCAGACCCAATATCCATGGAATAAAACCAGACAAATACCAAATTCCTTAACAGATGTCAATTAAGACATGCACAAACAGCGCCAAATCACACAACAAAGGCCCCTGCCAATGTTGGAAGACCACATCCTCCCTCCAATTGAGAATGTCCGCATTCTTTCTTCATCCAACCACCATGTTTAACCTCCTTCCCTAATCTGCCTCTGAAATGGGCCCCTGCCAGTACTGCATTGACAATAATTTAATCTGCGCCATGACACCACCTGTCCATCCATAAAGAACGTCCTGCGATGTCTGCCACTCCAGAAAGAAGACCTGCCACAGACCTGGTCCACTTTCTTCCACAACAGATTCACCTCCACCTCATTCTGGTCCTTCTTCTGCCAGCACCAAAAGATCTAGGCCATCCATCCTGATACCCAGATTAATCAAAAAGCTCCACCCTTCCCAGAGAAGTGCCACAACCCATAAAACAACTTGTTCCCCCATCCCTGGTCCATCTGATGGTAAAGAACATTCATTCCTTCCTTCAACTTTAAAACTGATAACTTCTCAGTTCCTCCCTCTTCTGATAGTGATGATAACAATGTAGGATCCATTGCACCACCAACACCAACGCACTTGCCCACTATCAAGGCCAAGTTCCAACAACACACATCTCAACAGAAACAACTTCTGCTTCACTACTTCCAATCCACTCCTGCTAGAGATCCACAGGACATTGAGAACAGAAGACACCTCATTCACCAGTTCAAGGCTAATTCTGAACACTTCATTTCATCTCTTGATTCCCTCTGTAATTCTACTAGTACTTGAGTTTGATTCAGAAAAGAAAAATTGACCACACCCTCTATAGGATGTAACCACAAACAACCCTCAGTTTTAAGTCTTGGGGGACCATCCTCATTTTATAGTCTTGGAGGACTCAAAAAACCCTCAGTTTGAAGTCTTGGGGGACTCAAAAACCTAAATCATAAACCCAGAACCAGAGATCAACCACATTAAGACACAGAGAAAAAACTAACATTCTGGGGTAATTGTGAATAGAGCAGCCAGCCCATCAATTACCCCCAAACTTGCCTTTACTAAATTCAGAGGCTCCCCCTGTGGATACCCTCCACCAATCTTTCAAAACCAACTCCAAAAACAAAAACTTTTTCCTCAGTTTATAGTCTTGGGGGACTTACAACCCTCAGTTTAAAGTCTTGGGGGACTAACACAGTGTTCAGTTTAAAGTCTTGACGGACTAGCCTTGATAAAATCTTGAAACCAGCCAGTTTAAAGTCTTGGAGGACTAACAGAAACCAGATTTCAGTTTAAAGTCTTGATGGACTGACTTGATACCATAGCTTTTTCAGTTTAGAGTCTTGATGGACTGACGGAATTTTGCATAAAATGGACACAGCCAATTTCATGCAGCACACCTCTACAGCCAACCTGCTGAACTTCCACCTTCACTTCATCATCTACCCATCACTGAAAAAAATCTCCTCCTATACCTTTTCATCATCTTTTCTCACCACAGATCATGGCTGGATCTCCTGATTTTAACCCTTCTACTCTCCCTTGCTTCACTGCTCCCAAGGACTATGCCTGCAAACAGTGCATCCACATGTGCAGACCTTGCACATTCACTCTTCCAAATCCTGAATCCAAATTCTACAACAGGGCTTGTGACTCTTCTTATTCCAAAAAGAAAAGATGTGACAGAGACGCCAACTACCCTATTTCTCCGCCTTCTCCTTCTCACAAATACATCTCCAGATACCCTACCAGATCCCCAGAGCTTGGTCCTTCCTCTTCCTCTCTATCTTCTGCTCCTTCCAGAAGATCCAGAAGCTCAGCTTCCCACACTCTTCCCAAAAGACCAGCCTTAGCCTCACAAGAAACTGCTTTTATCTCAGCCAAATTAGCTCCAAAAACTTCAAAATCAACTCCCAGGCTTCTAGACTGCGTCCAGGCGGCCTGGCCAACGTCGGGTGGCCCGCCCGCCTCACCAAACAGTGAAAATCAGGGCCAAAACCTCCAAAAACGGCCAGAAAATAGCCAAATTCATCCAGACAACAACAACAACTCAACCCAACTACCTCCTACTGCTCCCAGAGCAATGCAATCCACCCTTCCAAAATCCAAAAACACCAAAATTTCCCAGATTTCTAAGAGAACTGCCAGAGAACCCCAAGAAGAAACCAGAACACCACACACTGCTCCACAACAACCACTTCGTCCCCAAATAAGATAAAGAAACTACACCTCTCCTCTGTCAGCCAACTACTCTTCTGACAGTTCCATCTCTTCAAATTCTCCATCCAGAAAAGAGCAGTCTGCTTCCAAATCCCCTTCTCCTGCTCCATCCTTTAACAACCCTGGTACTCCATCACCATCACCTCCTCCAGCTGAATCCAACAGAGATAACAACCACAACAACAACCACAATCTCACTGCTCCAAATAGGCCCCAGGAACCTCAGCATCCCATTTCACCTTCTCAGGATCCTTCAGAGGAAGACCATGAGAATCCATATCTTTCCCTAGTTGATCCACCCACTATGACCATTACAAAATTGTCAGAGATCCAAATCCCAGCTGCTTACACATTTGATGAGCTTCCAATCTGTAAGTACCAAATTAATTATTCCATTCCTTCAACAAAAATAATAACTGATCCAACTCTTCTTGTCTAGTTGGCACCCCTCCTCCTGAATCTATTATTGGAGTTGGCCAAACTCTTGAAACTTCTGTGACCCTGGATTATGGAGACATGAAGAAACACCTAAGCACCATGTGTTCCAATATTCTAAAAGCCTTTGCCCTCCATGGACCCTTGAATGACTTTGAAAAATCCTTGAGAAAGTGCCTACTGGACAACCACTGGACAATGTCTAGGATCATTAAACACACCCTCCATCACTCCATTCCTGCCTCTTCTTCTTCCTCCTCTGAACTTCCGTCTAATCCAATCCCTGATCATTACAATCCCTATAATCTCTCCAGCAGGATGCACTTCAGAGAACACAGTGCTTCCCACAATCCCAACAAAAAACAAAAACATCATCACAATCCGGACCAGCCTCCAGAAGCTTCCACATCCAGACAATGAGCTCCTGCAAAAAGATTAGAAACATAATAATAATATAAAACAATTAATAAAAATAATTTCAGAATTTTTTTTTTTTATTTTTTTTATTTTTTTACTGTCTACTAATATACTAAAAATAAAAAAATTAATAAATAAAATGAAATGAAATAACATAAATGAAATAAAATAAAATATAAAAACAATACAAATGGTATCCCCCAGCCAATTGATGAGCTGATCCCCTGATACCTTACCAACATCCAAGTGCACCTTGATGTGGATACACAATTAATTCTTTTAAATGGTTAACAAAAAACAAAATTCAAAAAATTTAGAAATTCAGAAAATAATAAAAAATAATGAAACACAGAAACACATGAAATAAATAATAATAAAAAATAAGAAAATAGCATTGCCCGGCCAATTGATGAGCCTTTCCCCACCAATGCTTGCCCACATCCAGGCAACCCTGATGTGGTAACACCCTATTTTTTTGATTTTATAATTTTCAACAACCCCCATAAAAAAATTAAAAGAAAAAAAGAGAAAAAAGAAAATAATCTAAAACTGCTATCTAGCAAAAACATAACTGCAAAATCAAAGAAAGTCCAGCTCCATAGATGGCCCAATAAGAGAAAGTCCGGTCCATAGAAATGATCACTGGATGGGCTCCCTCCAATAAGTAAAAATGATGGGAGACCACCAGTGATCCACCACCAATCTGAAAGAACCAAAGATAAAGAAGCCAGTCCCAAACCAGTTTAAAGTCATAGCGGACTTAAAACCTGAATAATAAACAACAGAACTAGAATTCAACTAGGAAAAACAAAAGACTTGAGACAGACATTCTGGGGTAACTGTTCTACAGAGCAGCCAGCTCATCAGTTACCCCCACACTTGCCAAAATAAAATCTAGAAGCCCCCCCTGGGTAGCTTCTAACAAAAACACAACATTCAACACAAAAAAAAACCAAAACAAATAAGAGTGAAGAGTCCAGCACTTGAAAACCAAAGGAATTACCAGTTTAAAGTCATAGAGGACTAAAACCTGTGAAAAGAAACCAATACTAGGGTTCAACCAAATTAAGAGAAAGGTTTGGAAACAGACAATCTGGGGTAACTGTTGATAGAGCAGCCAGCCCATCAATCACCCCCACACTTGCCAAGATCAAATCTAGAAGCCCCACCCATGGGTACCCTCTAACAAAAAATTCCAGCAAACAGATGCATAGCATCACCACAAAAAAAACCAAAATTAAAGAATGGTCCGTAGTTTATCCTCATTGCGGAGTCAATCTTCTTCATGCCTAGTGTCTCTGGGATAAAACCTCTTCACTTGGTTTGCAGCCACCCACTTTTTCAAGACTGCACCATCCAACTCTTCCAAAACATAAGAACCTCCAGACACCTGAGACCTGACTCTGTAAGGTCCATTCCATCTGTCAGCAAACATTTTTCCCCACTGACTCTCCAAACTTCTATTATACACCAAAACCAGACAACCAGGTTTCAAGGGATTCCTGAGTCTATGAGCTAACTTCTTGTCCCAGTATCTGACTGATTGATTCCTAATCTTCATCATTCTAGAGTATGCCTTCTCTTGACATTCCTCTCTACATTCCAACTGTTGCATCCTGGCACAGAGGAAATCTTCTGTTGAGTGCACATCATAACATTCAATTCCAAGATAAGATACAGCTTCCAAGTCCACTGGTAGAACGGCTTTTTGACCAAACATTAGCTCATAAGGAGAATAGCCAGTTGTCCTCTTCACAGTGACCCTATCAGCAAATAAAACCAAGGGTAAATAATGCCTCCAATTTTCGGCACTATCTCCACACATCTTCACCAAAGCATTCTTGATAACTTGATTGCCCCTTTCAACCATGCCTTCAGCTTCAGGATAATATGGTGTAGCCACTCTAACCCTAGAACCAACACTAGCCACAGCTTCTTTAAATTAGGCACCAAACTCTGGCCCACCATCAACAGTCACCAACTTCATCAACCCATACCTATAAATCCACTCCTTCTTCAAAAACTCTGCTTCATTCTTGGCAGTCAAATTAAACAGAGGCACTGCCTCAACCCAACCAGACAAATCATCCCTAGCAACAATCAAGTATTTATACCTGCCCTCTTTAATATGGACAGCATCCAGACTGACCCTTCCAAAAACAGTTGATTCACCAGTAGGATGGCCCATCTCTTTAGGTTTCAAGTGACTTCTTCTTTGACATTCTTCACAAGATTGAACCCAAACCTGCACAGCCAACTTCATACCCGGCCAACAAAATCTGTCTGCTACTCTTCTATAAGTCTCCCCAAAGCCTCTATGACCAAGGTCTTCATGCAAAGACTTCAAAACCAATTCTTGACCCTTCTTCTGAGTCACCACCACTTGAGGATTAGGATGTCTCCTTCTCATCAACTGCCTTCCTGACACATAAAATCCAGGATTCTTCTTTGATTGCCAACCAAGTATCATCATCACAACTATCTGGCCTCTCCAAGGTCAACAGATATTCCACCAAAATAAAATAAAACCCAGATTGACCCCAGGTCTCATCTTCAAAATCCAACAAAACAACATCCAAGGGTACAACTCTGTCATTAAAATCACCAGTGTGAACATGAGCCAATTGAGCAGCCCAACCCGGACACCAATCCTTAAATTTTGGCACGTCCTTCTCTTTCCACTGAACCTTGTGAGAATCCAGTTCACTAACAAAAACACCCTTTTTCAATTTTGAGCTGTCCCAAACAACAACTCTATCTTCATCAACAAAAACATCCTGATCACCAGAATCAAGATCAGATCCAGCCAGTTTAGCCTCTTGGGGGAGGTCAGAACAATCATCCAGTTTAGCCTCATGGGGGAGGAAGAAAAATCCTCTGCACCCTTTTTGCTGGCCCAAATCACTGGAAAATCTTTGTCAAACTCTTCAGAATCAGAATCCTCATCTGTAGGTGGCCTCCTTGATAACCCATCAGGCATAGTAAAAGTTTTACCTGGTTTGTGTACCAGGTCAAAAGAAAAATGTTGAATAAATGCCACCCACCTAGTCATTGGAGCATTTGGAAGACTAGGTGTATTGATCATCTGAACCAAAGATTTTGCATCCACCTGCAGCTCAAAAAGCTGCCCCCACAAAACCGTCTGTAGCTTCTTTAAAATTTTAGCTACGCCACACAATTCCAACTTAGGTTGAGAATACCTAGATTCCACCTCATTAAACACCACAGACTCATATCTTACTGGCCTGACCCTCCCAGTCTTATCCTCCTGAGACAAAACAGCACCAGCAGCAATATAGCTTGAGTCCACTGCCAGATAAATCTTTCCAGCACCAACACCATAATCCAACTTGTGAAGAACAATATCTTCACCAACAACCCTTTTCAACTTCTGAAAAGCCTCTTCACACTCTTTAGTCCATTCCCAATATGCATCTTTTCTGGTCAACCTCCTTAAAGGTGAAGCCAACAAATAAAAATCCTTTATAAAAATCCTGACATATACACATACACCCAAAAATCCCCTGACTTCAGTAGTATTTTTAGGCCTTGACCATGACTGGATTTTATTAATCTTCTTCTTCACCATAATCCTTCCCTCTTTACATACCACATGACCCAGAATTTTCAAAGCAGGAACACAACAACAGAATTTTGACCCTGAAATGGTCAAACCAGCCTCTTCAATCCTAAACAACACTCTCTCTAGAGTTATTGCATATTCCCACACAAACCTCCTTATTCCAGGGTTCTCTGATAACACCTCATTACCATAATCAGTGGATGGTCCTTTAATTCCACCATCATCAATAAAAATACCAGCATGAGTAGGAACCTCATCCTGAAATATCCAAGCCATCTGTGCTTGATAAACTGCCACTGAATTAGTTGCTCCTTGAGGCAACCTAGTGAGCTGAAATCTTCCCAAAGGAGTCTCAAAAGTTTTGAGAGGCCTTGAATCCTTATGTAGTTCCCTCTCATCATAACCACCCATAATATCACCCAAACCATAACACACCCTTCCAGCAAAAGCTTCAAAAAAATCCTCTGCACTTGGCGGCATACCAGCGTCCTTGATAGTGACTCTATTCAAGGCTCTAAGATCATGAACCACCCTCAACTTTCCATTCTGCTTCTTTACACAGAACACCGGACTTGAGTAACTGGATGTTGATAGTTCATATAAACCAGTCCTGACTCTTTCCCTAACAATCTCTACAAAATCCTCTTGAATAGCGTCTGGAATCAGAATAGGTTTGATTTGCCAAGGTTCATGACAAACAACAGGAATCAAGTAAGGTTCCCCATAAGAGTGCTTTAATACACCCCTTTCCTCCTCAACAAATGCCACCGCTTTTTCCCTTAGCACAATAACGTGCAACAACAACTTCTTTTCTTCCTCAGACAACCACCCATCAGGACCAAATTTAACAACTTTCAATCTTTCCACAGTCACCCTAGCCGTCTCTACAAATTCTGGAGGATTCTTCACCAAAGGAGTACAGTACGGATCTCTTGACAAAGGAGGTCTCTTCAAAGGCGGATTCAAGCCCACAGGCATAGGCTCATTGACAGGCCTAATCTTCTGTGCTACCTTCTTATACTTTGCCGCTCCACCTTCAACTTGAGGGATCTTCAGGAATTCTTCACCACCAGACCTGGAACAAAAACCAAGGGTTTCCCCATTGCTCACATGCGTGGCCAAGGTAATGTTTTTGAAAGGTGTAGAAGAAACCCTAGCGGTGCACAATTGGGAGGACTTACTTTCACACCCCAATCTCACCACTCTAAAACCTTTCCGCAATTCCCATTCTTCATCCTCACTTCTAACTTCCAAATCTTCAAATCTTGATTCATCTTCTGAACCAAATCTTCTAAAATTGTGCAGTTTATCCTCATGCTGGAGGTCCGAAAATCAATCTTGATGATCTTCTCTCTTCAAAATTTTCTGCAGTTTAACCTCATGCTGGAGGCCCAAAAATAGATCTTGACGATCTTCACAAAAATATTTTGCATCTTCTTTCTTCATTATTTTCAGATTTTTTTCTTGATTTTTTTGAGTTATCTTGAAATTTTTATCTTCTTTTCTTGAGTTTTCTTCTGTCCTACAAAAATAACCAGGGGTTTCCCCAATGCTCACAGGTGTGGCCCAGGTAATGTTTTTGAAAGGTGTAGAAGAAACCCTAGCGGTGCACAATTGGGAGGACTTACTTTTAGACCCCAATCTCACCGCCCCAAAACTTTTCCACATATCTTTCAATAAAGATATATAACCAATCTTCTTCTTTGAACTTAAATTAAAAATAATTAATAATCTTGAGAGAGAACAGAGACTTGATAAAAAACTTGATGAATACTTGCAGAGAAGAGAAACATTAAAAAGATAAAGTTGAAAATCCACTTAGTATATCTCCAAGGGAGCTGACCTACTACAACCTGGGATTTCCTCATCTCGGGGAGAGGTTGCAGCACTAGGGTGATCAGCCATCATTACTCTAAAAAAGACAGATTCTCCATAGAGCCTGAGCCGCACTCCAAAAAACCAGAGGCAGAACCCACTTCCTTCCTTCTCCTGCAGCAGTCCATGCACTGGCACATTGAAGATAAACCAGGCCTAGTCTCCCAACCATCCTCTCCAGGGGATGACAACCTCATGTGAAGCCTCCTTTCGTCTTCACCAGTCAACTCCAAACTGATTCCCAAATCAAATTGATAACCAATTCTTGCCTGAAAATCCATCAAGAATGGCCCACCCAAAACTGCTTTTACATTACCTTTAGCAATGTAAAAATGAAACTTCCCTGAGGCTCCTCCAACATCTAACTTCACAAACTCTGAATTTCCAACCAATTCAGTGACATGGCCACCGATCCCTCTCAAATTCCCACCAATACCAGTTTTGATGGGGAGGCCCATATGAGTTGCCTCAAACAAAGAAATCAGGTTTATCTGAGAACCTGAATCCACCAATGCCCTTACCTCCCTGCCATTCAGAGTGACATTGACATATCCCAGAGGAGAAGAAAAATGAGTTTCCAACCCCTCACCAAACTTTTCAGCAGAGTCACAAATGTATTCTACCTCACCAGAAGAAACCCTTCTCCTGGTCAACAACTTCTTCTGCCTATCAGCCAACCCTGGACTGATAGCATACAATTCCCCATAAGATAGGGAAACCTGACCCTGGTTCATCCTTTCCAGGACAGAGTCCATAACATTAACTTGACCAGACACTACTGGCCTCTCAAAGTGAGCTCATTGCTTCACCACCTTGGTACTAGAAGATTCTTGAGGACCAGCACCACCAACAGATTTACCATTAACAGGAACCAAACCAGATCCCTCACCAGAACATCTGACTCCAACAGGCTTTGGCAATGAAGCCAAAGGGACATCCTCCTCAGAGTCAGAATCCACCTCTGTTGGCATTGGCTCACCATTCAGGTCCAATGCACCAAAACTAGGGGGGCCCATGTCAGCCATACCCTTCTGCATCTTGTACAGCTCCTCTTTACTGTACATTTTCCTAGCTGCACTCAGCTTAGGATCACCCTTTGAAGCATTTGGCTTTGGTTGGGCCTGAGAACTGCTCTTAGGCCTACCCACCTTCCCTGCTTCCACATCATAAACACCAGCCAAGCATTCACCACTTGACTTTCCACCACAAGAATACAACTCCAAACCACCAAAGGAACTAGAAAAAGAGACCTTATTGACCTCCTTCCCCTTTCCCTTGACGTCCTCATCTACCTTAACAGAAGACTTCCCCTGATCAGGAATCTCCTCAAACCTTGGCCTCCTTTGATTGAGACCACCTCTTCTCCTGACCAAATCAACAGGAGCCTCCCCCTCACTGGGCTTCACAAAAGAACCGTCAGGGAACTTAAAAACCCTGCCATCAAACTCCACTTTTCCTTCAGACACATCTCTGTTCAGTGCCCAAAAATCATTGGACCTGTGCCCCCTCCTACTGCAATAAGAGCAAACCCAAGGATCACTCCTACAAGCCCTCCTTTCAAAATCTCTAGGCTGAGAAGGTGCCTTATTAACCTTCTTGGCCTCCTGGACAAAAATGTGCAGCTGCTTTGTAAGATCAGCCAACTGCTCCACCATTGGGTCCCTCTCCTGTTTGGGAACCTGCACCAAATTTTTCTCCTCCTTCTTCTCCCTAACTTCCTCTTCAGCCAAAGCCTCACTGACTTTGCTGACATACTTGGCACACCCTTTCCTGATAGGTGTCCACAGCCAAAAACTTTAAATGGGTCTCAACAGCCTCCTTCACCTTATCCAAGGCAGGCAACTTCTGATCCCCATTAGAAAGAGTTTTCATCAATTCCTTTCTTGAAAACTCCTTCAACACATCCATCCTGACATCTCTAGCCAGGGCAGACAAAAAAACATCTTTGGCAGCATTTTCATGTGCCAGCTCCTCCACTTCCACCAAATATTCCACCACAGGATCAAACTGTAGCAGAAACTTCCTGTAACTATGTAAGTTACCAATACCACCATAAGATTGCCATTCACTGACAACCTTGTTCAGATCCACCATAGTGAACCTGACACCCCATCTATCCACCATTTCCCTACACAAAAATTTCCAATCCCTCTTCTTGTAGCCAGACATGGCCACAATCTCCTTCTCCACTGACCTATCACCAATGAAGAAGATAATTTACTTCACCATGTCCAGGTAGGAAGCACCATCCACTCCAGCAGCAGTTTCATAATTCTCTAGAAACCACTTGACATCCTCCCCATTAAACTTGGTACCATCACAAGTTTTAATCCTAACACACTCCCTAACCATCACAGAAGGAGGACCATCCCCCCCACTGACAGTCACCACAGGAATAGCAGGATCAGAAGCCATTCCTCCAGTCCAAAACACCAAAAAGAGCCAACCAAAGCAAACAGAGATTCCAAAGAACTAGCAAGTTCTACCCCACATTGGGTGCCAGAAATGTAGACAATCCTATAGTACTAGCTATAGGCCTTGACCAAGGGAGTTGGAGAAAAACCAGAGAGAAAATCCCCTGTCCCTTTAGAAAAAGAGAGTGAGATTTACTTGCTAAAGTAAGTTGGTTCCTGTTTTGCTAAAGCCCCTTTTTAACACACTTGACTGCTTGATGAGCCAAGAAAGTAGTCCCCAGATAGACTACCAGACCAAAGAACTGAAATGTAGAACAAAGTCCACACCAGAGACAGCAAAGATACTTGATGTAGGCTGCAAATCCACACCAGAGACAGCAATAATACTTGCTATAGCTTGCAAGACTATAACAGAGAAAACAGTTGCTAAAGTTAAGTTAAATGAAGAACTCACTTGCAACAAACACAGCCAATTGTGGCCAGAAAACAGTGAAAACTGAGTGAGGAACAATGAGATCACCTCCGGATGGTTGTATGATGATTAAGGTTGCCCCAAACTGTCTTATTCACTATGTACACACAGACCACTAACTAAGAGCCCATGCGCACCCACCAATCTGGCGCCTGTACCTGCCAAATTGCATAAAAAACCCTCCTGGAGTGCTCCCCAACCTCCTAAAACAGAGGCAGGCGGGCCGCCCAACGTCGGAGATGCCGCCTGAAGCGGCCCGGCCTCCCTGAAGCCAGAAAACCAATAAAAACCACTAATCTACTTAGAAAAATTAGCTACAACTACTAAAACCTTTAAAACACAGAATTTCACTATAACAACATTGTGACATGAAATATAGAGAAAAATTAGCTCTATCCAATGGGACTAAGCACTTAACCCTAAGACTTAAGGCTAGCCCGTAAAACACGAAAAACAAAATTAAACAGCAATCTTTTATAAATGAAAAATGAGGAAATGACCCCTTAAAACTCAGAATATGAAAAATTTCTACAAGACATAAAATATAGAGAAAAACCAGGGCTATCCAATGATAGTACCCACATACCCGCAGACCCAATATCCACGGAATAAAACCAGAAAAATACCAAATTCCTTAACAGATGTCAATTAAGACATGCACAAACAGCGCCAAATCACACAACAAAGGCCCCTGCCAATGTTGGAAGACCACACCGGTATGCATCGGGCACACAAGTTTTCGCTATACTTATAATATTAATAATATAATGGTGACAATAAATTAATCAAATGATATATATGAGTGAGGCACAAAGATCAAGTACCAATGGACATGTTTATAAGAAATACCAGATTAACTGAAGAAAAATTCTACCCTAGCTACTCTCCGTCATAAATGTGTCCAGCACAAGTTCGGCCGAACTTGTGCTGGACACTTTTTGTCACATGCAGTCTGGTGTGATTAATTCTCTCTCAATCATTGAACTAGAAGTTGTTTGATATGGCTAAATGGTTCTGCTGAATTTTTTTTAACCTCAGATTGGCACTTTTTTTTTTCAAAAAAGCAATTATAGTCCAAGTTTAGCCTCACTGGTGGACATTTACCCAACAAGTCTACTTGCTCTTGATGGCAGTAATTTTATTTTAATTTTTTATTTCATATTTGATTCCTGTAATTTTACCTTTTTATCCCTCATATTGCTTTTGTATATCAGTTTATTTTTTGTAAAACAAATCATTTTCATATTTTTTTAACTTTATTTAATAATATTATAAAAGGTGTAACATCACCCGGTATGCGTTGGGCACACAAGTTTTTGCTATACTTATAATATTCATAATATAATGGTGACAATAAATTAATCAAATGATATATATGAGTGAGGCACAAAGATCAAGTACCAATGGACATGTTTATAAGAAATACCAGATTAACTGAAGAAAAATTCTACCCTAGCTACTCTCCTTCATAAATGTGTCCAGCACAAGTTCGGCCGATGTTGTGCTGGACACTTTTGGTCACATGCAGTCTGATGTGATCAATTCTCTCTATTGCAATGAAAATGAATTTTTTTTCAATAATTGCACTAGAAGTTGTTTGATATGGCAAAATTGTCATCCTGAAGTTTTGGTAAAGCTCCAGTGGATTTTTTTTTATTTTTACAAAAAAGGAATTATAGTCCAAGTTTAGTGCCACTGGTGGGTGTTCACCCCATCATGTCTACTTGCTCTTGATGGGAGGAATTTCACTTTAATTTTTTATTTCATATTTGATCCCTTTAATTTTACCTTTTTATCCCTCATATTGCTTTTGGATATCAATTTATTTTTTGTAAAACAAATCATTTTCATATTTTTTTACCTTTATTTAATAATATTATAAAAGGTGTAACATCACCCAGTATGCATTTGGCACACGAGTTTTTGCTATACTTATAATATTAATAACATAATGGTGACAAAAATCAATCAAATGATAAATATGAGTTAGGCACAAAGGTCAAATACCAATTAATCAATAGTTCTTTTTAATATTATAAATTTTTTGATTAAATAAAATGGTAATAATGAATTATATTTTTCATCCACAATTCCACTCTAATGATTCCCACTGCACAAAAAGGGTTCACTTGGTCCTTTCTTTACTGCTTGTGCATATATTTTATTGCCCACAGTACTACAATTTTTTGTAGTGATTATCCCACATCTGATTCAGGAATATTTTTAAACAATATAAGTTTTTTTTACAAAAGACCTTATCATATCCAATATCCCACAAAAAACACAACCTGTTTTTGTATTAAAGCCCGTTAATTATTAAGAAATTGTTAAAATAATTAGATTAGACCCTGGCACAGCTAGATCCATACCAACCGACCTAAAGTCTTTTCAATATTGAAAACAAAAAAATAAAATTATGATATCATACTAAATTATGGGCACCAACCATAATTCAGCACTTCTCATTTGCTCTGCTACAAAATGAGTGCATGTAGCATTTTTCTAACGTCGGACTGTTTTTCTTCCTTCCCTCACACCTTTAGTCCAGAATGAAAATTTAGTATGAGTTTTGGTCAAAATGGTTTGCCAGTGTTATCTGTATGCAATATGAATTCATATTGCATATTTCTATTTATGCATAAAATATACTCGTTAAGCATCATTTTTTTGCATTTTTCAATCGTTATGCATATTTATGCATATTAATATGCATATTCATTATACAGATTTATATGCATATTAATATATTTTATTCATATACATATATGCACCTTTTTTTTGCATATTCAATATGCATATTTTTAATGCATATTCAATATGCATATTTTTATGCATATTCAATATGCATATTTTTTATGCATAATCACAATGCATATTTTTTATGCATATTTTTTATGCATATTTATTCTTCATAGTCATTATGCATACACTTTGGATAGGCATTTCACATCAATTTTTAGCATGCAATAAGTATCCACCATGCAAATTCAAATGCATATGCATCTATATCATACAGGCAACATATATTCAAGTTTATCATTTGAATATTAAGGTATGCTAAGTGATGTTGTTCAACCTTTTGCCAAACCTGAGATTAACTGATGTTCAATGTGGTTCTTAAGCTCTGCTCAAGGAGGGATTGTTCTGGATTCAATCTGTGACAGTTTATTTTTTCAATGTTTTTTCATCAGATTTAAAAACATCTTTCTGATAGTTTCAGGATGGTTTCCCAACAGTTTCCTGACAAATTCCTGATAGTTTCAAAAGGAGGGAACTGCTAGCAGTTCACCCCCAGATTTCCCGTGGTGATATTAGCTGGACATTTTGATCTTGAAAAAACAATGATCAGAATTAAAACCACTGCTTGGTGGGTTAATATGTCTCAAGACACCAAATTATATGTTGAATCATGTGATTCTTTCCAAAAATCAAAATGATTGACTGGTAAGAGAGCTGGATTAATGCAACATATTGAACCTCCTGATGCACCATGGCAGATAATAAACATGGATTTTGTAACAGGATTACCTATTGCTGGAAAAGACAGTTATAACTCTTGTTGGGTTATTGTGGACAGATTCACTAAAATGTGTAAATTTATCCCTACTCACAAGGATTTTTCCACTAAAGAATTAGCTTTCATATGGTGGTCTCATATGTTTAATACTGCTGGTTTTCCTAAAGCCATAATCTCTGACAGAGACCCTAAATTTACTTTTGAATTTTGGATGTCTCTGATGGATGTTTGTGGTTGTGATCTGAAAATATCTACTTTCCATCACCCTCAGACTGATGGATTAGCTGAAAGAATGATTCAGACTCTAGATGACATGATAAGAAGGTACTGTGCCTTTGGCCTTGAGTATAAAGACAATGACAGATTCACTCATGATTGGGTTACCTTACTGCCTAGGTTAGAATTTGCTTATAATAGCACTGTTCATTCTTTTTCTCAAAGAAAGCCTTTTAAGCTCTGGCTTAGATATGTTCCAAATACTCCTGCCCAAATTCTCAATAATAAAATACATAAATTGGATTTACATCCTGGTGTAAAATCTTTTCTTCAAATTCAACAACTTTGCAGAAGTCATGCTCAAAAATTTATTGAAAAAACATTTGAATATGAGAAGAAGAGATGGGAAAAATCCCATAAAGAATAGACTTCTAAAAAGGGTGATGAGGTGTTGATTTCTACAGTCCACTTCAATTTACAAGGTAATAACAAATCAAAAGACCCATTTGTTGGTCCATTTGTTGTAAGATGAATGGTTGGTGATAATGCAGTTGAAGTTATTTTGTATTCTCCATATGAAAGAAAACATCCTGTTTTTCCAATATCTCTTTTGAAACCTTATACATCCAATAAGTGATTTATTTCCCAAAAGGAGGGGAAGACCAAAAAAGACCCCTAATGAAATCTTTGAGACAGCAGAAATTGTTAAGATTCTAAATGACAGAATAGTAACTACTGAAAAAGGTACAGAATACTTATTGAGATTAAAGAATAAATCTTCTCAATATGATTCTTGGATACCTGGGAAGGAAATATCTAATCTTCATACTCTGCTAAAGAAATATAAAAAGATAAAATCATAGCATTTTTTTATTGTTTTTTTAGAGTGAGGGAGTGTCAGCCAGGCTACTAGACTTACCCAGTAAAATAATAAATTATTTACTGGATGAAGCCATGCCTTATTATTTTAATTATTTAATTAAATAAGTTACATTAAAATTACCTATAATAAATTAACTAATTACAGAATGGTAAAATTAAATGAATAATTAAAATTAAATATAAAATGTCCCTTATATTTCATTCTCTAACACCGTGCTCATTGACAGGTTAGAAGAAATAAAATTTTAATTTAAATAAAAATAAATATATACAAAAAATTCAAATTTCTTATTTTGAATTGACTTCTACAGTAAATATTAAATAAATTATGTATTTCTGACATACTCTGTAAATACATCTTTAAAATACATTTTTTTGATGCCTTCTTTTTGGAACAACTTTGTTATTTAAAATACTCCTTCTGGAATATTCTTTTTTTGCTCTCTCTCATACTACTGTTTTTAGAATTTCATTGCCATGGTTTGTCCCTCCTTTGCCTATATAATGCCTCTCTCTAGGTTGTTTTTTATTCATTCATTACTTACTTATATTATTAAATCAATTACTACACTTAAATATTTATTAATATTATTTATTGTTTTTAGTACTTAAAATTACATAGTTCTAACTCAATAATTATAATAATAATTAAAACTTTATCTCTTATTATTTGAGTAATTAATCTTTAAGATAGGGAAATATGTACCTGAGTTTGAATCCCTTAAAAATCATTGTTACCGCCATTGGACCTACCTATATAACCTTCTAGACTTGAAAGATAAATTGACATGGAAAATTTTCTAATTACCATATTTGGATCTCCTCCCTAAAGATTTACTATAAATAGGACCCTTCCACCTTGCTTTACTTACCTGGTTTATTAGACTTGGGTTTATCTGGAATGAAAAACCAAAATGAGTAAGTGTTTCACTAGATTCCAAAAAAATGAGAACACTTTTTACAAGATATCAAACAAGGAGTTTTCTTGGTAGTTTGATGATTATCTCTTGGATTTTTGATTGATGATTATGCTGAGAAGAGTTCCAAATAGATTTGATGATGCCATCTCCTGAAAAATATCCAAAACATCAAAAAATCAGGGAAAATAAGATTTATAAAAAGAAAAATTGAGGAGAAAAATGATAAAAAACAGTTGAGGAATGGAAATACCTTGGGAGGGGTACAATGAAAAGTATCAGAAAAAACATGCATATTACGGAATATCAAAATTCAAAAATGTAAATTGGTTTACATAAAAAGACTCAACTTTAAAATTAGATATCTAAGAAATTTCTGAGCCAAAATTGATTATGCTATTTGGAAATGTAATTGATGCCTATAGAGAACTTGTAATCAAAATAATGTGAGATTTGAATGAGGCAAAATCCAGCAAATATTAATATTCATCCTCATAAAAAAATTAAAAAAATAGGAAGGACTAATCCAAAACTGATAGTTAGCTGATCGAATCAGAGCCAAAAGCCTGAAGTATTATTTGAAATAGATTTCATAAGCTCTATATGCATATTATGCAACATTGAACTTAAAAAATGTAAATTAGTCCATGAAACAAGATTCAACTTTGGAAGCAGTTATCTCAGCAACCACTGGACTAAATTCAACACCATTTGCTGGAAATAAAAACCATGATTCCGAAGATTTTTCCAAAAAAAGAATATGTCATTTAAAAAACATTAACCCTATTTCTGACCTTTTATTTTTGACTTAAAAGAAAATCAAAAAGGGTTATAAAAATTAAAGCCAAGTATTATCAATGGTCTAAAAAGATCTATTTTAGCTACCTATGTTTTTTATAAGTATTATATTTGTTCCAGAGTATGACCTTCTTGAGAAGATTAAAATAAAGTTGATGGAAGTTTGAGCCAAGTGGATGATAAATATCTCAACAACCAGTGAGCCAAATCAGATGTTGCTTGGTGGATATGAGAGCTAGGCTTCTGTAGAACCTTCATAAAAGTGGAAATTTGTTTTGAGAAAACAAAAAAAAAATAGAAACAAAAACAAAAACAAATTCAGAAAAATAACATCAGTTAAAATTGAAAAAAGATGGTGGGAGCATGACTTACCTGATGAGATGTCTTCAAAGATGTAAAAGGACCAGATAGAAGTTCAGGAAGTGATGGATAAAAGAAATAGAAGAAGAGTTAAGGAAGTGAGGGAAGATTAATAAAATGATATGAGGGATCATTGAAAAACAGAAAGAATGAAAAATTATGTAGTTTCTGAAATATCCAACTTCATGTTGAGATCATTAACCAAAATAAATCAGGAAGGAAAAAATTATGCTTTCAGTGAAAATTCAAAATAAAAGTCAATATGCAAAAATAAAACAAACCCTGGTGGAAAGTACATGCAACTTGATCATTTTGAGAGCATGAAAAAAGGATTTAAAAGGGTTGTGTTAACAATTTTGTAGTGTTCTTGGCATAATGACTAATTTTTAAGGATATTAATTTATTCAGGAATTGTTGATAAAGAAAGTAATGAAAAGCTCAAAATTTACTGGGGCACCATGTGTAAAAGTTTTATCAAAAAAGTAGGAGGGGAAAGATGTGATGTGTGGTGAATTGGGAGGATCTTTGGATTGGTTGGCTGTGCTGTGGTTGGAAAATTTTTACTAAAGTAGGACATATTTGACCCCATATTTAAGATCTCATGTACCAAATCAGCCATGTTTCATGGTGTGTTTATGTGGTGGTTATCAAATGAAATCCACCAGGCATATTTGTACAAGTTTGAGACCCCCTATTTAAAATTAAATGGGTAGAGGAGGAGGAAGAGATCCTCAAGAAGATGAATAAAATATTACTTTCAAAATTTATTTCAGATAAATATTAAATTGAAATAAGTTTTGTAATGATTTTTGTCATTATATTGGTTTCCACTTTTAAATGCAGTTACTATTTCACATGTACTCATACCAAAACTTGAGAAAGTGATTTATATAAGCATTAAATATTTAAATAGGAAAACTTGAATATTAATTTCCATAACAATCATTCAAGTTATACACTTTAAGGACTATTTTATTTTTATTTAAATATAAATATTTTTTTTAGTTGAGTAACTGAAGTTTTATTTTCAACAGCCTATAAGTCTTATAATTTAGGTAAAATTTAATAAATTATACAAAATTTAGTTTTGAAAAGACTTAATATATTAGAAGTGAGAAGTGACTATAATCTTTTTAAAATTTGAAAATAGGAATGGAATTAGTTATTTCAATCCCTATAGTTATTAATATTTGTGATCAAAAAATTTGCCAAATTTATCTATTGTTACAATTATGTAGTAAAAGATATTATTATTGTAAATTAAATTTACTTTCATAATTTTATGGTTTATCTTTTGAATGAAAAGTAATGATTAGGTATGTTAAGGAATAATTTTCTTCATCTAAATTGATAATAATATTGTATATTCAAAAGCTTATGTTGGATCAATGTGTGCTCAATGAAGGATAAAATCATGGTTATAGTTGATCAACTTATGCATAACTTGAGATAAATTGAGGTTCATTTTTGGATCAATCTGAGAATAAATGTAAATCCAACTCTAATTTACTTACGTTTATAAAGTATTCATAAACCTGGCATAATTAAGGGACACTCTAAATTTCTGGAGAGGGGATTTCTAGCAATTCAACCCTAGATTTCCCATGGTGTATGTGTTGAATTTAACGAAGTAGTCAAATATCTAATTCTGGTGAAAAAATTGGTTCATGAAAACCAGGCCAAGGATCTTTTCTGGTCAGCTTTAAGTAGGGATATTTGAATGGACGTCTTGAAGGATCTTTCAAGAAAGGATTTAATGAAGGAACTACCTATTGGAGAACAAAAACTGCTGGCATTGGAGGTCATCAAAGAAAACAATCAAGCCCATCTTAAATTAATGGCGTTGGACAAGTATCAGGAGTCTTGCACTCAGTATTTCAGCAAGGTTAGTGAATTTTTGGCTGAAAATAACGATATCATGGTCAAAGCTCAAGAAGCCAAGAAGTCTCAAATGGGACTACCAGTGGAAAAAGTTGAGGGAAGTGTGGACAACAAGATGGTTGATCATTTGGCTGATTTAATGAAGCAATTAAAGATTTTTGTCGAAGAAACTCAGAAGGGCAATAAAGCCCCAATCCCTTCTTTGTCAACATCTACTTCTTATCAATCAAGGGGATATGAACGTCCAAATTTTAATGGCAATGGTAATGGTAACTTCTTCTCTTGAAATGGCAGGAATGGGAATGGTAATGGTGGAAATGGATTTAGAGGTGGCTATGATGAGCCAAAGGTGTGCTCCTATTGTAATAGGAGGGGGCACAGAGCTGGAGTATGTTTTATTCTTTATAAAGACTTGGATGCTATAAGAGTGTTATTTGATGGTAAAGTTTATAAATTTCCTGATAGATTGTTCATCAAGCCCAGAAATGGACAAGCACCTTCTTATTTGGTTAGAAGGAATATGGCGGCCAAGAGAAGAGCCCGGTTTGAAGAATTGAAGGATGATGATAATAATGCCAAGGGTGGAAAAAATTGTGATGGTAAAAGTGGGGGTAAAGCTGGTAAAGTTAATGAGAAAGAGGTCAGTAAGGCAACATTTTCAACTTCTTTTGGTGGTTTGGAGCTGTAAACGGTTTCTAGAGTGGAGGGTAACTGTATGGCTGCCAAAGATAAAATCAATGCTGCTAGAAGAGCAGCTGCTACTAAATCTAAAAGCAGAATTCAGAGCCAACTAAAGGCTAAACCAGGCAAGGTAATTAACAAGTTGAGACCTTACTCTAAGGACAAAATTTATAGAATGCAGAAGGGGATGGCTGATATGGGGCCTCTTAGTTATGGCAAGTTTGATTTAAATGGTGAGCCTATGCCAGAATATTATTCAGACTCTGAGGAGGATGTACCTTTCGCGTCACTACCCAGACAGAGTTTTAGCATTCCCATCCCAATGGAGGGAGTAATAGGGACTAGCAATGGATCAGGATTAGAGAAAGAAGCTGGTTATGGAGCTAGGGTTATCAGTAGTGAAGATATTATTATGGGAGGTGAAGAAGGCAATGTGGGTCCTCAAGAGATGCCCAGGGCCAAGGTAATTAAATCTAAAGTGCTGTAAAAACGGCCTGTAGTATGCGGTCAAGAGAATGTGATGGAAAATGTTGCAAATAGGGTGAATCAACTTAAGATTCCCTTATCTTTAGGAGAGCTATTCATGATTAGTCTGGCGCTTGCAGAGAAGCAAAAAAATCATCTGATGAGGTGACGGGTTTCTGATGGAGAGGTGGAATATATTTATGAAAATGCTGAGAAGTTTGGGGAGGATGTTGAAACACATTTTTCTGCTCCCCTGGGTTACCTGGTGGTAACTCTTAATGGTAAAGAGGTAAAGGCCTTGGTCGATTCAGGGTCTCAAATTAATTTGATTTCTTTAGAGCAAGCAACAATTATAGGCTTGCCAATTAAAACTGGTACTGGGGGAAACCTCAGAGGTATTGGAGGGTATGCAAAAGAGCTGATGGGTATGGCTGAGCATGTAGAATTAGGTATTGGTGGATCTATTGGTAAGGTTCACTTTTATGTGGCCAGAGGGGCAGTTAAAACTGTTTTTTGGTGGTCCTTTTTTAATGGATTTTGAGGCCTGGGTCAGTTATCAATCATGAATGGGTATTAGTTTGGAGATCACTGGTGAGGATATGAGGAGGCTACATATGCCATTGGCACCTCCTGGAGATGAAGTTTGGGAGACACAGCCAGGGATCACTACTCTGTGTCAATGTTGTACTTGCATCAATAAGTGGCATATTAAACGGGCGGCTTCTGATGAATTATGTTTAGAGGGGAGTTTTGGAGACCCTCATTTTTTGGGGTAGCAAGGGCTGATCACTCAAATGTTGAAATCTCTCCCCAGGATGAGATCCCGGATCGTAATAGGTCAGCCCACTTGAAGATAATTCAAGTGGATTCTCAATTATTTTCTGTTAATAATACGTTAAATTGTTATTATGTCTTCAAATTTTTGGTTTGTCTCACTTCTCTTTCAAGTTTTTTGATCACGTTCAAAATGGATCAAGAGGGAAGATGGGAAATATTATGTTGAATAAAAATTGAAATGGTTTATTTTCTGACCTCCAGCGAGAGGATAAATTTCAATTATTTCATCAAAATTCTATAAAAAATCTTAGTATAATTAAAACGCAAAAAAATAATTTTCTCATAATTTGATTCAGGTCCTACAGCAAGAGGATAAACTGCCAACATTTTTTACTGGTAATTTTATGATGGATAAGGGAATTAAAGGTGTTGGAAAAATTTTTGATAAGCTAGACAAGGGAAAAGAGAAAATGGTTAAATTTAAAAATGAAATAAAATATTTTTCTACTTATATTGATTCTGATTCTGACAATGAAGTGAGTTCCTTGGATGAAATTTTCAATGGGGATACAAAAATAAATATTTTACCTCAAGTTTATGTAGATATGGAGGCAGCAAAATATACGAAGGTAGCAAATAAAATCCGACCAATTAATGAACCACTACACACTGAATTAAATGTAGCTTTGAGAAGACCAAGGCTATCCAGATATCCTTATGAATGTCCCTTGGTGAAGAATCTGCCCAAATTTTCTGAAACCTCAAGAATCACTTTTGATAGATTAGGTGTTATTAATTTTGTACCTGATGGTTGGCTGTCTGGAGAAGAGAAGAAGTTATTGTTGGATGTGATGGTCAAGTGAGAGAAGGCCATTGCTTTTGTGGAAGAGGAGATGGGTGTATTGAAGAATTCCTATGGGGAGCCTTACAAGATTCCTGTAGTATGTCATGAACCGTGGCAGCAAAAACCAATCCCAATTCTGGATGCATTAAAAGAATCTTATATTGAAGTTGTCAGAAAATGTATTTGCACTGGACTGTATGAGAAATAATCATCAAGTTATTCTAGTCTGGTATTTTGTATCAAGAAAGCAAATGGCAAACTTAGATTAGTTCATGATCTCAGGGAATTAAATAGGGTTACAATAAAGGATGCTGGTATACCACCTAGTGCTGAGGAGTTTGTGGAAGCATTTTCTGGGAGAGTGTGTTATGGTTTAGGAGATATTATGGGGGGATATGATGAGAGATAGTTGCATCCAGACTCTAGGCCTCTCAATACTTTTGGTACACTGCTAGAAAAATTACAATTGACAAGATTACCTCAAGGAGCAACAAATTCAGTTGCCATTTATCAAGCTCAGATGGCTTGGATTCTTCAAGATGAAATTCCTTAATATTCTGGAATCTTAATTGACAATGGAGGAATTAAAGGACCTTCAACAAATTACAATACTGAAGTGTTGGAGGAGAGCCCAGGGATATAAAGATTTATCTGGGAGTATGCAATCACTTAAGACATGATCTTGTTTAGAATTTAAGAAGCTGTTTTAACTATTTAGGGTTATAAATTTTTATGTTGTGTTCCAGCTTTAGAGATTTTAGGTAATGTGGTATGTAGAGAGGGTAGGATTATGTCTAAGAAGATAGTGAATAAAATATAGTCCTGGCCAAGACCCAAGAATACAACTAAAGTTAGGGGGTTTTTATGTGTATGTGTTTATTTTTGAATGTTTATCAAGGACTTTTCTTCATTGGCAGCTCTGTTGAGAAGGTTGACAAGAAAGGATGAAGAGTGTGAAAGGGCATTTGAGAGATTGAAGAAGGTTGTGGGGAAGGATTTAGTCCTGAATAAGTTAGATTATGGAAAAGATGCTGGTAGGATTTATTTATAAGTTGAATAAAGTCAGGTTGCTTCTGGGGCAGTTTTGTCTCAGATGGATAAAGCTGTTTAATTAGGCCAGTTAGGTATGAATCTGTGGTATTCACCAAAGTTGAATCAAGATATTCTCAGCCAAAATTGGAACTGTGTGGAGTGGAAAAATTTTTAAAGAAACTTCAAAATGTTTTGTGGGGCCAACACTTTGAATTGAAAATGGATGCAAAATCTTTAATTCAAATGATTAATTCACCAAGTTTACCAAATGTACCTATGACTAGATGGGTAGCATTCATTCAACAATTTTCTTTTGACTTAGTTCATAGGCCTGGAAAAAATTTTACTATGCCAGATGTTTTGTCAAGAAAAGCACCCACTGAAGATGATTCAGACTCAGAAGAGTTCGATGAAGGTATACTTATGATTGAAGCCAGCAATATAGGAGCTGAAGACTTTCCTTACCTCCCCCTTAAACTAGCAGGACTATTGTGTGTTGATAATTATGGTGATAACCTCCACCAAGAGGATAAACTGGAAAATTATTTTTATGAGGATAAAATTGATGAAATTGGTGTAGATAAATTTGGTAAAAAAGAGGTAGAAGAAGATTTTGTGTATATAGATGAAGATGGAGTGGTAGTTTGGGATAGTAGTAGGTTAAGGAAGGGTTTATATGTTTGAGAAGTAGAAAATTTGGTTAAAAAGGGTGAAGAAGAGAAAGATGTATTTTTGAATTTGGTTTCTAAGAGGTCAAAAAGTTCAGATGAAGAAAATCGACATAGCTCAATTAAGAAACAAATTTTTGGCCAACATTTATTGGCTCATTCATGTGCAGGTGATATTGGTGATAGAGAAGTGTCCATTGATATTATATTAATTGATTTTCAAGATGAAGTCTGGGGTCATACTGGTTTTTTTTTTGTTGTTGGTTAAATATTTATTGAATTTAGAAAGGCCAGAATATTGTGAAGATGATGAATGAGTGACTATAAAAAGGAAGTCATCTACGTTTTACCTATCTGGTCGATAATTAATGGAAAGGAGGCATCCAAATCCTCAAGTAGTTTTAACTCAAGAGAAAGGGCAAGAATTAGTTTTAAAGTCACTGCATGAAGATCTTAGGCATAGAGGCATTGGAGAAACATTCAGAAGAATTGATGATTGATTTTGGTGGCCAGGCATGAAGATGTCTGTTAAAAAGTGATTTCAGTCATGCGAAGATTGTCAAGGAAGAAGTTATTTAAGGGAAAAAGAGACTGGACATGCTACCAGCAAAAAAACTTTCTTTGGAAGGGTTAGCTTGGATGCCGTTCATATTAAGGACGAAAGGTATATATATTTAATTGTAGCCAGAGATGATTTATCTGGTTGGGTAGAGGCAGAGCCTCTTATTAATTTGACTGCCAAAAATGTGGCAGAATTTATTTTGAAAAATTGGGTGTATTGATATGGAGTTATGAAATTGGTAACAATAGATGGAGCTCCTAAGTTTTAGACAGAGTTTAGAGAAGCTATATCAAAATTTGGGTCAAAGGTTGGGGTAGCAACCCCTTATTATCTTGAAGCTGAAGGTATGGTTGAAAGAGGGCATCAAGTTATTAAGGATGCTTTAGTCAAAATGTGTGGGTTGAGTTCTAAAAAGTGGTGGCATTTTTTAACTGTAGCTTTATTTGCTGATCAAATTACTGCCAAAAGGACAACCAGATTTTCACCCTATGAACTTGTTTTTGGACAGAAAGCAGTTTTACCGGTTGATTTAGAAGCTGAATCATATCTTGGAGTCAACTGGGACACAGTCAAGACTACTGAAGAGTTATTATGTGCAAGAATGATGCGGCTAGAAATAAAAGAAGAGTACTTAGAAAAGGCATATTTGCGGATGATGAAGATCTGAAATCAGTCAGTAAGATATTGGAATGAGCTGTTGGCACATCAACTTAGAAAACGTTTAAAAACTGGAGATATGGTTTTGGTGTATAATAGGAGTTTGGAGAGCCGATGGGGCAAGATGTTTGCAGATAGGTGGAACGGACCATATAAAGTCAAGGAACAAGTACCTGGTGGTTCATATGTTTTAGAAGAGTTGGATGGAGTGGTATTAAAAAATAGGGTAGCTGCTGATCAAGTTAAGAGGTTCTTTCCTAGAGGTACTACAAGGACAGAAGTTTACTCCGCAATGAGGATAAACTAAACAAAACAAAAAAAATCATTCATTATCAAGTTTAACTCCAGAATGAAGATAAACTACTTTCTTATTCAAAATATTTCCGTCGTTTTACTATGGTATGGGAGACAAAGCCATTAACAAAATTCTATGACATTTATGAAGACATTTGTTTGAAAATTCTTAAAACTCTTAAAAGCAACAAAAATTATGGAGAAGATATATGTTGGATTGATAATTTTTTATTGGTAGAAGTGTTCTAAGGGGAGCCTTCTGAATTAAATATTGGCAAGTTTGGGGGTAATTGATGGGCTGGCTGCACTATACACAATTGCCCCACAATGTTTGTTACCAATTTTTCCCTGTTTCTAGTTGAATCCTGGCTTTGTTTTTGATCTATAGGAAGTGCCCTAAGACTATATACTGGAACATACAAAGAGACAATGCTCTAACTGCCAGATTCAAGATTCTTTTTTATTTTTGTTTTTTGTTATTTCTTTTTTGTTTTATTTTTTATATAATGAAATATGTTTTTCTTTCATTTTAATTTTTATAATACTATAAAGTATTTATAAGGGTGATGGTGACTGGTGGTCTCTAATCATTTTTACAAATTTAAGGGAGCCCACCCAGTGATCATTTTATTAAAATTTTATTTTTCTAAACTTTAATTTATTAATTTTGTATTTTCCATTTCTCAAAGTTGTGTAACCACATCAAGTTGCACTTGGATGTGGGATGATGTTGAGGGTACGGCTCATCAATTGGCCAGGGGGCATCTTTTAAATTTTATTTTTTATTTTTTTTTCCAAATTTCTCAAATCTACTTCTAAACATTTACTTTCTTAAATCTCATCTTTATAAAAAAAATAAATATATAAACATACAATTATTTTTCAAATTTATTTAAAATTAATTTTCAATTTTTCCTTTGGTTTATTTCTTTTATAGTATATTTTATATAGGAAAAAGGGTCAAGTGGAGTTTGAGCAAATTGGATCCCACTTCAAGATCTGTTTGTCCTCCAATACTTTAAACTGACTATTATTCAAGACTTTCTTTAAGTTTTTAAAATTTTATTTCAAGAATTTGGTTCCTCATTGGATTAGTTAGTCCACTAAGACTTCAAACTGGATAGTTTTTACAATTTTATTTCAAGAATTCGGTTCCTCATTGGATCTGTTAGTCCTCTAACACTTTAAACTGGCTGTTTATGATTTTATTTCAAGATATGCTGTTAGTCCTTCAAGACTTTAAACTGGCTATTATTCAAAACTTTATTTAAGCTTTTATTAGAATTTCGGGATCTGTTAGTCATCCAAGACCTTAAGCTGGCTATCATTCAAGACTTTCTTTAAAGGGTTATATTCGTTATTTTAGGATCTGTTAGTCTTCTAAAACTTTAAACTGGATAACTTTCAAGACTTTCTTTAAGTTTTTATTTTAATTTCAGGATCTGTTAGTCCTTCAAGACTTTAAACTGAATTTCAACAACGCTCAAGATTTTATGGATATTTTTTTTTGGGAAAGGATTTTTTTTTATAAATTGTTATCAATCAAATCTTTGGTCCACCATGACCTTAAACTGGTAGTTCAATTGTATGTTTGGTCCATCATGACCTTAAACTGGTATGTCATCAAAAGTTTGGTCCACTTTCACCTTAAACTGGATTTTCTATCAATCAGAAGTTTGGTCCACCATGACTTTAAACTCCTTAATTAGGAAGAATTCATCATATCAATGCACATAAACAATCTTTTGTCCACCAAGAATTTAAACTGGACGTTAAATCATTGTTGGATTTAGGTTTTGTTAAGCTCCAGGAGGATAAAATCTAGGTGGAATTTGTGGCGCTTTAACATGGTATAAAAGATTAAAATTAAATATTGGAATCCTGGCTAAAATATTTGTTAAAGGTTGTTAAATAGCAAATGGATGAAAATTGTGATGAAGGAATTAGAAGTCAGGGTGGTAGTTGGATTTATTATTGACTTTTTTTAGAGCCTCAGTGTTAGGTTCTTTTTTGGTGTGAAGCTTGGAGGACCTCATGGAGATATTGGAATCATAGGATTTGGATCAGTGGGGGGACCTATGAGAATGGAATCAAGAGTATTCGGCTCATTAGGGAGATCCACTCTCTCATGCTGTGACATAGATGGAAGACTGGTATATGGGAGTCTGAAGGGATTCAAACCTTGCTCTCAGTAGTGGAATCATCACAATATTATTTTTATTATTATTATTTTATTATTATGATTTATATTAAGAGCCAGAGAAGAAGACAAAAAGTTAAATTTATAGAAGACCAGCAAAAGGACAATGATTGAAAATTTCCAATAGTAAAATTTCAAAAAAGATGTTTCTTGGATCTCTTTCCACATTATTATCAAATACTATCAACAAATAGGTGAAAACAAATTTATATCAATTAAAAATTGAATACAAATGAGGAAATTCCATATTGGAGGGAGGATGTGGAATTCCACATCTGCATATGTCACTTAGGTTTATTTTTGAAGATTAGTAGCAATTTTATGGATTATAAGGCTGGATATTTGGAATTTTGGAATTTTTTTACTTGATTTAAGGATTTATAGTACTATTGGTGGATATGGTGTGCTGATGGAATGGCCACTGAGCTCCAGTGCTCTGGTGCGCTCTGGTGTGCTCTGGTTCCCTCAGGTGATTTTCCAGTGCAAAAGCAAAGTGTACTGGAAAAATTCTGTCATTGTGGCAAAGTTTGGTCATGGTGGCAAAATTATCTCACTGTGGCAAATTTAGCTCACTCTGGAAAAATTAGCTCATTATGGTAAAAAGAGCTCATTGTTGCAAAATTAGCTCATTATGGCAAAAATAGCTCATTGTTGCAAAATTTGCTCACAATGGGAAAGTTTGGTCACTGGGTTAAAGTTTTGTCACTGGACCTAAGTTTGGTCACTGTACCAAAGATTGGTCACTGTGCCAAAGTTTTGTCACTGTGCCAAAGTTTGGTCACTGTACCAAAGATTGGTCACTGTGCCAAAGTTTGGTCACTGTGCCAAAGTTTGGTCACTGTGCCAAAGTTTGGTCACTGTACTAAATATTGGACACTGTATTAAAGTCTGGTTACTGTGGAAAAATTTGGCTATTGTGGCAAAATTTGGTTAGAATTTATTATGCTTATTAGATCAATAGTTTATTGTAGATCCTATGCATGTAGGGTATTGTTGGAAAGGTCTGGAGTAGAAGAATCAGATAGAAAGGGCAGAATCTTAGTCTTCTACATGTTTTTGTCTCTTTAGTTTCGATAATAAGGGTCTTTTTGAATAATTAACATCCAACTTCATATTTTTCATTACTCAACAAAATTAAATAAAATTATAATAACCTTATAACATTTATATTTTTCAAAACACTGTTGAAATACAATACTACAATTATATTTTCATTACATATAGGGTATCATTGGAGAGGTCTCCATCTTAGAAACTTGTTTTTATTTTCATCTCATTAAAAATAAAATCTTATAAAAACATATAAGTCTATCTTTTCAGATCTTCACTGGTTTATCTTAATTGTTGTCATCAGTATTTCTTTTTCAACAGCTGCTATTTCTAAATCTCAATAAGTGTTTATATAAATCAGAGTTTCATATATATATTTCAATCAATTCAAGTAGACTAGAGAGCTTAGTTATTTAAACAACCCTTATTTTACTTAGAAGGACAGGGTTTTCTTTGCTTTATCCAAATCCTTCAGATTCTGCTTGCAGCAAGGCAATTATAAGAGCCTACCTACACTTTACTAAAATAAAAACCAATCTGACCCCAATTCTCATCTTAAAAATTCAACAAAACAAAATCAAAGGGTACAAACCTATCATCAAAATCTCAAGTGTACACATGAACAACACAACTGGCCCAACCAGGAAACAAATCCCTAAACTTCAGCACATTCTTTCCCTTCCACTGAATCTTATGAGAATCCAGTTCACCAACAAAAACACCATTTTCCAATTTTGAGCCATGCCAAACAACAGCCCCATCTTCATCAACAAAAACATCCTGATCACCAGAATCAAGATCAGAACCATCCAGTTGAACCTCTTGGTGGAGGATAGAACAAACATCCAGTTTAGCCTCTTGGTGGAGGAAAGAAAAATCTTCAGCACCCTTTGCACTGGCCCTAACCACTGGAACATCTTCATCAAATTCTTCAGAATCAGAATTATCATCTGCGGGTGGTCTTCTTGATAATCCATCTGGCATTTTAAAAGTCTTACCTGGCTTGTGCACCAGGTCAAAAGAAAAATGTCGACTGAATTCCACCCACCTAGTCATTGGAGCATTTGGAAGACTAGGTGTTTTGATCATTTGAACCAGAGATTTAGCATCCACCTGCAGCTCAAAATGCTGCCCCCACAAAACGGTGTGTAGCTTCTTCAAAAGTTTTGCTACACCACACAATTCCAACTTTGGCTGATAAAACCTAGATTCCACCTCATTAAAAGCTACAGACTCATACCTTACTGGCCTGGCCTTCCCAGCTTTATCTTCCTTAGACAAAAAAGCACCAGCAGCAATATAACTTGAGTCCACTGCCAGATAAATTTTTCCAGCTTCCCTTCCATAATCCAACTTGTAAAGAATAATATCTTCACCTACCACCTTCTTCGATTTCTGAAAAGCCTCTTCACACTATTCAGTCCATTCCCACTCCACATTTTTTATGTTAAACCTTCTCAAGGGTGAAGCCAACAAATAAAAATCTTTAATAAAAATCTTGACCTACACACAAACTCCCAAAAATCCCCTAACTTCAGTGGTGTTTTTGGGCCTTCGCCATATCTGAATTTTATTAAGTTTCTTCTTTGTCATAATCCTTCCCTCCTTACATAGAACATGACTCAGAATTTCCAGAGCATGAACACAACAACAAGACTTTGACCCAGAAATGGTCAAACCAGCCTCTTCAATCCTAAACAATATTCTCTCTAGAGTAATTGCATATTCCCCAACAAATCTCCTTATACATTGGTTCTCCTTCAGCACCTCATTTCCATAATCAGTGGAGGGTCCTTTAATTCCACCATCATCAATAAAAATACCAGCATGAGTTGGAACCTCATCCTGTAAAATCCAAGCCATTAGATCTTGATATACTGCTACTGAATTAGTTGCTCCTTGAGGCAACCTAGTGAGCTGAAATCTTCCCAGAGGAGTCTCAAAGGTTGTGAGGGGCCATGAATCAGTGTGAAGTTCCCTTTTATCATAACCGCCCATAATATCTCCTAAACCATAACATACACTTCTAGAAAAAGCTTCTACAAAGTCCTCCGCACTTGGAGGCATCCCTGCATCCTTGATAGTGACTCTATTCAAAGCCCTAAGACCATGCAACACCCTCAACTTCCCATTCTTTTTCTTAACACAGAAAACTGAACTTGAGTAAATAGAAGTTTATTGTTCATAAAATCCTGTCCTGAATCTTTCCCTAACAGTCTCCACAAAATCATCCCTAATAGCAGCTGGAATTGGGATAGGTTTGATTTTCCAAGGTTCATGACAAACCACAGGAATCAAGTAAGGTTCCCCATAAGAGTGTCTCAACAAACCCCTTTCCTCTTCAAAAAATGCCTCCGCTTCTCTCTTAGCACAATAACGTGCAACAACAACTTCTTTTCCTCATCAGACAACCACCCATCAGGACCAAATTACCAACTTTGAACCTTTCCACAGTCACCTGAGTGGTTTCCACAAAATCAGGAGGATTCTTCACCAGAGGAGTACAGTACGGATCTCTTGATACCAAAGGCCTCTTTAAATGAGGATTCAAACCCACAGGCATAGGCTCATTGACAGGCCTAATCTTCTGCACTACCTTCTTATATTTTGCGGCTCCACCTTTAGCTTGAGAGATCTTCAGGATGTCTTCACCACCAGACCTGGAACAAAAACCAAGGGTTTTCCCATTTCTCACATTTTGGCCCAGGTAATATTTTTGAAAGCTGTAGAGGAAACTCTAGAAGTGCACAATTGGGAGGACTTACTTTTAGACCCCAATCTCACCACTCCACAATTTTTTCACAATTCCACATCTTCATCCTCACTTCCATCTTCCAAATCTTCAAATCTTGATTCATCTTCTGAATCACATCTTCTAAAATTATGCAGTTTATCCTCATGCCGGAGGCTTAAAAATTGATCTTGACAATCTTCTTCCTTCAAAAATTTGTTCATTTTGACCTCATTCTGGAGGCTTAAAAACTGATCTTGACAATCTTCTTACTTCAAAAATTTGTGCAGTTTAACCTCATGCTGGAGGCTTAAAAATCGATCTTGCTGATCTTTACAAAAATAATTCTTTTCTTCTTTTTTAATTATCTTCAGATTTTTTTCTTGCTTTTTCCTCAGTTATCTTCAAATTTTTATCTTCTTTTCTTGAGTTTTCTTCCATCCTACAAAAATAACCTGGGGTTTCCCCAATGCTCACAGACATGGCCAAGGTAATGTTTTTGAAAGGCATAGAAGAAACCATAGCAGTGCACAATCACAAGGACTTACTTTTAGACCCCAATCTTGTCGCTCTAAAAATTTTCGGCATATCTTTCAATAAAGATATATAACCAATCTTTATTTTTGAACTTTCATTAAAAATAACTGAAAATCTTGAGAGAGAACAGATACTTGATAAAAAACATGAAGAATATTTGCAGAGAAGAGAAAAATTAAAAATAGAAAGTTGAAAATCCACTTGGTATATCTCCAAGGGAACTGACCTGCTACAACCTGGGATTTCCTCATCTTGGGGAGAGATTGTAGCACTAGGGCGATCCGCCCTTATTACTCTAAAAAAGACAGACTCTCACTAAAGCTGAGCCACACTCCAAAAAACCAGAGGCGGCACCCACTTCTTTTCTTCTCCTACAACAATCCATGCACTGGCACATTGAAGACAAGCCAGGCCTGGTCTCCCAACCATCATCTCCAGGAGATGATAACCTCATGTGAAGCCTCTTCTCATCTTCACCTGTCAATTCCAAACTGATTCCCATGTCAAACTGATAAACAATTCTTACCTGGAAATCCATCAAGAATGGTCCACCCAAAACAGCTTTTACATTACCTTTTGCAATGTAAAAATGAAGCTTTCCAGAGGCTCCACTGACATCCAGCTTTTCAAATTTGACTGTCCCAATCAACTCAGTTACATGGCCACCAATCCCTATTAAACTCCCACCAATTCATGTCTTGATGGGGAGGCCCAGATGAGTAGCCTCAAACAAAGAAATCAGGTTAATCTGAGAACCTGAATCAACCGATTCCCTTGCCTCCCTTCTATTCAGAGTGACATTGACATAACTGAGAGGAGCAGAAAAATGAGTTTCCAATCCCTCACCAAAATTCTCAGAAGAATCACAAATGTATTCCATCTTCCCAGAAGAAACCCTTCTCCTGGTCAACATATTTTTTGTCTATCAGCCAACCCAGGACTGATAGCATACAATTCCCCATAAGAAAGGGAAACCTGACCCTGATTTATTCTTTCCAGAACCAAGTCCATAACATTCGATTGGCCAGAAACTACTGGCCTCTCAAAGTGAGCCCTTGGCTTCACTCCCTTGGTCCTAGAAATCTCCTGAGGAGCAGAACCACCAACAGATTTTCCATCAACAGGAATCAAGCTAGATCCCTCACCAGCACCTTTAACTCCAGCAGTCTTTGGAAATGAAGTCAAAGGGACATCCTCCTCTGAGTCAGAAACAACATCCATTGGAATTGGTTCACCATTCATGTCCAATGCACCAAAACTGGGGGGGCCCATATCAGCAATCCCCTTCTGCATCTTGTACAGCTCCTCTTTGCTGTACTTCCTCCTGGCTGCACTCAGATTAGGATCCACCTTTGAAGAATTAGGCTTTGGTTGGGCCTGAGAACTGCTCTTAGGCCTTCCCACCTTTCCAGCTTCAACATCATAGACATTAGCCAAGCATTCACCACTTGACTGTCCTCCACAAGAATACAACTCCAACCCACCAAACAAAGCAGAAAGAGAGACTTTATTAACCTCCTTCCCTTTTCCCTTGACATTTTCATCTGCCTTAGCAGAAGACTTCCCCTTATTAGGGATTTCCTCAAACCTTGGCCTCCTCTGATTGAGACCATTTCTTCTCCTGACCAAATCAACAGGAGCCTGCCCCTCACTGGGCTTCAAAAATGAACCATCAGTGAATTTGAACATCCTGCAATCAAACTCCACCTTTCCTTCTGACAAATCTCTATTCAGAGCCCAAAAATCATTGTACTTGTGCCCCCTCCTGCTGCAATAAGAGCAGACCCTAGGATCACTCCTACTAGCCCTCCTGTCAAAATCTCTAGGCTGAGAAGGAGCCCCATTGACCTTCTTAGCCTCCTGAACAAAAATATGTAGCTGTTTTGTCAGATCACACAACTGCTCCACCAATGGGTCCCTCTCCTTCCTGGGAAACTCCACCATACTCTTCTCTTCCTTCTTCACCCTACTCTCCTCTTCAGCCAAAGCCTCCCTGACTTTGCTGGAATACTTGGCACACCCCTCTTGATAGGTGTCCACAGCCAACAACTTCAAATGGGCCTTCACAGCCTCCTTCCCCTGGTCCAAGGCAGGCAACTTCTGGTCCCCATTAGAAAGAGTCTTCATCAATTCCTTCCTGGACAACTCCTTCAACACATCCATCCTGACATCTCTAGCCAGGGCAGACCAAAAAACATCTTTGTCAGCATTTTCATGTTCCAGCTCCTCTTCTTCCATTAAATATTCTACCACAGGATCAAATTGCAGCAGAAACTTCCTGTAACTGAGTAACTTACCAACACCACTGTAAAACTGCTATTCACTTACAACCTTGTTCAGATCCACCCTAGTGAACCTGAAACCCCATCTATCCACCATCTCCCTGCACAGAAACTTACAATCCCTCTTCTTGTAGCCAGACATGGCCACGATCTCCTTCTCCACTTCCCTATCACCAATGAAGAAAATCATCTGCTTCACCATGTCCAGGTAAAAAGCACCATCCACACTAGCAGCAGTTTCATATTTCTCCAGAAACCACTTCACATCTTCCCCTTTATAATTGGTACCATCCCAAGTTTTAATCCTAACACACTCCCTAACCATCACAGCAGGAGGACCTTCCTCCCCACTGACAGTCACCACAGGAATAGATGAAGCAGAAGCCATTCTTCCAGACAAAAATTTCCAAAAAAGACCAACAAAAGACAACATAGATTCCAAAGAACTAGCAGGTACTACCCCATGTTGGGTTCCAGAAATGTAGAAAATCCTATAGTACTAGCTATAGGCCTTGACCAAGGGAGTTGGAGAAAAACCAGTGAGAAAATCCCCTGTCCCTTAAGAAAAATATAAGTGAGATTTACCTGCTACAGTAAATTGGTTCCTGTTGTTTAAAGCCCCTTTTCCAATACACTTGACTGTCCAATAAGCCAAGAAAGTAGTCTCTAGACAGACTACCAAACCAAAGAACTGAAATGTAGACCAATGTCCACACCAGAGAAAGCAATGATACTTGATGTAGGTTGCAAATCCACACCAGAGACAGCAATAATACTTGATATAGCTTGCAAGACTAAACCAGAGAAAGAAGTTGCCAAAGTTGAGTTAAATGAAGAACTAACCTTGCAACAATAACATAGCCAATTGTGGCCAGAAAACAGTGAAAACTGAGTGAGGAACAAGGATATAACCTCTGGATGATTGTATTATGATTAAGGTTGCCCCAAACTGTCTTATTCACTATATACACACAGATTACTATCTAAGAGCTCATGCACACCAACAAATTTGGCGTTTCTGAGTGCCAAATTGCATAAAACCCCTCTAGAAACATTTCCCAGCCTTCTAGCCCTGAGGCGGGCGGTCTGCCCAACGTCGGGAGGCCAGCCTAAGGCGGCAGGACCACCCTGAAGCCAGAAAACCACCAAAAACCTTCAAAAACATCCAAAATACTTAGAAAAATAAACTACAACTACTAAACCTTTAAAACACATAATTAACCTACAATAAATTTGAGACATGAAACGTAGAGAAAAATTAGCCCATTCTAATGGTACTAATCACTTAACCCTAAGACTTAAGGTTAGCCCATAAAACACCAAAAATAAAATTAAACAGCTATCTTTTAAAATGAAAAATGAGAAATAATCCCCCAAATACTTAGAATATGAAAAATGCCACATGACACAAAATATAGAGAAAAAAGGGGGCTATCCAATGGTAATACCCACACCCCCGCAGTCCCAATATTCATTGAATAATTCCAGAAAAAGACCCAATTATTAAACAATGCCCTTTAAGACATATCAAAACAAAGCCAAACAGACTATCATAGGGCTCTGCCAACAGTCCCAATATTTGCTGAATAAATCCAGAAAAACACCCAATTATTTAACAATTCCATTTAAAACATCAAAACAATGCCAAATAGACCAACAAAGGGCTCCACCAATGTTGGAAGACCACAAAGGTTGGATTGTAGTGTGGAATCAGTTTCAAATCATTTTGAGAGTTTAGAAATACTTCTATAGCCTGACTAATAAAAGAAGTCATACAAAAAAGGAGGCCACAAATTCTATACTGCCTGTTTAAAAGTAGAACCAATTAAGAGCAAAAATAATAAGGTATTTGGGAATTTAAAGCCCTTTCCTCAGTTAAAATTTAAGATACAGATCCAATTTCTCCAAGTAGTTGTCCAATTTGGCAGCTTTGTTTGTTAGAAAGATTACAAATAGGTGTTGCGTCTCCTTCTTTGAATAATCCAAAAAAATGAACTAAAGTTCTTCCTTGTTTCATAATAACTGGAGTGGTGACTTCATCAAATACTGATCTTTCCCTTGGAAAAATATGTTTAAAATTTAAAGAGAATTGTCTAATGCATCTTAAATTTGACATTTTAATTTAATGGATTTCATGGTGATGGTGGTAGTTTAAAGAATGATAGGATGAGAGCAAAGTTTTGAAATACAATAAAGTAAAGAATATATATAATATTTGATGAATATTCAAAATTGAATTTTTCATGTATGTTAATAATTAATGTTGACTCACATTTTAATATTAACTAAATACAGATAGATAACTGAAGGAAGTGCATTATTTTAGAGCCTAAGTTTTGTGCCAATATATTAAAATTTGTTTCTTCAATAGCATAAATGTAAAAAAAAATTCATTACTATTTTTTCCCCTTATAATATATATATATATATATATATATTCTCCTACAATAAGTTTTTTGAACATTGTCTTTTATTTCTTTATTCCAAGGAACAATAAGAAATTTCTATTAATAAGGGCTCAATATCAACTTTTGTCTAGAAAATTTAAAATTATGTGCAAATATTTTTACAGAGTTATATTTTTATTAATAATTTTTTTAAAAAGGACTTAAATAGTATGCTTTTTTATATATTTGTGGAAATAAAAATGATAATTGAAATAATATTCCAGACCTAGTATATTATTTGTCATTAAAGATATTTCTACTAATATCAAACCTGACCTCCCAACATTAAATAGATCTAGATATAGAATTGAATATTATGGTATGTTAAGTGTTGTGGCTCAACCATTGCTCAAATTTGGTCCAACTGATGCTCAACTTGAATACAAAGCTCTGCTCAAGAAGGGATAGATTGAGGCTCAACTTAGGGCCAACTTTTTTTTCAAACTTTTTTCATCTAATTTAAAAACAGTTTCCTAACACTTTCACAACATTTCCCCAATGTTTTCCTAACCTCTTCCTGAAAGTTTCAAAGAGAGGGAACTGCTAGCTGTTAACCCCTGATTTCCCGTGGTGCTGGGGTGGTCCTGAATAAGCTCAAGCAATTAAAAGAAACATTCCTTAGAAGTCCTGAACAACTGTCTAAAACTGGTTACAGATAGGTTAAGAAGGTTTTAAATGGTGTACTTGGGGGTATGAAGTACTTGAGACTTTCTATGAAGAAGGTAACATTTTCTGGCCATTTTTGATAAAATAGGAAAATCTTCTTCAAGATTGGAATCAGAATTGCAATCAAAGTTAAAGAGGAGATCGAGAGCTATGAAAGTCATTGCTTGATGTAGCTTATCACAATTTGAGAGTGAGGAAGGCATGACTCTTATACAGTATAAAAATGAAAATGATGTATGATGTTTTGAGTTATGAAGTGTTATGCTGCGGAGTTCTGTGTATGAATGGGATGATGCTGACAAATCAGTGAAATGGGACGTTATGGTGAAATCAGCACTTTTGAATGAGAAAGTGCAGATTTGAGTGAAATAAGTGACTTATTTCATTTTGATATCCACCAGTGTTGGGGCTAGTGTGTTTCAGAAATCCGCACTTAAATGAGTGCGGATTTGGTCAAATTAAAGTTCTGATTTGTAAGTGCAGATTTGCCAGAACTGACACCCCCTATTATATAACTAAAAGCATGACTTTATAACTAACACCGTCAATGTACATGTACTTTGATGCTAAAGAATTAGTTTATTTGTCCTTTGATTTACATGACATCATTTATACGGTCATATTAAGATTTTCAGAGCTATGGTAGCAGTGTCAGCGCTTCGTCCGGAGTGAACCGTAGTTTTCATTACTTACCTATGGTAGCAGTGTCAGCGCTTCGTCCGGAGTGAACCGGAGTTAGACGCGTCGGCTGCACCATAGGTTATATACTCTAGACTATGTACATAACACCTAATCACTAAGTCTCATAACCATATGTACATAACACCCCCCCTCTTAGTGATTTTCCTACTACCGCGAGAGAAAGAAATGAGACAATAGAGATAAAATAAGAAAAAGAAAAAGAAAGAAATGAGATAAAGAAACCAGAATCAACCCTCATACACCCCTAATAGCCTCCTTTTTTCCTTCCATATGTTCGGACCAAGGTTTTTTGTCAATAAATCAGCAATTTGGTCCTTTGACGCTACCCATTCAATATTAATCTCTTTTCTATGTACCTGCTCATTCACAAAATAAAAGTCCCTGTCTACGTGTCTACACCGTTTATCGGAGGGATTATCCGTAGCTGCAACAATAGCTCCCTTGTTGTCGCAGTATAGGCGAGTAGGACCATGGCACAGATCTACTTCACGTAAGAGGTTTCGCATCCACAGGGCTTGCCTGGTAGCATTGGACATGGCCATCAACTCTGAGTGTAAAGAAGCAGTGGCTACACGTGACTGCCGTTTTGATTGCCAAAGGATGAGACAATTGTTGATCATCAAAATATGGCCGCCAGTAGCACGGGCAAACTCACCGCCCCATGTGGCATCACAAAAAACTTCAGTGGACGGTATAGTCGTAATATGAGGAAACAAGTGAAATTTATGATTTTTTGTGAATTGAAGGTAGCGAAGGAGGTGATTCAGTGCATCCCATTCAGCTTTACCTGGTCTTGATGCATGACGTGCCAGGAAGTTGACGGGGTATGCTAAATCTGGCCTCGAACCAGCTACCAGGTACGAAAGAGAACCAATGATTGATAGAAATTTTAGAGGGTCAGACGGGGAATGAGTCTTCTCTTTCAGAGAGACCAAGGCTAAACCCATTGGCAGGGGAGAATGAGAAATGAGACCTGTCGGGTTATGTTCATTCAGGATTTTATTGACTAGAGCTGGTTGATGAATCGTAAAGCCTTTTGAACAGCGCGAGACCGCCAAACCCACAATGGATGTAATATTGTCGTTCCATTTTAACTTCAAAACCTTGCCCAGATCCCGCTCCAAAGCTTGTAAAATACCATCATTACTGCCAACAACAACACCATCGTCCACATGGATCCACAGCATACCTTTTGATCCCTTACTTGACAATACATATACACTCGCATCCTGGTGACTAGCAGAATAACCCAGGTTTTCCAGGATGCCGCTTAGATGTTTCCACCAACATCTAGCCGCTTGTTTGGTGCCGTATAGGGCCTTATTCAGTTTGCAAACAAGATCGGGATTATCCGTTTCAAAACCATCCGGCTGTTTAATATATATTTCTTCATCAATGTTGCTGTGGAGATACGCCGCCGTGACATCAAATGTTTTGACCGGCCATCCATATGTGGCTGCAAGAGTGAGCATTAGTCTCAAAGATGCAAATGTTGCCGTAGGCGCAAATGTGTCATTGAAATCAATCCCCTCCAATTGTTTAAAACCCTGGGCAACATACCGAGCTTTATGTTTGGTAATGTTGCCGTATTCATCTCTTTTCAAAGCGAATACCCACCGAGCCCCTGTGACCGTTTTGCCATCAGGAAGAGGAACTATGTCCCACACTTTCATAGAAGACATGTTGTTCAGTTCGTCTTGGCATGCCGCATGCCATTTGCTAGCATCGTCTCGTTTCATTGCTTGCTTATATGTTCGAGGTAAGCGATCAGAGAGTTCAAGCGAATGATTGTCAATGTAATCAATTAACGTGTCTTGAGTGGCAATGACCTGTTCCGCTGTAAAATCCCCAAATTTTAAAGAGTTGAGTATGAAGTTAAGATCACCTTTATTCGATGGCTCTTTTGAAATAAGAGGTTTTGTTATATTGTCCAAGCATTCTTCCCCTTCAGGGATGAACTTTGCCATTGCCGACTGAACAAAAGAATTCGAGTCTGGATGCCAAAAAATCCATCCTTTACCGCCATCCAAAAAACCAACAACTCTTACCCTCATTGCTCGCACTTCCATCCTTGTCCTCTTTTCCGATGGAATATGAGCATAGGCCCACTGTCCAAAGATTTTTATGGGAGATAAGTCTGCCATCCTATCAAAAACAAGTTGATATGGTGTGCTGTTAGTAACTCGTACATTAGGCAGGCGATTATGAATGTATGATGCCCAACAGTAAGCAAAAGGCCAAAATGTCTGGGGTAGATTTGAAGCCAGAAGAATAGTTCTTGCTATTTCACCTATAGTTTCGTTGAAACGCTCGGCCATGCCATTTTGTTCATGATGGTATGGCATTGAGTGTTCGTGAGCAATTCCATTGATCGATAGAAAATCTGCAAATTTTTTGTTCATATATTCGCGGCCATTATCAGTGCGAAGGATCTTAAGCCTGCGGTCAGTCAAATTTTCTAATCTATTCTTGAAATTTATGAATGCTTCAAAAACATCCGACTTCTTTCTCAATATAAACACCTCACCATAAGTGGTATAGGCTTCTCTGAAAGTGGCAACATATACCTCTCCATTACTCGTGACGTCTAGCATTGGTCCTACCAGATCTGAGACAATTAAGTCCATTATCTGATGATCACGTTTAACTGCTTGGTGAGTGTTTCTTCTTTTGCTCTTCGAGACAGCACAGATATCGCAGTGCAGTCTACAATGTGGAACAAACAACGGGGCATTGGCACATAAGCCCATTTTAGCTATTCGTTTCAAAGTTCGAGTACTGGTGTGTCCAAGACGACGATGCCAGTCCATAATGGAATCGGGTGAAGCTTTAGGATAAGGAATGTTCGAAATCGGGGATGGTGTCACAGACGGAGCAGGGAGGGTAGCTGATGATAAAGAGTTAAAATAGTTGATTGCAAAGGTATTAACATCTAGTGTACAGGGATATACTAGGTCAATGGTCCATTTGCGTTCATTAGAAGATAACGGAGCAACAAATAAAATATCTGAGTTCTTAGTAACAATAAAATCATGAGAGGAGTTAAGATCAAGACATGTATCATTTTGTAACAAATCAAAAGGCGATATTAAAGTAGATTTTGCCTTGTCGCAAAAGAAAACATTTTTAATTGTTATTAGTTTTTTGTTATGCCCCCTGACTAACATATCCCCGTGGCCGGTAATAAAAGCAGCGGCCGAGTCAGTTGCTGTTTTAACTGATACCGGATTTTGTAACTTCTTAAAGTTAGAAAGAAGACGTACATCTCCTGTGACATGATGCGTAGCACCAGTGTCAAAAATTCCTTTAGCGCCCTCTGCATCCAAAACAGTTAGCCATTCATCACTCCCGAGATCAAGTTCATTGAGTGATGTGGTGAGGACATCAAGCGCGGAAGAATCTATTTCGTTTAGTCGAACTTTGGAAGAAGATGGCTTGTTCCTTCTGTCATCAATGGTGCGTTTGAAACGACTCATAGCTGCCCTGGCTTGCTGTATGCGTGCCTCTCGTTGAGCCCAAACCTCTGAGTTGAAAGCGCTCCCATTGCCATTATATGGACAGGTCTTAATCAGGTGCTCAGTAGATCTGCACAGATCGCATGACAGGTCGCGTTTTGCATTCGGTGGCCGGTAACTGTCCGTTTTACCACGTCTGAAAGCTAAGGATGAGACTGAATCGTCTTGGAGAGAGACATCAAGTGCAGTTGACACCATAGACGTGGATGGCACCACCGAGTTTTTTGTGGTGTTCTGAAGAGCAGTGAGCATGTCATCATACGACGGTTGTGACAGATCTTTTCTAAGCTCAAAATGTTTGTTAAGCTCGTGAGACAGATGAGAGACAGAAGGTGGAAGTAACAGTTGGAGGAGGATAGCACCGAGTTCATCGTAGCCAAGGCGAAAACCAGATCGCTTTAAAGCATCCAGGATATTTTTAATGCTATCTGCGTGGGTAATCGGGTCGACAAAAGGTGAAGATTTGATTTTCAACAGGTCATTGAAGAGAGCAATTCGAGACGTGTGTGTTGATGTTTCAAACTTGGATGAAAGGACATTGTACGCATGGTAGCACGTTGTGCCAACGTCGATAAATCCCTGCAATTTCTCTTCGACTGTGAAATATATAATGTGCCAGCACATTTCGTCTTCAAAAACCCCAATAGCATTAGAAATAGCGTTGACATCAGTAGTGTACTTCATTGATCGCACACGTCTTTGCATGAAAAGGCTGATGCTTTTGAACCATGTCTGCCAGTTGGAACCGTCCGCTTTCAATTTAGGGGTATGTTTTACTTGCGCCAGAATGTCATCGATAACAACTCCACAATCCTTCCCTTTGTATTCGGTAATGGGATTGGTAGGTTGGGGTCGGGACATGTTATCGACGGCAGGCGTAAGATGGTCCATACCACTAGATAGAGGCGGTGGTTCACGAGAGAGTGGCGGAGATGAGGATGGCTCAAAAAAAACTTTTGCGGTATTGTCACTTGAGGAGGATACGGGGGAAATAGTACCGGAGAACGATCTAGAACGACGTCTATCACGTGATGAGATGTGGGGGGGAATGTCTAAATTCTTTAATTCTCTTGCAAGTGTCGGTCGATCCCGAGTAATTTTAGGTCTAGACTGAAATGGGTCGGAAGGGTTGTTTGAATTATTCGGCATGAAAAAAAAGAAATTGATAGAAGGTTGAGGATATAGAGTGGATAACGGAAACGGCAAGAATTAATTGGCCGTGGGTGGTGTTCGGTAGCAAGAATTAATTGGCTACCGGAGGTGGAGGCACGTTTTACGAGGGACTAACTCGGGGCACACAATCGGTTCCGGGAATATACAAGATCACAATTACTGCTAGTAACGAATCAGGGACAGCCCATAACCTATGGTAGCAGTGTCAGCGCTTCGTCCGGAGTGAACCGTAGTTTTCATTACTTACCTATGGTAGCAGTGTCAGCGCTTCGTCCGGAGTGAACCGGAGTTAGACGCGTCGGCTGCACCATAGGTTATATACTCTAGACTATGTACATAACACCTAATCACTAAGTCTCATAACCATATGTACATAACAAGAGCCATCACCAACATTTTTAAGAGTTTTTTTTTTACAATTTGTAAAGTGTTTCGACTTGTACAGCTTGAATATTATAATGGTAAAGTGATGGATATATTATTAGATTCATGCTGCTCTTTTCATGCTCTTTGATGTTTTGACTTACTATTAAAACAAAGAAATAGTCCCGTACTCATGCTATAGAGCATATAATCCTCATATGCAGTTACAACCTTGATTATTTCGAGGATCGCTCTATTCAAGAATGTAATTCTTTATTTGACGATTTTGAAATTTTACACTTTTTTTATTAAGAAAACTTACGTCAGTTGCTTAAGATTGATCGATACAACGTCGTTTGCAGCACGCGAGTTCTCTGTCGCAGTTGGACCTCGGGAATTTTTTGAAGTTATAGCCAGTATTGCTTTGGCTGGTGCCACCAGATCCAGACAAGACTTAAACCCCGGGTCATTTTTAGGTGTTTTAGTGTTTTCCACCCCAGACACATGAGACTGAACTGTGTTCCAACAAGTTGTACCCAGCTGAAAAAAGTCAACCAAGTTTGACAGGTCTTCAGCAGCTATTTGACCGTCTTTAGTAAGTGGTGTCGCAAAAAATACTTTTTTGTACTTTTTGATTTCATCCAACTTAATACATGTTTTTTCATTGACAAGGGGATAGCACTTGTCGAGAAAGTTATCGATAGAAATTCTATCCATACCAACATTGATGGCATTGTTTAGATCTTGAGCATCACTTATAAAGGTCAAGTGAGACATTAGAAAAAGAGTTATGTATAGAAAGGATATCATGATTTCACAGAAGTGGATATATAATGTAAAGTTTAATTAAACTATAACAAGATGATGATCAATAGACAAGGGTTCTAACAGATAGAGAGTTTTTATGTAGTTTCAGGAACGAGGCGTTAAGAAAACTTCAGGTTTGCAACTGAACTGCCTGCCAAGATGCTACCGACTTGGTTTTCCAGTGTGCTACACCCGTCATCATGAGACCGAGTTGAGGACCATAACCAAGTAGCTTATAGTAAATTTAATTACAATAGCCGGAGTATAGGGCTACTAGCTTTAAAGCGAAGTAAAATATGTTTTAATAGGGAAACTTTATAGGTAATGCTAGGGTACCACAATGATGGTGAGAGGTGCTTGACTTTGATGAAATGAGAAACTAAAAGAAACACTAAGTAAGAACATTAGAAGATAGAGACAGATAACTTGACACAAACGTTGTAATCCCAGATTATTTTCTCCCTCGGTCATTCACTGTTCCTCTTGACCCTGGCCCAATACCCTACTCCCTAGCATCCAACTCCAACACAACATCACCCTAATAATATCCAGCTATCTTTTTTCTTTTGTCCTGGATAAAAGAATATTTTTAGAAGTTAGCTACTCGACTCTTTGACTAATAAATCCCTACCATTAGCTACTCATATTTACACTTAAGTGTATCCTTTTATCCCCCTTTCTTCCGAGTCACCTGATCATCGATCTCCACCTCCTCGGCCCACCAAAGACTTCGCCGTCTTCGAAGATCTTATCCCATTTTTGACACTCGAAATACTCTCTGGAATAAGGGTATATATATAGATAATTAATTATATTATACTTCATATCTTTCATTTACCTTTTCTTTTTTTTAAATTTCTGGTTATGATTCAAAATGAGTGCCATATTTTTGGTAGAAAATTAAGTTGACGTTACATATTTATTTCTTTAGACACTTTATTGCCAAACTGCATTTAGGTTGCTGACACGACCAATGCGCTTTAAAAAAATTTACGAGTCAATATCCCATGCTGACATAAGCATTCCTCGTATCGGTAGATAATTACCGAAATGTTTTTTTAAAAAGAAAAATTGAATGCATCAGTTCGATGATAATGGCAATGGAAATCACTTAAGAAGAGTTTTTTCCGGCGAAAAAAGTTATCCGCTCTCGCAAAACTGTTATATTTTCAAACTATCACGCTAAGGCTTGATTTATATAAAAATTACGATGCGCTTTGTTCAAATAACCTTGATACTTATATTTTCCACCTTTCTTCTTGCGGAACTTCAACATCGGAAAAAGCCTTCTACTGTGCTCAGATTTAAACTAAGTAAAATTGACCCCGACCAGCTCACTTATAAATGTTATAACTCGACGACAGCAAAAAAATGTGTTCCGGCGGAAGAGCTTACTAAACATTTAAAGGATGAATTTTTAACTGATGTTACAGATGATAGGCGCATCACAGGTGAAGCCCTCATAAACTTTATTCAGTTTTGGAAAGTAGGCGCTACGTGTTGGAACACACTGAAGGATTATGGTCTTGATGCAAAAGACATCAAACCACCTGTTGGAAATAAGGCTTTAGATAATTGCGTAAATGTAATTCACCCGGCTCAAAATCTCTTGGGTCTTATTTCTAAAAGAAAGGCTAACGCAACAACTGAAAGAAATTCAAAAGTGGCAGCCTCATTGGCAAGGATACATTTTCAAGTTTTAAAGTAAGTAGCCGGCAAAAGAACTAAGAAAGCATGTAATGAAAATAATAACCTTTTTGCTCGATAGCTCAACTTTTGTATCCCTGAACACAGCAACACACTATGATCAATTCAAGTTGTATAGCATGACTGTGGCGTTATTCACCTGTTTCCGTGGTAAGAAATATCTATTTTCGAAAGGCAGATATAATACAAAGTAGTATACTAATTTCTTTCGAAAATATCAAACATGTGTCTGGATAATTCCATCAGCTATACCGCTGGAAACATCAATCAACTTGTAAAAAGAAATTCACTAATATTTACAATAATTCAAATTCTTTCCTCAGAGTGTCATATGATTGACCTAGATTATTGACTCACAAAATTTTGATTAAAGAGAAAAAATATTAATATCTTCGAGATACTGAATGGAATTTAATGAAGGATAAAAAACAGCGAATAGATTTGGAATTAAACATTTGAACAGTATAATTTAGTTTCTAACTAAGTATTTGGTGTCTGATTGGACCTTGTTGTAATTAAAAGATTTGAAGTAGTAAGATAACTCATTAAAAGCACATTGAATGAACTCAAGAAGGAGTATCAAATTTGAAAAATTGATAGTTAAAAACCACTAACTACTTTTGAGAAGACCTTAATTCATCAACGTTATTCTTGAAACCACACCAACTCTATTTCCGCCCCAGATAACAAAAATATGATTTGCAGTAAAAATTTTTATTTAGACCCATGGACCAATCTGTAGTTGATCAGTGTCGGACTTGTGCGGGACAAATTCCAACAAGAAAAGGTGATTCCAACCATAAATTAGGCAAGAAAATTTTAATTATTCTTATATTAGAAATTCTACTAATTGAATCACAGGTTAATTTGAGAAATCTTATTTTTAATAAAAAAAGTTGTATGAAATCAAAAAAAAAAAAAAAAATGTTACTGAAAGATATTGTCACTTGATGGCATACTATTAGGATTAGGTTGAGGGGTGGGGAGGAGGGGCGCTATGGGCATTATGCATTGTAAAGAGGCAGAAGAGTGGATATTGCATAAGGGGGTTATATGGGGCCAGCACTGTGGAGTGCTCCTCATTGGACAAATTATCTAGTAATCCATTTACTCTCTAGAATCACTGCCAATTGGCATGGTCAGTCCCGTCTTCCCTCACTGTTGGAAGTCCCAACATAGTCAGTCTTAGTTAGTCACTGCCGTATCTAGCATCATCCGTACCATCTTAAACTAGTGTTAGCACTAGTGGTAGTCCACCTTCATAGGTCTTAACATTTTGTCCGATCTTAATTGGTGCACACCCAAGAAGAATAAACCCCTCAGGTCAACCTGATGCAGAAACCCTTTCTGAAATACAAGAGAAAATGGCATGCTTGCAAGAACAAAACGCCAGACTCATGGAACATCTAGTGGAGGAAAGGCCCTCATACCACAGCCCCACTGAAGCTAAGGCACAGGCATGGCCCATGGCACCAGCACCACTTGTTAAAGGCCCAAATATTTCTGTTCCAGAAAACTCCAGTGGAAAGAGAGGACCATGGGTGGATCAGTCCACATTTCAGGTAAATCTTTATGTCCTGCTCAACCACCATCAGTTCACAGATGAATGATCAAAAAATGGATTTGCAATCTCATGCCTCACAGACAAGGTGGTGTCCTGGGCAAGGCCATATACAAAGGAACTCCTTGGAAATGGCAAGTTGGAAACAGATTTCTTTCAGTTCATTGTGGCATTTGAATTAGCATTTGGTGGCCCTGATCTGGCGACAACCTCAGAGCATGCTTTCAACCAGTTGTGGCAGAAACACTCTGTTTCTGAGTATGTGTCCAAATTCTGGGCCACACCATCTATGTTACAACATAGGGAGAAGGAGCACTCATGTTTCACTTTAGAAATGATCTCTCACAAAAAATCAGGAACACCTTAATCAGTCACCCTTGTCCAACCTCTCTTCATGATCTCATGGAACTAGCCATCCAAATGGACAATGAGTTCACGCATCAGTGAATGGATGGTTGTAGTGGTGCTTGTCAGTAGCGCAACAATGCCCTGTCAAGCAGGGCCAGTGCCAAGGACACAAATTCCATGGAAATTGATGCAGTCAATGCACGTGGCACTATGGTCTTCCAAAACTGGCAGAGGCCTTTGTTGGAGTTTTTGGTGCTATTTGTGTATGTCTTAATTGAAATTGGTAAAAGAATTAGGTTTTTCTTTGGTTTTATTCAGTGAATATTGGGACCAAAAGTATGTGGGTACTACCATTGGATAGCCCTGGTTTTTCTCTATATTTTATGTCTTGATGACATTTTTCATATTCCAAGTTTAAAGGGGTCATTTTCCCCATTTTTCATTTCTAATAGATAGCTGTTTAATTTTTTTTTTGTGTTTTATGGGCTAACCTCAAGTCTTAGGGTTAATTGCTTAGTACCATTAAGTAGAGCTAATTTGCCTCTATATTTTATGTCTCAACTTTTTCGTAGCTGAATTTTGTGTTTTAAGGGTTTTAGTAGTTGTGGTGGATTTTTCTAAGTATTTGGGGCGTTTTTAGAGGTTTTTTAGTGGTTTTTTGGCTTCAGGGATGTCTGCCGGCCTTGGTTATAGAAGGCTGGGGAGTCTTTGTAGAGGGTTTTTATTCAATTTGGCTGGCAAAGGTGCCAAATTAGTTGCTGTGCATGGATTTTTAGATAGGTGGTCTGTGTGTACATATTGAATACGACACACCATGCAATATGGGGGGTGGCCTTGCTAGCAAGTCTGCAACCTTGAACCCCAATTCATATCTTTTTGAGCACACATTGAGATGGTGATGAAACAATTATGAAGAAATGTTGAATTAACTTTGAAAACACCTTGAAACTGATTTGAACCTTCATTGAACCACAGTTGATTAATAGTTCAAAAAATATTCACTGCAAGAAAAAAGTGTGCACTAGATGTCTAGTGCTATTTTTGCTTCCTGAAATAATTTCTGGTAGAATTCCAAGTGGGACTTCCATCTGATACCTCCCTCCCCTAATTCTCTCTTATCTTCAATCTCCCTTTCTATCCTACCCCCGTTATCTTGTTGCTAACCTTGCCATCTACTTACCCTTTCTACCCTATCCCTTCCCTTAACAGTCACCACACAATATGGGGGGTGGACTTGCTAGCAAGTCCGCAACCTTGGACCCAAACTCACCAGAGATTGAACACACATTGAGCTTTTGACAAAGGAAACATACAATCAGGGATGAACACCACTCAGCAGAAAAGTATTAGGTGGGTGTTCACATAGAGTTCAGTATGGTTATAATATTAATTCAGTCTGAGTTCCATCTGAGTTCCATCTGAGCTCAGGTTAGGGACTTGCTAGCAAGTCCACCCCCTATATTGTGTAGTGAGTGAGAAAACAACTCACCTCTCCTTCCAACCCTATCCCTTCTCTTCTCTTTTTTCTCACATCTCCCCAAGAACCTCACTCACCTTTCCCAGCCCACTGTCATTATTAAGTTTTATTTTACTTTGTATTTTTTTTTTCATGTTTCTTCCCTACAAATATCTTCCTTTCTCGACACTTGGCCACATTTTTTTGATAAAAAAAAGAAACTCAGATTCTGAAATATGTATTTATTTACATTATTTACCACTTGGAATGGGTTATAATTCCTCAAGATTTTATTCCTTGTTATTTCCAATTTATACTTATTAATTATTCTCAAGTTTATCAAAAGTTGGCTACTTCCCAAGCCCTTGAATTCCTCCCCAGCACTTTTTTAACCTCTCCCATCTCATTTCTCACCTCACCCAGAAAAATCAAGAGACTGGGGAAGGCTGAGGAATGTGAGAGAGGGGCTTTACAGGGCTGGGAGAGGCTATAAAAGCCCCTAATCTACTTTGGGAAGACTGGAAAAGGTGAGTGAGGGTCTTCAAAAAGCTAGGAGAGGTGATAAAAGCCTTTCACCTACTACTACCAGACCTACTTAGTCTTTACAACACCTCACTCACATCTCCAGCCAAATTAAGGGACTGGGAAGGCTGTGGGAGGTGAGCGAGAAGCTTTAAAAGTCTGGGGTAGGTGATAAAAGCCTCTCACTCACTTTTACCAGCCCTCCTTAGTCTTTACAGCACCTCACTCACATCTCAAGCCAAAGTAAGGGACTGGAAGAGGCTGGGGGAGGTGAGTGAAGGGCTGGAAATGGCTCGATGTGGTGATCCAAACCTGGGTAGGCCTTTGGAGTGCATATTTGGGGGTATTTGGTATGTAGGGTGTTATTGGGGTTATGGTGTAATTAGTGCTTTTTTCATCTTTAGGTGATATTTAGTAGTGTTTATAGAGGCTTAAGCTAGTGTCACTTATTATGTCTCAGCTTAATGTCCTTTCTTTTCTCTTCATTTTGGTATCCCTTATGGCTGGTTACCTTGCTTTATAGGGTAGTTATGGTGTTGTTATTGGTATTTATCAGATGTTTATTGCTTAGTGGTACTTATGTAGGCTTAAGATAGGGTCACTTATTATGTCTCAGCTTATTGCTCTTCATTTTAATTTCATTTTGGTATGTCTTATGTGTGTTTATCTTGTTTATTAGTGACGTTATGGGTTTTTATGGTTTTTTAGGGTTTTATGGGTTGTATGGGTCTTTTAGGGCCTAGAAGCGGCCCGCCTGCTCCTAAGCGGAGCCGCCTCCAAGTGGCATGCCCTCCTGGGCGCTGGGGAGGTGCTAAAATGCACTTTTATGCATGAAAAAGGCTGGGAAAGCTGGATTTTGGGCAGGGAATTGGCCAGGGTGGTCTGTGCACTGGCTGTATGATGCGTGTGTGGGAAAAGTTTTAGAGGGATCATCTTATCTCTTTACTCATCACCTCTCTGTCCCTCACTGTCTCATTGGCTGGTTTTTTGTTGGAATATATTACTGTTCATTTCAACTCTTTCTGGCAGTCTGTCTGGAACTATTATCTTCACTTTTAAAGAGGTCAAGAGTGTTTAATTAGAGGGTCTAGCAAACAGATCTCCAATTTGCTGCAACACGTAAATCTGACTTTTTTTTCTAAAGGGACAGGGGTTATTCTTTCTGGTTTTTCTCCAACTCCCTTGGTCAAGGCTATAGCTAGTACTATAGGATTGTCTACATTTCTGGCGCCCAACGTGGGGTACAAATCTGTTGGCTTTTTGGAATCTCTGTTGATCTAGGCTTCTCTATTTGGTGGATCTCCTTTTGTGGATTTTGGATTTGGTGCTATATCTTTTTGTGGTTGGTCTAGGTGTCTTCTTTTCTGTTGGATTTGGTCCCTCCTAGGTCTCTAAGGCTCTTGGGGGGACTTTGGATATCTTTGGTGGAGATTGGAGGCTGTAACTTGGAATTTCTAGGATGGTTAGGATTCAGTCTTGGGATGGTTCAAGGTTTTTGGGGGAGGATGCAAAGGGGTTTTTGACTAGGTTTGAGGTTGCTGCTGAGATTGATGGGGCCTCACTGTTGGACATGGTCAGGCAAGTAATCTTTTTCATTGGTAATAGGGAGGTGGAGAAAGAAGTTTCTGGTATGGCAGGATATAAAAGCCAGGACTTGGGGAAGTTGAAGATTGAAATGCTTAAAAGGTGGACTACTACTTTCTCAATGGTGGATCTTCATGAGATTTCCAGGAAGTGTGAATTGAAAGGTGGTGTAACTTCTCTTTCTCAGTATGGGGAATTTATGGAGGAGTTTGGGGAGGCTCTGGATTATCTGGTATATAATGATATATTACCACATGAAGATGGGGCCAAGTATGCATTTTGGAGTGCCATGGGTAGGGATGTAAAGGTGGTGGTTTTGAAGATTCTTTTCAAGGCTGACTTGATGAAGACTCTTCCAAATGGGGAAAATAGGATTCCTGGTATGGCTATTCTAAAGGAGGTTATTTTGGGATATTTGGATGATAATAAGGATAGGGATGTGGAATCTGGAGAGGAAATCCTGTGGGATGTAGAGGTTCAGGAGATTGTGGAGGAAAATTCAGTTTCTAGGGAGGTTTTGGAGCCATCAATTTTAGAAGATGGTTACTCTGATGATGTTTGTGAAACTAATTTTTATTTTCCAAAGGATGCCATCAGATCTCAGGAATGTGTTTCAATGGATGTTTTGTAAATTTACACACTGGAGGATCAGTGTATTTCCTCAAGTTTGGGTGAATTATGTGGGAAGGAGGACTTGTCTGGTCATGAAGATGGATTTTGGGATATTGAGAAGGAATCTGTGGTGGATGAATGGTTGCTGTGGGATGATTATTTTTCTTTAAAAAGTTCAGATAATGGATTATTGGAGGAAGATGTATCAGTTGAATTTTTGGATGGACAGAAAAATTCTGTCTTGGATCTTTTTCTCATAGAGGAAGATTATTTTCAGGTGGTTCCCTCAAAGTCTGAAGCTCTCTTCTTGGAGAAGGATTTTTATTTTGATGTTATGGATGTTATTTTGGAGGATTTTACAGATTCTAAGCAAGATTCCTGTAGGAAAGGGGAAAATTGTGATGTTTTTGATGTAACTGGTATGGAGGTTGATTTTAAAGATGTGGTGGAGGTTCCAGATGTTTCACAGGGTGGAGAATTTATGGATTCTGGTAATGTAAACTATGGTAGACTCAGTCTATGGAGGAGGATGGACGATTTGTTTGGAGGTCTGATGTTGGATATCAGAGTTGGAAGAGGAGCTTAGGGGGTTCAAGCACTAGGGGCAAACTTATTGGTTTAAACCTTGGGATTTCAATTATCTTATTCCTCCGAAATGAGGATAAACTACATAATTTGTTTTCCTTTTGCTTAATTTGGACTCTATGTATTTGGTTTGTCCAATTCTTATCAGTCTCTTTGGTTCAAGTCTCTATATAAAAAAGGGAGGCCGGGCCGCTTCAGGTGGCACCTCCAACGTTGGGAGGCCCGCCCATAATAAAAAAAAAAAAATCTTAGTATAATAAAGATGGAAGAAAAGAAAAATTCAAGTGAAGATGGATATTTTATTTAAAATAAAATGAAGATTAATAGATTTATTTCACCTCCAGCATGAGGTTAAACTGCAAAATTTTATTTCTAAATTGGATTTTTTTGGCTTTAAAGAATTTTAATGGTTTTTTAATGGTTTTGGTTTTTTATGGGAGAAGATTTGTGCTGGAAAATCCTTTTTGTTAGAAAGTACCCAGGGGTGGGGCTTCTAGATTTTGTTTTGGCAAGTGTGGGGGTGACTGATGGTCTGGCTGCTCTATCAACAGTTACCCCATATTGTCTGTTTCCAACCCCTTCTCTTAATTTTATTGAATTCTAGTATTGGTTTTTTTTCTTTAACAGGTTTTTAGTCCACCATGACTTTAAACTGGAAATTCTTTTGGTATTCAAGTGCTGGACCCCTCATGTTTATTGGTTTTGTTTAATTTTGTTGGATGTTGTGTTTTTGTTAGAATGTACCCACAGGGGGCTTCTAGATTTTATTTTGGCAAGTGTGGGGTTAACAAATGAGCTGGCTGCTCTGTAGAACAGTTACCCCAGAATGTCTGTTTCAAGCCTTTGGTTTTTTTCTAGTTGAATTCTAGTGTTGATTTTTTTTGTGATTCAGGTTTTTAGTCCTCTATGACTTTAAACTGGATTGCCTTGGATGTGTTTTGGTGCTTTTGAATTGGTGGTGTATCACTAGTGGTCTCCCATCATTTTTACTTATTGGAGGGAGCCCACCCAGTGATCTCTTCTGTTGACCTGGAGCTGGCTTTGCTATGTGGTTCTAGGGTGTTGGATGTGAAAGTGGTAGATTCAAGATTATTTTCTTTTTTTCTCTTTTTTTTCTTTTAATTTTTTTATGGAGGCTATGTTTGTTCAAAGGCTCAAGATGGGGCTCTGGAAATGTTTTTGGTAGAAGAGGAGGAGTCAAAATAAAAAAAATTTTTTTTTTTAGGTGTGACCACATCAAGGTGCACTTAGATGTGGGTAAGGTATCAGGGGATCAGCTCATCAATTGCCTGGGGGATACCATTTTATTTTGTTTTATTTGTTAAAGGAGGTTAAATGTTTTGGCTTTAATGGTTTTTGGTTTGGGGATTTATGGGATATATCTTCAAGATTTTTTTTGGAAAGTCCTTCAAGACTTTAAACTGATCTTTTAATTATGGGCTCAAGATTTGTTGATGTCAATCAAGACCTTAATCTGAAAATTCTGTTAGTCCTCCAAGAGTTAAAACAGGCTGGTTGTTAAAGATTTATTCAAGAATTTAATTTTACTACTGTGGATCTAGTAGTCCTCCAAGACATTAAACTGGCTGGTTTCAAGATTTTGTCAAGAAGTAGTCCATCAAGACTTTAAACTGATCACTGTGTTAGTCCCCCAAGACTTTAAACTGAGGATTGTTGATGGTGTAGTCCCCAATGACTATAAACTGAGGAATGGGAAGCAGTGTGATGTGGAAGTGTAAAGGCAGAAGGATCCAAGGGGGAACTTCTGAATTTTGTAAAGGCAAGTTTGGGGGTGACTGATGGGCTGGCAGCTCTATATACAGGTACCCCAGAAAGTTAGTTACTTCTCTATATCTTTTTCTGGTTGATCTCTGGTTCTGGGTTCTGTGATTCAGGTTTTTCTCAGTCCACCAAGACTATAAACTGAGGATTTTTGGAGTCCCCCAAGACTATAAATTGAGGGCTGTTAGTCCCCCAAGACTTTAAACTGAGGGCTGTTAGTCCCCCAAGACTTTAAACTGAGAGCTTTTAGTCCCCCAATACTTTAAACTGAGGGTTGTGAGTCCCCCAAGACTATAAAATGAGGAAATTTTTATGCTGGTAGAAGGTTATAGTCAGGAAGACTTGTCAACTGGATATCACTTTTCATTGTTGGAAGCTGGTACAGCCAGATTTGGAATTCAGGAAAAGAAGAAAGAGATTCTTTTCACAGAGATAGATTTAATTTAAAGGCATGGTGCAAGAGAAGTTTTAAAGAAGAAGCTTGGATTGCTGGCTCAGAAGTTCACTTAGGATGGAATAGGATCTGGTGGAAGAGAGATATGGGCTGTTTGTAAAGATTCTGGAGAGGTGTTCAAACATGGCTTTTGGCGAAGGAAGAATGGGGAAATTCTTGATTGGAGGGAGGATGTGGTGATCCAAACCTGAGTAGGCTTTTGGAGTGCATATTTGGGGGTATTTGGTATGTAGGGTGTTATTGGGGTTATGATTTTATTAGTGGTTTTTTTCATCTTTAGGTGATATTTAGTAGTGTTTACGGAGGCTTAAGCTAGGGTCACTTATTATTTCTCAGATTAATTTCCTTTCTTTTCTCTTCATTTTGGTATCCCTTATGGGTGGTTACCTTGCTTTATAGGGTAGTTATGGTGTTGTTATTGGTATTTATCGGATGTTTATTGCTTAGTGGTGCTTATGTAGGCTTTATCTAGGGTCACTTATTATGTCTCAGCTTATTATCCTTCATTTTATTTTCATTTTGGTATCTCTTATGTGTGTTTATCTTGTTTATTAGTGAAGTTATGGGTTTTTAGGGTTTTTAGGGTTTTTATTGGTTGTATGGGTGTTTTAGGGCCTAGAAGCGGCCCACCCACTCCTAAGTGGAGCCGCCTCCAAGTGGCCTGCCCGCCTGGGCGCTGAGGAGGCGCTAAAATGCACTTTTATGCATGAAAAAGGCTGGAAAAGCTGGATTTTGGGCAGGGAATTGGTCAGGTTGGTCTGTGCACCGGCTGTATGATGCGTGTGTGGAAAATTTTTAGGGGGATCATCTTATCGCTTTACTCATTACCTCTCTGTTCCTCATTGTCACATTGGCTGGTTTTTTTTGGAATATATTACTGTTCATTTCAACTCTTTCTGGCAGTCTGTCTGCGACTAATATCTTCACTTTTAAAGAGGTCAAGAGTGTGTAATTAGAGGGTCTAGCAAGCAGATCTCAAATTTTCTGCAACAGGTAAATCTCACTTGTTTTTCTAAAGGGACAGGGGTTATTCTTTATGGTTTTTCTCCAACTCCCTTGGTCAAGGCCTATAGCTAGTACTATAGGATTGTCTACATTGGGAAGATGAGAAAGGGCTAGGGGAGGTAAGCCAAAGCTGGGGGATGTGGACAATAGACTGGGGATGTTAGTAATAGTTTGAGAATGTGAGAGAAAGGCTGTTTAGGGATAATTGGAGGTGATTAAGGTGAGTGAGGGTAATGTGAGGTGAGCAAGAGGTTGAAAAAGGGGTGGAGTTGTTTTAAAAGTGAAAATAGAGTGGAGGGTAGAAGTGAGGAGTGCTTAAAACTAGATTTTGAAGCTTAAAGGGTGTAGCAAATGTATCAGGAGGGAAATAAAATGGTGGGGAGTGCTAATAGAATTAACAGGAATGACAAGGCAGAAAAAGTTGTGTGGAGAGTTTGAAAGGTTTTCCATTGAGGTAGTGAATAATGGAGAGTGAGCTTTGTTCTTTGGGTGAACATCAGAGTCCACCCCCTCAATATACAGCTCTACTCTGCCAATATGGAAAATGATTGGTAATTATTTTGTATTAATATATTTGAACTTAAAACTATAGTTTATACATCTTTATTTTATATCTTTGATTTACAATGCACTTTAAGACTAAGAAAGTAATATGGTAAATTAATTGGTAATGAAATACTGTTTTTCTTTTTTACAAAAGAATTCACAGAATGCTTCTGATAACTATACATGATATAAATAAAAAAATAATAGGAAAATTTTAGCAAAAAGTTTAAAACTAGAACAAAAAATTTAAAGAAATTTTAAACTATTGAACTTATGTATTTTATGAGTTTATTGTATATATTTTTAAATTTAATAGTAAAATATGTTAGTTAGATTTAAAGTAGCTTTGAATTAAATTAAATAATTTAAGTAAAGGTTGAAGAAAAGATTTATCTACATATATAACCATTAGGGTTGATTTCTTGTTTTGTGATTGCTATATATAACTGGATAATTGAATGTAATTGTCAAGGGGTCCTCTTGGTCTAGAAGATTTTATTCGAGGTTATATGAGGAGTTTTGGATTTTAATGGACTCTCAAAGGTAAGGTATGTATTTCTTGATCAAAAATGATGATTTTACTCAATGATAAGAGGTAGAATTTATATATTATATATTTTATAGATTAGAACTACGTGAATGTAACTACTAATTTTTTAAAAGTATAAAAATAATTTGTTAATTGTAAGTAAGTAGATAAGTAAGTAATTGAAGGAATGAATAAAAAAGGACAAAAGGAAGGGCCTTTTTATAGGCAATATGTGAGAGAAAAGAACCCACAATTTACACCTCCTAATACAAGAGTGTGAGAGAGAAAAAACTTAATTAAAGAGAGTATGTGAAATAATAAGAGTAAGACTAAGTAGTGCGTCAATAAAAGTATTTATTTTATTTGAAATAAAACTCTGAACCCTTTAGTTTGTCACATTTTAGTGTAAGAACATTTGATTTGAAATATAGAATCAATAAAATCTAATTAAAAGAATTTGAAAAAAAGTATTTTTTTCTTTTTATAATTTTATATATTTTTTAATACTAATTTTTATTCCCATCTCATCTGTATTATTGAGCACGGTGTTTGGGAGTAAAAATATATGTGGGACAATTACTTATTTTTATTAATTAATTACTTAGTGTACTTAGTTAGTTCATTTTACTTAATACATAAGTATTTAATAGATAATTAATTATTAATAAGGATCTAAAAGGTGTGGCTTCACCTCAGTAAGATAATTAATTATTTTACTGGGTAAGTCTAGTAGCCTGGCTGACAGTAATAACTGAAAATTTAAAAAATTTCAATAATTTATCTACTTCAATATATTTATGATAATCTATTCAGTAATAGAAAAAACCTTCTGAGTCCTTTCTTTTACTAATTTTTTTCATTTCAATGACTGTATACATTTTCAACAAAATTATTTAACATGCTTTTGTTGGAACTTAGATTGAACTCTCAATGCAATCTTGTTTCCAAGTGTGGTTCAAGCTAATTTAAGCCATGAAAAAACTTATACTTTTTTAGAAGTTTTATTAAATACTTTTAAATATAAAAATAATTATATTTTTATATCAAAATATTTTTATTAAATTATTTGAAGTTCTCAAATTAAGAATCATTTTTAGAAAATATTTTATTGAAAATAGTTTTAAGTTGATTATATATTATTATGATATTACTTCTTTCCATATAACAGATTAAGGAACTACCTAAAAATAAATTTTATACTACTATATTATATAAAAAAGATATCATCTCTTCTGCTTAGATTTGAAGTACTTTAAAAAAACATTATTTTTTCCTTAGGTACAAATTATATGGAGTATTCAGAGCATCTTATTAATTTTTTAGACTTATACTTGTAAGATGAAGGGAATCCTCACAGGATAAAATTGGTCATTGTGTAAAAAAAATAAGTAAATATCTTTTAAATCAATATATATTTTTATGAAAAGTCAAATTTTAATATTTATGTTTTGTTTTAAATCTGTTATGAAGATTTGAAATTTTGCTATTTAAATAAATTTTTATAAAAATGTACTCATTCCAGTATTGCTTTGTGATAAGTACAACTTCAAGAAAATTTTTAAATTCTTCTGTTTAAATAAAATATCAAAGGGATTGTTTTTCATACAGTTAGAAATTGAATAGAAAAATCATATAATATCCTCCAATCAGCATAAATATCATAATTCCAATTAATCATTGATTAATATTGAACCCATAAATTAAATTTTACAATTGTGTGTAAGTTTTGAGTTGTGAATTACTCCTATAAAAGCTTTAATTCTAATGACTAAAAAAGTGTACCTGAAATGTTTCATTTAATTTATATTTCAACAGCATAGAATTGAAATATTTATTCTTTTTAGTTAAAACATGGAATAATACTATTTTTAATCAAAAGATGATTGCCTCAACAGCTGCTTTTCTACATGGGTATAATCTAAGGTACCTATTGTGTCTTTTTTAAAAAATAAATATCATATAATAGTTTTTCAATTTGAAATTGATAGAATGATGAAAAAGTACCACTTTTACCTAATTAATTCAGTTCTTTAACAATAATACAATCAAAATATTTACCTGAAGCACATTTTTTAACATGATAACACTTTGAGAAATATATGGTGCTTATTTCCAGGTTGACACTGAAATTGTCCCACAATACAGCATTGAAGCTAAATAAAGCACTAAAATTAAAGTTTAAATAAATTTATACTACTTTGTTCTTATTATCTTTAAATTTTTACATCAAGCTAGAATTTGGTCTTTCAAATGGAAAATTCACTAAGTAGTGATTATTAATTTCAACTCATGAGATTTCTTTACCAAATAACCATATTTACATGGAATTTCAATGAAATACATCATGAAGAGTTCAAGAATATCATATGTGTATTACATTGAATAAATTTATATTCCAAAAATTCTTAGTAGTTGAATATTAAATAGAAGAAAAAAGAGCAAAAAGATATTTCCTCTTAATTTTAATTATCTTCTTGCATACAAAAATATAAAAAACTAAATTAAAATTCACTGGTATAAGAATTAAAATTCTTTCTAGACATATAATTAAACAATATATCAATTATTAGTGCTTAGTGTAAAGAAGCTGTTAGAGAACTTCATTAAAACAGAAAATAGGAAAACATATTTCTATATTTTATTATTTTAATTATGAGTCTTAACACAGTATTTTAGAATAAAAAATTCAGAATTTTGATGGTTCAATATATTTCTTAAATAAATCCATTGAATTTGAAATAATTATATTTCATAATCAGAAATAATTAAAATAAAAAAAAATCAGGTAATATTGTTTAAATTAAAAAATAAAAGCTTCAAATTCTCGGTTAAAAGGAGTTATCAATAAAAAGAACCACTGATCTTATGTTATATTTTTTCAAAAAACATAGGATAAAATCATTAGAGAGGTTAAAAGTGATGTTTTTGAAATAAATAGTATAATTTTCAGTCTTTTTAATAGCCAAATGTAATTCAAAATGAAAATTAAAATGAGTTTTATAAAAAAAATTCTGTGAATGGATCAGATTATTAATCTTCCCTTGTTATTATTTCAATAAATTATTCATTAAACTTTCACGATTATTCCAGCACAGACTCATCCATTTTTGGTTAAGAGCTCACCTTTAGTTCAAAGTAAAGTTAAGTCTGATTAAATTCAGAGTTCAGTCTGAGTCCAGTCTGAGTTCCATCTGACTTCAAGTAGAGGGCTTGATAGCAAGTCCCCTCCCAAATATTGCGAGGCGACAGTTTGGGGCAACTTTAATTATCATACAACAATATGGTAGATATATCTTTGTTTATCACTCAGTTTTCACTGTTTTTTGGACACAATTGGCTGTGTTCGTTGCAAGTTTAGTTCTTCATTTAACTTAACTTTGGCAACTGATTTCTCTGTTGTATTTTTGAAACCTACATCAAGTATTTTTTCTGTGTTTGTGTAACAAGTGCACTGTGTCTTTGGTTTCTGGTGTGGATTTCTCTGCATTTCAGGTTTTCTGGCTCTTTGGTTCTCAGCGGTCTGATATTGGCTACTGTCTTGACTTGTAAATAAGTCAAGGAGTTGTTTGGAAGGGGAAATTTTAACAGTCTCTAACTTGCTGTAGCAAATTAATATCACCTGGTTTTTCTCAAAGGGAAAGGGCTTTTGCTCTCCAGTATTACTCCAACTCCCTTGGTAAAGGCCTATAGCTAGTACTATAGGATTGTCAACAGGGCTAGTGGAAATTAAAGGCTATCTGATGAGTAATACCAGAGGCATATGAGTAGAGGGCTGTGACTACAATGTGGAAATGGTGGACATCTAGCAAGGGAGTGTAAGGGGAAGCTAAGGGTTGTTGAGGTGGTGGATAGTGCAAGTAAGGCGCAGGTAAAAGACAGTGCTCAAGAGTGAAATTTGTGCCCTCCTTGATCAGATTAGAGGGAAAGAATAATGGGAATTTGGTAGAAGAATTATCAGCGTGTAAGCCACTTGAAGTAAATGATAATAATATTTTACTTAACTTGCCTTCAATGATGCTTGATGTCACAACAAATTTATGAGCCCAAGTGGACTGTTGGGACATAGGCTGTTTTATTTCTAAAACATTTTTACACAGAAAAAAAAGAAAAAAAAATGGAACACCCAAGGCATCTAATTACGTTTGACAGATCTTCAGATGGGGGAGGAGAAGTAAGAAGAAAATTTTTTGCAGGTTTTGGTGTGACAGAAGGGAGTTGCAGTGCAGGGCATATGCAAAAATCCTGATTAACCAGTACAACATGGTACTGGTGATGACATGGCTACACAAATATAACCTGCAAGTTAATTGGAAGGAAAATAAGGTTCATATGGGAAGAAAAGGAGACACTGGTACTAAATTATTGGCTTCCTAGCCCCCTAAAGGGTCAGGAGCCCATCCTGGTGAGTCTTCTGATATTTTATTATTATCAGTTGGCTTGAAACAAGAACTGATTGTTCCTTTTTATTTTAAGTAGCAGGCTGGGGATGGGGTGCCAACAGGAAGCACTGGAAAGGAGCAGAAAGGGGGTAAAGTGCACCTGGAAGAGGAGAAGGCACAAAAAAGAAAAGAAAAGGTAAAAAATGGAAATATAGATAGCTCAGAGAACACATTTTTCACCTGGTTTCTGTAGGGGTCAGGGGCCCCTCCTTTTGAGTCTTCTGGTTTTATTTATCATCAGTAGACTTGCTGCAAGAACTGACACTTTATCTTGATGATAAGTTTCAGGACTTGGAGGGGGAGCTTGAGGAAGACAAGAAACTGTAATGAAACACAACAGCTTGGAACATATCCACCAAGATTGAAGCCAAGGTCCAGCCATTAAAGCCAACAAAAATCCTCAAGGAAATGCTCCCCAAAGCTAATTGGAAATTCATACCACTGTTTGAAGAGGGAGAATCCAAGACCCTACTACCTCATCAGCCATATAACTTTGCCATTGATCTAATGACAGGCACAACTCATCAATTCAGCTGCATAATCCCAATTTAAACCTTGGAATCAAAAGCACTAAAAGAGTTGATTGATGAAAATCTAAAGAATTTTTTCTTCAGAGAATCAAAATCCCCTGGGGAAGCCCCTGTGATCTTTGCAGGTAAAAAGGATGGGTCACTGAGACCATTTATGGATTTAAGAAGATATAATGCACTGGAAATTAAAAGCAGATATCCCATTCCACTGAATAGTGAGTTTATTGACAGTCTTCAGGGTGCAAAAAAAATTTCACATTCCTAGATCTCAGGGCAGGTTACCACAACATAAATGAAAGAAGGAGATGAAAATAAACTGGCATTATACACTGAATTTGGTAATTTTGAATTGTTGGTAATGCCATTTGGCCCATGTAATGTGCCTGCCACTTTTCAACACCTCACCAATAGTATCAGCCGGGAGGTCTAGAAGATAGGAGAAATGAATAGGAATAAAAAAGGATAGAAATGGAAATAATAAGGTAATAATATAAAATGAAATAAATTAAATATCATTTGAGAGAATAGGACGACAATTTGATTGAGAGTTGACAAAAGTTGTAAGTATTAAGTTAAATTGCCAATATTATTAGTAATAGTAATTGTTCAAAAGCGCGTCAGTTCAATGTTAGTAGTATAAGTCTTAAAGCAACCAATAATAATTTATATTATATTTAAATTAGATGTAGTGTACTAATAAAAATAGTAAATAAAGAAATATAAAAATATGTTGAATGATTGTATAGTAAGTGATGAGCTACCAGATGGACTTCTAAAGCCCTTTTATAGGCAAGAGGACATTCTGGAGCGTTCCAAAAGTATATACAAAAGGTAAAATTATGTGAAATAATTAATTTAAAAGAATCTAATTTAAAAACATATAAATAAATCCGTGAATAAAAAAAATATCCTTTCCCATTAGTAAACCCTAAAAAGAATAGAATTAATATAACAACTAACTACGTGAGAATAAAAAATATGATAACTATGAGAAAAGATCTAAAGAAGGAATACCAATAACTAGAAAAGTATAATTAAAATAAAAGGAAGTATTTTTAAGGTTTTAAATAAGCTTAACTAAGTATAAGTAATATTAATTTAACTATTTCAAGTAAATGAACTATTAAATCAATTGAACAACTAATTAAGTCAATACAGGAACCTTTTAAAATGAGGATTTGAATCTAATCATATTAAAATAATGTAGTAATATTGGTAACAAAATTAGGGGTCACAGAGGCGCCAAATATTGATGGATATTATTATATGATAGGTTGTATTTAGTTTTATATAAATGTTATTATTTAAAAAATTGTAATTACTGTGTAGGTTAAATTTACAATGATAATATAATTTTAAATAATTTATTTATACATATAAATCACACCAAGGTATTATAGAATATTATATTTATTTATGTAATACAATTTATTTAATAATAAAATTAAGTATAATATTTTATTTCATTCACAAAAAATTTATAATTTTATTTTAAATAATTTTTTGTATTTACATAAAGTTATTCCTTTAAAGTAATTTATTATATAAATTACTGGACTCCTGAGATAGCCTGGCTGATAAATAGCATCTTCAGAGATAGGATAGGGATGGATGTCACAGTGTACCTAGATGAAATCCTGATTTACCCCAGATAAATGGAAGATTTCCTGATACATGTGAAAGACTGTTTGCAGTGCTTGAGGGAGGCCCAAGTATGGTTAAAACCAGAGAAATGTGTCTTTTCAGTAGGTAAAATCCCCTACCTGGGTATGATCATTTCAAAGAATAGGTTAAAAATAGACAAGGAGAAAGAAAAGGCAGTGAAAGAATGGATGAAACCAGGATCAGTAAAGGAGCTCCAGTAATTTGTAGGCTTTTCAAATTTTAACCTTCCTTTTATTGAAAATTACTCCAAAATTTGCCAAACATTGCACAACCTCACAAAGAAGGAAGTTAAGGTTATCTAGACAGGTAGCCAACAAGATTCCTTTGATTACCTGAAAAGACAATTTGTGACAGCCCCTATTCTTGCAATCAATGACTTATTGAAGCCATTTTTTCTGTAATGCAACTGCTCAGAGTTTGCAGTAGGTTCAGTGTAGCTCAAATACAATGCTTAAAATTCCCTGCACCCAGTAGAATATTTTTTATAAACATTTCTAGGCACCAAATTGAAATATGTAAAATAGGATAAGGAGTTATTGGCACTAGTTTAAGTAGTACACACCTGGGGTCACTATTTGGAAGGATAGCCTCACAGACTACAAGGTATTTTTAACACAGATTATAAAAACTTGGAAAACTTCCTGAAAACTAAAAATTTGACTTGAAAACAAGAACACTGGGAAAAACTTCTAAGTAGCATTAATTTTTTTTTACATTCTTACCAGGGAAAAAAAATTAGAAAACCTGATGCGCTATCACAACATCCTGACTTGTGCCTGGCTCCAGACTAGCTACATTCTGTTGGCAATACTTTATTGAAGTGAGAACCTAAAGACAGGGTAATCCTGGATGAGGTAGAGCTGTTGGATGAAGAATTGATGGAATGTGTAAGGAGGGAGCAGGAAATCGATGAAGGGGTTCAGGAATTGGTGAAGACACTGTTATTAAAAGAGTTACTAGTAGGGAAAGATTGGAGGAGTATCACCTAGACAAGGAAGGACTGTACTGAAATGGGAGGATAGTGGTGCTAAATGATGAAGAGCTCACGAGGAAGGTGGTAAAATCTAGGCATTATTCTCTAATGGTAGGACACCCAGGACTTCTGAAGTGTGTGGACTTTGTGAATTATAACTTTTACTGGAAGTTCATTAAGGCATATGCCAAGTGCTATGTAGCAGCATGCTACACTTTCCAGAGGAGCAATATCAGCCCAACAACTACACCACTAACCCCATTAAGCATATCCAAGCATCCATGGAAGGAACTCTCTTATGATTTTATAGTGGATTTACCCAAGTCACAAGGAAAGAATGATATCCTCACAGTAGTTGACCACTGCACCAAGATGGAACACTTTTCTCCCACCACTACCAAGGCTACATCAGAGGGAATTTCTGACTTAATGGTGGTTCATTTCTGGAAATTACATGAATTTCATGAAATTATAGTATCAGATAGGGAAAGTACTTTTAACTCTAAAGTATTAAAAGAAATATATGAGCAACTGAAACTTAAGCCCATCTTATCAGCAGCATGGCATCCACAAACTGACAGGCAATCCAATATGGTGTATAAGGCAATTGAACAATAATTGTGCCACTTTATCAACTACCAGCAAGATGATTGGTTACAGATGTTACCATTAGGTAAATTCTCATACAAAAACTGGGCACATGCTTCAACAGGCATGTCATCATTCTATGCTAGCTATGGATATCACCCAAAATTATCTATTGGTACCCCATCCACATTACATGTCCCAGAATCAGAAGAGCAGATCTAAAGAATATTGGGTATACATCAAGAACTTGAAAGGGCTCTCAAGTTATCTCAACAATCAATTAAGCTTTATCACAATATAGGAAGGACCCAGAATTTTTTGCTACAGGTAGGTGACAAGGTTTGGTTAAGCTCAAGTTTCCTTTCTACATTGCTCCCCAGAACTAAATTAGATCACAAGAAAGTGGGTCCATTCAAAGTTAAATGCAAAGTATCTGACTCAGCTTATAAACTGGAACTACTAATCTCAGTGTGGAAAGTACATCAAGTTTTTAACACTTCAATTCTCACAAAGCATAAAGAAGATTTAATCCCAGGGCATCCAGAGGAGCCACCAGTGAAAATCCAGGTGGTAAATGAAGAGGAGTCTGAAGTCAAATAGGTGGTCTCTAAGAGGGTGTATAGGTTAAAGGTTCAGTAATTTGTTCATTTAAAAGGTTTTGGGGTTGGAGATAGGTCCTGGGATCTGGTGGAAAATTTGGTGAATGCAAAGGAAAGGTTGAAGGAGTTTGAGAAGGAGCAAAGGAGACAGGAGGGATAAAAGAAAGGGTAATATTAGGATTTTGTTGAGGGTTGGGAAGGAGGAATGCTATGGGTTTTATACATTTTAAGGAAGTGGAAGAGTGAAAATTTTATAAGGGGGTTATATGGGGCCAGTGATTTGGAGTGCGCCTCATCAGAAAACTTATCTAGTCATCCAGTTACTCTCTAGTCTCACTGCCAATTGGAATAGTCAGTCCCGTCTTCCCTCACTGTTGGAAGTCCCAACATAGTTAGTCTTAGTTAGTCTCACTGCTGTATCCAGCATAGTCAGTCCTGTATTAGACTAGTGTTAGAGCTAGTGGTAGTCTACCCTCTTAGGTCTTAATGCATAAACACTAATACATTGAGATATGTCAAGGGACTAATAGATGGTATCAAAGTACACTAAAATAAATGTTTTTTTGTCTTGGGGAGCAACAATAGTGCAACAATTACACAACAGTTATGTAACAATTATTTTTTGCACTTAAACTTCTTAGGTGGGTTTTAAGTGCAAAAAACATTTTCTTATTAACTGTTGCAAAACTGTTGCATAATTGCTGCACCCCATGACAGAACAAACATGTGCTGTAGTGGTACTTTCTTTTGTCATTAATTTAATGTCAGATAAAAATCACAATACCCCAATTTTCTTCCATAAATTTTTTTCAAAATAAATTTGTTATTTGGTGATTGAAGTATCAAACTTCTTCCAAAATATGCCATTTTTTCCAAGTTATTCATTTATACAAGTTGGCCAATTTTTACCTCCTTGCATTGTATGAATGTACAGTGGCCAGACAAAAATCTCCACCTATTTTTTTTCTCATAACTCGGAAACTATTAATTCTACATTTATGTTGCCTAGTATGTTTCCAACTATAACCTACATATAGGAAAAATTCATAACATTTATATTTTGATCAGATAACATTTTTATAAAAAAAACTAATTTTCAAATTTTTTAAATTTGAAATTGAAGAATGAGCAAGGTGAAAAGACTGTGCCTTTTGGCATTGAAACTAGATAGTATGATAATACATTTAATAAAAAATAAATTGTTGAAAAATGTTTAAAAAAAATTAATCTCACCTTACCAGCAGGTGGAGCCACCCTCAGCATCAACATCAGCCTGCATTCTATCAGGCATTTATTCAACTAAATTCTCTAGTATGTTTCTCAGAAGCTCATCCCAAGCCATTTGAATGGCCTTGAAAATCTGAGGGATTTTTTCTGGGTTATAAAGTTGAGAAACAGAATCCTTTATTTCTTGCTATACATTCTTAATTAGATTAAGATCAAGAGAATGTACTGACCAGTCTATCATCTTGTGCAATTCAATTTTATCCTGGAATTTATCAGGAAGGTTTGAGGTGTGAATAGATGTTTTATCTTCCATTAATATTAGCTGATTATCTCTGGCATTTCTTGAAAGACAAGGGAGTAAGTTTGAGATATAAACACCTTCAATAAAATTTTAAGTCATTTGCTATTTTGTTGGAAGAAATAGAAGGGGGCCTTTAAAATTCCTATGAAAAGAACCCCAAACCATTAGTGAGGACCACCCACTCTTGAAAGTGGGTGTAAGACAATATTTTGGAAGCTTTTCTTGAGTTTGAAACCACACTAAAGTTTGACAGGTTGACTTTCCAAGCTCAAACCTGAATTCATCAGACCATAGCACTGCCTTCCGATCATTAATTGTCCAGTGAAAACGGGCTGGGGAGAGCTTGAGGTGAGCAAGCTTTGTTTGTGGAGTTGACAAAAGGCTTTTTCTCAGAAGATCTGCTACAGAATCTAAGTTTGGGTGCCCAAATTTAAAGTGTAAATGGCAAGATCTCATTTGTAAGTGTGTCTGTAATTTCAGCTAATTTTTGTCTTCTGTTTTTTAAAGGACCCAGCTGATTTCTTGAAGGTCTTAATTGGAAGAAATGTGTGGTCAGCCAGGGATTTGGACAGTTCCACTGTGCCAGTGATATCATGTTTCATGATAATATCATGCAAAGTGGACCAAAAAATTCTGTAAACCCTAGATATTTTGTATGGATTAGACCCCCACTTTTACATTCCAACTATCTTCACCTTCTCTTTGGTTGTCAAATGTCTCTTTAGGACTGGGGCTCATGTCCTAGGTGCAGGGCTCAGGTAAAAATGCAGGTAATCATTGAACTGAAAAAATAAGAGGGATAGAGAAAGAGAAAAACAAAAAAAATATTTGTAAAATATGAAATCAAAATAAGATAAGGCTGTTAATCTGGATTGTGCATGCATCAGGTGAAAATTTAATTCCAGCCACTTTACAGTGGCTGGACAAGTTCTCTGGCCACTTCTTGTTTTTCTCTCAATTTCAAACACAACATGCCGCCAACATAAATTTTTTGTTCAATTTTGTTGTTGTATCAATGCTGTAGATTCCATATATTTTATCAGAAATTCATTTTGTCCACTAGTTTCATGTATATTGTGTTTTCTAAAAAAAAAATCCATTTTCAACTCTTAAAATAAAAGCCTGATTGCTTTGAGACATTGAACATCTAAAATCCTTGCCTTTTTAATGAAAGTTTTACAAAACAAATATTAAACAAAATTTTTTGACCAAAAATTCAATTGTCTTATTTTCAAATTATCAACAAGTGGATCCACCATCAGCTTTGACAAATTCCTTAATTCTGGGTGGCATGGAATGAATGTTACTTTCAAGCTAGATTTTATAGAAAACTTCCCATTCCATTTTTATTTCTTATAAAATTTGTTCAAAATTCATTGGATTATGAGTTTTCTGAATTTTTGAATTTAGTGATATCCATAAATTTTAAATTTCATTCAAGTTGGTGTGGCAGTCTAATGATTAGTATGGCACTTGAAATATGTTAAAATAAATTTGGGATTATTATATTAAAGATTTGAAAAGAAAATCTAAGTTTCTATATTTTATATACATTTTATCATGAAAAGAAAAGATGGTATATTTCAAACATGGTTAATTATACAAGTGCAGGAAGATATAATTATTCAATTGCCAAAAAATGCAAGTATAGGTCTAAGTGTGAATGGAAATAAAATCTAGGAGTCTCAAGAAGCTTCAATTTTTTTTTAGAATTTTTACTATCTTTCATATATTATTAATAATTTTTTAAAGTATTACTGATTATTTTGGATTTTTGGTAATTTACTTAACTTTAATGATTTTTATCTTATTGAATATGGTTGCCCAGGCTACCAAAATTTAAGGGGATTCTCCCTAGATGTAGAACTATTATCTGTAATTTTTTAGCTTTATTATTACAGTTTTAAGGTTCAAATTGAGTGTGGAAGTCTGTATAAGCTTTCTAAAACCTCCAGTGATCTCTGGACAAACTCCAAAATGCTCTGGTTAGGGAAAGTAGGGCATGTGACATACAATGCATATAAAGCCTTTAAACTAGTAATTGTATTATAATCATCATACATCATACATTTTAACTATTACAAACAATAAAACATATATTAAAAACTACCATCATTATTTAAAATAACATTTTATATAATTGTGATACCCTTATAAATTTAACACTTTCTTGTAACACAAAATAAATTTTTTATAACATCCCATAAATATATACTTGTAGGGTATCATTAAAAAGCTGTTTACTTCTGGGACTTTAATTTAACATCTGTTCACATAAATATAAAACTCTTTAAGATCATGTATATTCAATCATTTATATAACTTTTCTGAGTGAAATTTCACTGTTGCATTTCTTTTCCTCATTATAAAGAACATTAATTCTACATATCAAATCTATTTAAAAAAATTATAATCAAGTCATTTTAATATAAATTTGAAAATTTAGCTTATTTAATTGTGAAATCTTATTTAACTTAAACAGAAAGGGTTTTCTTCAGTTTATCCAACTTCCTTGGAATCTGATTACAGCAAGACAACTGTAAGAGTTTTTCTACATTGGTGGCACCCAATGTGGGGTTTGAATTCTCTGGCTTTTAATTGATCTTACTTGGTACTTAGACCTTCTTAGCCTGAAAGAGGCTTATTTAATAAATGCTGCCGTGTTCCAAAGATGCATAGGCCTTTAGAATGTGTATTTGGGGGTATTTGGTATATAGGGTTTAGTTGGGGTAATGGTGCTTAGTATTTGTGTTTTTTTATGATATAGGTGTTTAGTTGTATTTTTGTAGGCTTAAGATAGGGTCACTTATTATGTCTCAGCTTATTTTCCTTTTTTTTCTCATCATTTTGGCGTTGTAGAAAATCCTATAGTACTAGCAATAGGTCTTGACCAAGGGAGTTGGAGAAAAACCAGAGAGAAAATCCCCTGTCCCTTTATAAAAATAGAGGGAGATTTACTTGCTAAAGTAAGTTGGTTCCTGTTTGCTAAAGCCCCTTTTTCAACACACTTGACTGCTTGATGAGCCAAGAAAGTAGTCCCCAGACAGACTACCAGACCAAAGAACTGAAATGTAGACCAATGTCCACACCAGAGTAAGCAATGATACTTGATGTAGGTTGCAAATCCACACCAGAGACAGCAATAATACTTGATATAGCTTGCAAGACTACACCAGAGAAAACAGTTGCCAAAGTTGAGTTAAATGAAGAACTAACCTTGCAACAAACACAGCCAATTGTGGCCAAAAACAGTGAAAACTGAGTGAGGAACAAGGATATCACCTCTGGATGGTTGTATGATAATTAAAGTTGCCCCAAACTGTCTTATTCACTATGTACACACAGACCACTATCTAGGAGCCCATGCACACCAACAAATTTGGCACCTGTACCAGCCAAATTGAATAAAAACCCTCCAGAAGCGCTCCCCAACCTTCTAAAACAGAGGCAGGCGGGCCGCCCGATGTGAGGTGACGCCTGAAGTGGCCCAGCCTCCCTGAAGCCAGAAAACCAATAAAAACACCTAATCTACTTAGAAAAATTCACTACAACTACTAAAACCCTTAAAACACAAAATTACGCTATAACAACATTGTGACATGAAATATAGAGCTAAAGTAGCCCTATCTAATGGTACTAAGCACTTAACCCTAAGACTTAAGGTTAGCCTGTAAAACACAAAAAACAAATTTAAATAGCTATCTTTTGTAACTGAAAAATGAGGAAATGACCCCTTAAAACTTAGAATATGAAAAATATTAAGAAGACATGAAATATAGAAAAAAACAGGGGCTATCTAATGATAGGACCCACATACCCGCAGTCCCAATATTCACTGAATAAAACCAGAAAAACACCCAATTCTTCAACAGATGCCAATTAAGACATGCACAAACAGCGCCAAGCCACACAACAAAGGCCCCTGCAAATGTAGGAAGACCACAGCATGTGTTATGTGTGATTAGCTGTTTTCTATGAGTAGTTGTGTTGTTTTGTGGTTTAAGAGGTTTTTTGGTTGTTTTTGGGTGTTTTCAGGACAAGAAGTGGCTTCCTGTCTATGGGCCCCCCACATGCCTGAGAGGGGCCTTGCATAGATGGGTGTCTCACCTGCCTGCAAGTGAGAAAGTCTCTAGAGACTATTTTATGCATGTAGATAGCTGGGATAGCTAGATCAAGCTGAGAATCTGGTTAGGGGGTCTGTTTATGAGATAGTTTAAGAAAGATAGAGTGGATTCCAGGAGATCATCTACCATTTGGGATATCTAGATCTCTGGATTCACTCTTTGTGTCTGTTTGACTGGCTTTTGAGTAGTTTAGTTCTTACTTGACCTCAACTCTTGTCATTGTTTCTCTGGTATAGTCTTGCAAGCTATATAAAGTATTATTGCTGTCTCTGATTTGTATTTGCAACCTAAATCAAGTATTACTGCTTTCTTTGGTGTGGCCATTGGTAAAAATTTCAGTTCTTTGGTCTGTTAGTCTGTCTGGGGACTACTTTCTTGGCTTATAAAGCAGTCAAGTGTGTTGGAAAGAAGCTTTATCAAAAAAGACTCAATTTAACTAGCAAGTAAATCTCACTTGTATTTTTCTAAAGGGACAGAGGTTTTTCTCTGGGGTTACTCCATCTACCTTGGGAAAGGCCTATAGCTAGTACTATAGAATTTTCTAAAATTATTATATTCTTTTAATGGGTTAATATTATATTTTTGGGATGTCTACTGCTTCTGCATCTGGGTTTTCTCTTCCTTTTATGGAATCAGTCAGGATTGTATCTTTTGATGGGTCCAAGTTTAATGGGGAAGAATTTATATGGTTTTTAAAAAGGTATGAAGCTGCTCCTACTTTTGATAGGGTTTCTCAATGGGATGTGGTGAAGCAAATTGGGTTTTTTATTGTGGACATAGAGGTGGAAAAAGAGGTCAATGCTATGGATGGTTATAAAAAGTGGGAGTGGTTAAGCTTGTCAATAGAGGTGGTTGATAGATAGGGCTTTTGGTATACTAAGGTTGACCTTAACAAGATTTCAGTGATTGGAAATCTAAAGGTGGTGTTTCTACTTTGGTGGACTTTAAAGAGCTATGTGGACAGTTTGATGAAGTGGTGGAATATTTGATTCTGGTGGAGGATATATGTCATGGAATTCAGGCAAAGGATTTATTTTGGTCTTCTTTTAGTAGGGATATTACAATGGATGTGTTGAAGTAACTATCTAGTAAAAACAAGATGAAGGATCTGCCAAATGGGGAACAGAAGCTTCCTGCTTTAGAGGTTATCAAAAAGAACCTCCAGGTGTATATAAACCTTATGGCTCTTGAAAAATATCAATAATCTTGTACTGAATATGTTAGCAAGTTTAGTGAAGTTTTGGCTGAAAACAACAATATTATTGTCAAAGCTCAAGAAGCAAAGAAGGCTCAGATGGGCCAGAATTCTGCTAAGGTTGAGGGAGATGTGGACAACAAGATGGTTGATAACATGGATGACTTAACTAAGTAGCTCAAAAGTTTTGTTCAAGGAACATGGTAACCAATTTTCTGAAAATGGAAATAGCAATGGTGGTAGTAATGGGAATGGTAATAATGGAAATGGTTTTAGAGGAGGTTATGGAAAGCCTAGAGCATTATCCTATTGTAATAGTAGGGGGAATAGGGCTGGAGATTGTTTGAACTTTGATAGGGACTTTAAAGCTGGTAAAGTCAAACTTGATGGCAAGGTTTTTTAATTTCCAGATGGATCTGTGATAAAACCCAGTGATTGGAAAGCTCCTTCATATTTGGTTAGAAAGAATATTATGGCTGAAAAAAGGGCCACATTTGAAGAATTAAATGATGATGAAGATGAATATGGTAAAGGTGGTAAAAAGAATGGTAGTAATGAAGGTGGAAAAGTTGATAAGGGAAAGGAAAAGGAGGTCATTAAGGCCACTTTCACAACTTCTTTTGGTAGATTAGAACTGGGAGCAGTTTTTAAGGTAGATGATAATTGTATAATTGAGGAATATGATGTGGATGCTTCTAGAAGGGCAGCTGCTACTAAGGCAAAAAGTTGCATTCAAATACAATTAAGGGAAAAGTCAGGCAAGGCAGAGATGGAAAATATGGAAAAGAAACCTTACTCTAAGGAAAAAAATCATATGATGCAGAATTTGATGGCAAATATGGCTCCTCCTAGTTTTAAAAATTTTGTTTTGAATGGTGAGCCTATTCCTGAGGAAGATGAATTAACTTCTTAGGAGGATGTACCTTTAGAATCTCTCCCCAGGCCAAGTTTTAGAAGTCCTAATCCTATGGAAGGGGTAAGTAGGAGCAGTGATAGATCTGGATTATTGAAAGAAGCAGGTAATGGAGCTAGGTTTATTGTAGATGAGGATGTTATTATTGGGGATGAAGATGGAAATGTGGGTCCTCAAGAGGTGCACAGGGCCAAGTTTGTTAAAAATAAATTACAATATGAAAGTCCAGTAGTAGCTGGCCAAGAGAATGGTATGGATGTGGTTTTAGTTAGGGGAATCAACTTCAGATTCCTCTATTGTTGGGGGAATTATTTAAGATTAGTACTTCCCTTTCAGAAAAGAAGAAGAAGTGTCTGAAAAGGAAACAGGCATTAGTAGGAGAGGTGAAACATATCTGTGAAAATGTGGAGAATTTTGGAGAGGAGGTGAAAAACCATTTTTCTGCTCCTTTAAAATATTTGATGGTTACTTTAAATGCTAAAGAGGTAAAATCCCTAGTGGATTCTGGGTCTCAAATTAATTAAATTTTGTTGGAGCAAGCAACTTTAACAGGCTTTACAATTAATCCTGGAACTTTTTGTAACTTGTCAGCAAAGATATCCCCAGGACTGATTAATTCTTATGTTTTAAATAATTTAACCTTAATTAGATTAAGTCTATAACTAAATAATAAGGTTATAATATTTATATATATAATTATTACACTATTATATGACTTATAGTAGTTTAAATAGCTTATCCATAGCCTAATAATACTTATTCAGGTTTTAATAGAGTCATAATATACTTATCTTAAGTTATATTAAGTAATTATAGTCATAAATAAGCTTACATGTATACATAAACCTCATATTCAGTGAAATATGTAGTGATATTATGTATATTTAGGTCTATAAGTGGGTTTTAACCTCTTAATAGCCTATAACCTTTTTTTCTGCTTTTTTTGGGTCATATGGACGTATTCAGTGGACTCACATTGCCTAAACCAGCATATACAACTTTTCCAGGCATATATATCCAGTTTGGACAAGTTAATCTGATTACTTTGATGAATTTTCACAGAATTATGGGTTGGGATATTATTACTGGGTTAATATGGACTCTTGGGGATGTTATTGTCATGCGCCACATGACACTTGAGGCAAAAGCAGCTCATTAAATCAATAATACAGAGGTCTAAATCCATACTCAAAGCACAGTAAATGATTCTACATAGCAACTTCAACTTTCCTTTGTGTATTCACTATTCAACCATGCTAATCTAAACTTTAAATCTAAATTAGTCAATCTCTCAATAGTGTGTTTAGTCTTTTCTTTGATAAGCAACGCACAGCGCAATAGTTAATGCAATATTCTGCTAAAAGGTTTATTAAGTATCTGTAGGTTATTAATGGGGGTAGTGAGCATGGACAGGATGGATAGTGGAGGGTCAAGGGGTTAAAGGATGTTAGTGAGGAGGGTCTGTGATGATATAGGGAGGTCTGTGGTTTGCGGAATGATGGATGGGAATGAGGTCAATTCAAGGAGGAGTAGTGGATATTAAAGGGATGGGATTTTGGTTTGACATTCTTTAGAATTAAATTATAAAAAAAATGTATATATAGTTAATAGTGGTAAAACTTCAGGTTAAATCATTATTATTGTACATTTCCTTATTTTCTCAGTAATCATTTCAAAAACTTAAATCTTTCATTAATGAGTTTAAAACACTTTGTGAGATCCTAAGAATATTAATATTACCTTTAAATTATTTTAAGATTCTTACCAAATATATCTCAAAGCAGTAGCTTTTCCTTCAAGTCATCTTCAAATCACTTCCTCAAATTTTTCTTCTGTACTTCAAAGAAGTCTCTAAACTCCTTCCTCCATCTCACTTTTCACGAACACCCTCCACCTTGTGCATAGGTTGTCCCCTAAAAGTATAATTTAATTCTCTGTAGCTCTCATTCTTTGCACTACTACCTCCTTTTTCAAGTGTCTCTAAATTTTTAAAATGGCACCTGTTCAACACACTCCTCCTACGGACGCTACTACTTGGCTTGCGCCAGAGGCAGGCCAACAGCCACACAGCCTGTTTACTGCACTCTTTTTAAGGAGGATACCCCCTTCAGTTGTCTTATAGACTCTGGAGCTTCAATTTCTTTTGTCAGTTTATCTTTTGCCAAGAAGTTAAAGCTGAAATTCACATATATCAATTAAACTCCAATTTATTTGGTCGAGTCAAAGGAACCCAAATATTGGGTAAGTAAGAAAGTTTTATGGGTTTTCAACTTTCCTAATTTTCCCCCTTTCGAGTGGGAATTATCAGTCTTGGATGCCCCAAGAGTGGAAGATACCATCCTTGGCCATGACTTTTTAACACATTGGAATCCTGAAATTGATTGGTCATGGGGATTGATCACCCCACGCGCTAAGTATATTTCCGATTCTTCAATGCAGGTCAATAAGGAGTTAAACAACCAGCCTGACAATGTCCTGCTAGAGGCCAAATCTCATCCAGATGACTTGCAAGCATCTGATCTTTCTCTAAATGAGCAATTGGCTAACCCTTCTAGCTCGATCACTTCACTTGAAGAGGATTTAAATTGCGTTGAAGTAGTTGAATTATGCTATGTAAATTCTAGTCTTCACTCTACAGATTCTCTCAAAGATGATGAGGACAACCAAATAAACTCTACTGGAAATCTATCACAATTTCCTTGATGTTTTCTCAATCGGCAAGGCTAATAAGTTACCCTTTCATTGACCCTACGACCATCAAATAGAGTTAATAGGTCCAGTACCTCCAGCAGGTCCTGTCTATTCTTTGTCAAAGGACAAATCTCAAGTTCTTCAAAACTACATTGCAGAGAATGTAGCCAAAGGTTTCATCAGAGCCAGTAAATCTCCAACCAGCTCCCCTGTTCTTTTTGTAAAGAAAAAAGATGGTAGCCTTAGGTTGTGTGTTGACTATAGAAAGCTCAACACAGTCACAAAGAAGAATGCATATCACTTTCCTCCTATGTCATTGCTTCTTACCCTAATTAATGGTGCTAATTTTTTTCTAAAATTGATCTTAGAGGTGCTTATAATCTTATTCGCATTGTGGAAGGTCATGAACCACTGACTGCAATGAGCACTAGATTTGGTAGTTTTGAATATTTAGTCATGCCTTTTGGATTATGTAACGCACCATCTACTTTTCAAACTTTTGTTAATGACATCTTTCAAGATGTTGTCAAACAATTTGTTGTCGTCTACTTAGATGATATTTTAATTTTCTCGAAGACACTAGATGAACATATTCATCATGTTTGACAGGTTCAAAATCACCTTCAAGATCACAATCTCTACGCCAAGCACAATAAATATGAATTCCATCTCAAATCTATTAATTTTTTGGGTTTTATGTTGTCCACTGATGGTTTAGTAAAGGATGCCAAAAGGTCCAAAAAGTCCTGGAATGGCCTGAGCCCAAAAACGTTAAATCCCTCCAAGGATTTTTGTGTTTTGCCAATTTCTATAGAAGATTTATTAAAGATTACTCTAAAACTATTTCCAATCTTACTTCTCTTTTTAGAGAAGATACTCCTTTTGTTTTTACTTCTACAGAATGAAAGGAATTCAAAGCATTGAAGACTGCATTCACCACAGCTGCAATTCTTTGACACTTTGATCCTTCTGCTTCCACAATAGTCAAGACAGACGCAAGAAATTATGCTATTTCAGCGGTCATTTCTCAATTCAATCCTCAAACAAATATGTTTCATCCTCTTGCTTTTGAGTCACACAAACTCATTGCGGCAGAATTAAATTATGAAATTCATGACAAAGAGCTTTTAGCTATTATTCATTGTCTTAAAAAATGGCGCTCTTTTCTTCTCAGCCTAGATAGTCCTTTTTAAATCCTGACTGACCATAATGCTTTGAAATAATTTATGTCTTCCAAAGTGTTAACCAGGCTTCAAGCCAGGTGAGCTGAATTTCTGTCTGAATTCCCTTTTTCTATTTCCTATCGCCCAGGTAAGAACTGTATTGTCCCAGATAACCTGTCACATTGGGACGACGTTTACCCACAGCGGGGGGACATATTTGATGACAAGAACACAGCAAATGTGAAATCAATCTTCAACCAATCAACATTTATGACTCATCAACTTAATTCAATGACGATTCAATCTTTTTGAAATCCACTATCCAACATCCTCAAAGCTCAGTCAAAGAACAATTATTGTTTAGGGTTAAAAGACAAAATACTCTCAAAGAACGGGGCCAAAATATTTAGTATTGAATCAGGTCTATTAGTCTTCGAAGGTAGAGTAGTCATACCCAACAACAATGAAATAAAATTATGGATTTTCAATAGTCGACATGATTCTCCATTAGATGGTCATTTTGGGGTTGATAAAACCTACCAGTTAATAGCAAGGGATTTCTTCTGGCCAGGAATTAGCAGAGTAATCAAGGCCTATATAAGAGCTTGTTACAAATGTAATAGGAATAAGGCTCCCCATCATCCGAAGCATGGGTTGCTTCAAGCACTTCCTATTCCCTCTAAACCTTAGGAATCTTTATTGATGGATTTTATTTCTCAACTTCCTATTTCTAATTATTTTGATGCTATATTAGTAATAGTAGATAGATTTTCAAAAATGTCTATTTTCATTAAAACCACTAGTACTGCTAAAGAAGAAAATTTGTCAAAATTGTTTCTAGAATATGTATTTTCCAAAAATGGCTTACCTAATGATATTATTTCAGATAGAGGCTCATTCTTTGTATCCACATTCTTGACTCAATTGTGTCGACAACTCAATATCACAAGGAATCTCTTCACGGCCTATCATCCTGAAACCGATGGGCAAACGGAAAGGGTCAACCAAATCCTCAAACAATACCTTTGAATGTATGTCAGTTAACAACAAGACAATTGGACCACATGGTTACCATTGGCCAAATTTGCTTATAGTAACTTGACTCATTCTTCGACACGACAATCTCCCTTCAAAACTGTTTATGGAATACATCCTTGATTCAACTCAATCCATGTAAGAACTAGTCATCCTGCGGAACATTATCTTCAAACCATATCATGACCCAAGAAGAACTTAAATCAAACTTGGAATTAGTGATTCAAAGGTACAAGGAACAGGCCGACAAAGATCAACAATCTGCTCCTTTCTTTAAACCAGGTGACAAAGTATGGCTTGACGCACAAAACATTCAAATGACTCGACAATCAAAGAAACTGACCAAAAAATGCTTGTGACCATTCAAAATTGACTCAGAAGTCTCTAAAGCTGCATTTCAACTCTAGCTACCTCCTAAATGGCATGATATTCACCCTGTTTTTCACGTATCTCTCCTGGAACTGGCTTGAGAAACATACCCGGGCAGGAACCAACCTCCTCCAGAACCGGTTGAAGTAGAAGACCATCTAGAGTGGGAAGGAAGCCGTATCCTTGATTCAAGAATGCGCAAGGGGAAACTTCAATACCTCGTGGAATGGGAAGGCTTCCTTGATGAATCAGACAAAACATCATGGGAACCAGCCATCAATTTTAATAATGCCCTTGAACTCCTAAAATCTTTTCATCTTAAATATCTTTTAGAACCAAAACCTTAGAACTCTCTTTCATTTTTCTTTTCTTTCTCTTTTTTCTTTTCTTAAAATTCTAAAACTTCTTTACTTCTAAAAAATCCTTACTTTGTTTTCTCTTTTCTTCTTTCTTCTTTTCAAAAGCTTTTTCAACATTCTTTAAGAATAAATAAAATAAAATTAAATTAAATAAAAAAAATAAAAAAAAATAAAAAAAATAAAATAAAATTAAATAAACTAAACTAAAATTAAATTAAATTAAATTAAAAAGTTAAATTAAAAATAAATAAAATAAATTAAATTAAATTAAATTAAAATTAAAAAATAACAAAGTCTTAAAAATTCATAAAAATAAAATCTTAAAAAGCAATAATTCCTTTAATTTTCTTTCTTTTCTCCTTTCAAAATTTTTTCTTTTTTTTCAAAATACAATTTTCATCTCCTTATTTCTTTTTCTTTAAACTATCAATATTTTTCACAAACTCAATACAACAATCTTTCTCAAACTTCACTTCAACCTTTAAATCTCTCTTTTAAAATTCTTGGAAAAAATTACTTCTTTCTTTAAAATTATTTTTTCAAAACTATTTTTCTCTTTCTTTTCAAATAACCAAAATTCCTCAAAAACTTCAATAAATAAACTTTCATGAATAAAAATTTTTTTCTCTCATTAAATTTTCATTTCAAACAAAATTGTTTCAACCAACTATTTTTTTTTCTTCTTACTTAAATTTATTCTTTCTTTTCAAAACTTAAAACTAAAATTTTCTCAGTTAAATATTTTTCTTTTCTTTTTTTAAAATTTTTAAACAAGAAAAACTTCATTCAAATTTTTTTTTCTTTCTTTTTCTTTTTCTTTTCAAAATCTTATAAAATATATATTAAAATTTCAATTAAAACAACAAAATAAAAAAAATAAATAAATACACAAATTGCTTTCTACTTTTTTTCTTCCCTCTTTCTTTCTTTTTTCTCTTTCTGTTTCAACTTTTCTCCTGTATTTTCTCCCGAACCAATTTCTTCATTTTTTCCAATACCACCCTTATTTCCTTCCTGCATTTTTCAAATACCTCCTCCTCTCCTACCGGTACCACTTCTCCAATCTCCAGTAACTCTTCTGCCACATCAAAAGAGGCGGTATTGACAATCTTGTCAATCTCATCACTTAAATTTTCAATGAATCGAGCTCTTCCACCCTTTCAAGGTTTCTTTGACCATACCTGGTCAAGGGTTTCCTCGTTATCCTCCCTCAAATCAACCACCGGTTGACTTGCCTCAACTGGCAGCGATGGCTCAGCTTCCACAATTGGAGCTCCCACGATGACATCTTAATTCTAAAAACATACAGTCATCAGTAACAAAATTTTGAAACAAGAAAAGGCAGACTTACTTCAAAAACTGGGCCAGCCTCTAAAAATAGCCTTTGGGTGACCTCTACTGTCACTTAATTCTCCTCTTCATCATCTTCAAGGATCATCCGCCTCTTCTTCGGAGTCTGGTTCGAGATGGGAACTTCATCCTCATCCTCTGGGCCCAGTTCATCCACCTCCTCTTCCACCCGTTGTTTTTTACCTGTGGCCTGGGTTACCCAAGTCAGAGAAAGTAGTATGTGTCTCATGATCAATGAAGCTCGCCTTTTATACCCGGGCATCTGTAATGCACCACGTGACACTGAAGGCAAAAGCAGCTCTTTAAATAAATATTACAGAGGTCTAAATCAATACTCGAAGCACAGAAAATGATTCTACATAGCAACTGCGACTTTCCTTTGTGTACTCACTATTCAACTGCGCTAATCTAAACTTTAAATCTAAATTAGTCAATCTCTCAATAGTGTGTTTAGTCTTTTCTTTGATAAGCAACCCACAGCGCAATAGTTAATTCAATATTCCACTAAAAAGTTTACTAAGTATCTGTGGGTTATTAACGAGGGTAGTGAGCATGAAGGGGATGGTTAGTGGAGGGTCAAGGGGTTAACGGATGTTAGTGAGGAGGCTCTGTGAGGATATAGGGAGGTCTGTGGTGTGCAGAATGATGGATGGGCATGAGGTCAATGCAAGGAGGAGTAGTGAATATAAACGGGATGGGATTTTGGTTTGACATTCATTAGAATTAAATTATAAAAATAAGTATATATAGTTAATAGTGGTAAAACTTCAGGTTAAATCATTATTATTGTACATTTCCTTATTTTCTCAGTAATCATTTCTAAAACTTAAATCATTGATTATTGAGTTTAAAACCCTTTGTGAGATCCTAAGAATATTAATATAACATTTAAATTATATTAAGATTCTTATCAAAAATATCTCAAAGCAGTAGCTTTTCCTTTGAGTCATCTTTGAATCACTTCCTGAATATTTCCTCTGTACTTTGAAAAAGTCTCTAAACTTCTTCCTCCATCTCACTTTCCAGGAACACCCTCGACCTTGTGTGTAGGTTGTCTGGTGACAGTTATTGGGGGCTTAGACAGTTAATTTGGTTCTTTTATATGCTTTGTGTTTCATTATATACTCTTTGGATGAGTTATCTTACTTGTTTCTTTATGGTATCCACTTTTATCTGTTTATTCCATTTCGGGTATGGGTCTGTGGTATCATTAATTGTGATGGAGGGTCCTCACTGGAGGTCTGGGTGTTGAAACTTCTTGAAATGGACACCATGGGGAGGTGATGGGCCCTCCCAGTTCTGTAATTGCAGGGGATAGCAGTGACATCATCTGGATTGAAGGCCTGTGCACTCCAGTGGATTTTGATATAAGTAAGAGAGGATTTGTTGGGTTATTAGACATCAATTACTTAATAAAATTTAAATAAAAACTATAAAACAATTATTATCATATATAAATATATTATAAGGAATTTATAAATTTATATTATCTTTATATAACCTATAACTATATTTTATTTATTTATTTTCCACCACTAGCACACATAAAAATCCAAGTATTGTGAGTTTATTTTGAGAATAACTATTTTATTAGTCTTCCCCTGAGGTTAAATCACTAAATAATTTATCAATAAGTAGTAGGACCATTAATATCTACTATTAAATTATACTTAGATACTAGCGTACACTGACAATTGGGAGTCTTTCCTTACTTATTACTTATTATTTAGTATAAGCGTTAGGACATGATTTTTACTCTATTATATCTCATAAAAACCTAATATATGGGTATGCAGCACATTATTTGGTCATCATAACTCAGTGATTGCAGAAAAGAACCCTTATAATAGTTGTACTAATTTTTTATAAAAAAATTAGGTATTTAAAGTAGTAACTGTACCCAATATAAACCCAATTATACTTGGTATTTGGTCACCAATATAACATCCAATTAAATTGGTATTTTGTTAAATCTTGGTAAGCTAATTATTCACCCTTCTAAAGGTCTAGTAAAGCTCATTATTTTATTTTTAACAGATTTTTTCAAATTTTTCTTATATTAGGGGGTATCAAAGTTGAAAATCTGAATTTATTTAAAAGGTATTTCACAACACAAAAATAAAGCCACAAACTTACCTTTAATTATTGGTAAAGAGGTGTCTTAGGGGCAAGACATGCTATATTTGAAAAAATAATTATGTCTGATTTGATGGAAAAAATAAGGATTTTGAACTGGCTAATTTCTAACTTTGGCACCACCTATTTTATTTAAATAAATAAAGATATAAATTCAGGGTAAGCTTCTGTGCTTTTATTAGTAATTTTATTGCAAATAATTTTTGTCTACTAAGTACAATACAGGTTTTTTCTCTTGTAGATGTGAAGAATAGTTATATTAAAAGTCATAATGAGTGCTTTACAGGACAATTTAAGTGATAAACCTGCTTTTAATACCAGGTCTAAAGCTAAAAAACACTGTTCCAGGAAATCACTATGGAGGGCCAATCCTACCCACAGCCAAAAGCAATTAGCATAGAGGAAAAGAACACCTTGTTAAAAAAAGATAACTATAAAAAATAAATCACCTCCTCTTCAGGATCAACTGTCCCATCTGGCCAAGCAGGTTCTGAAACTTGAGGAGAAAAGATCTTCCATACTAAAGGAGGTAGAACAGATGCAAAAAAACTACAAGGTGGGATTTCAGCAAATGAACCAAACTTTGGCAGATTTAAAGGGAGTACAGCCAAATCAGAAACCCCCTAACCAAGGAGGATTAAGTCAGTCACAGGAAAAGATCCTGGTAGAGAAATGGAAGTGGAATTGGTTCCATCAGCAGTGGTCAAGCCACAATTGAAACAGGGATCCACCCCTTCACCAGACAACTTCAGCTCACCCTTACAGAGGAGAGAAAAAGCACCAAAAGTCAGGGCTTGCTCCTATCCCTTGGTAAGTAGATTACCCTCTCAGATTGAACACAATACTAAAGATTAAAATGTAGGTAATGTTATTGATGTGAATTCTGTCCAGAAAATTGAGAAGGACTTTAGAAAATTAGGTTTTAATTTAGATCCATCTGATTGATCTTTTGTTAATAAAATTATTACTATTCACAATAATAATACAGTAAGCCCTCAGATTCCCCCACTTATTGGTGAGATGGGAACTTCACAAAATAGTGAAGAATGTGAAAAGGAAGACATGGTGTATTTTAATAATAAGATTTATGTGGTCAGAGACCTGTGAAAATGGTTCTTGGTGTGCCTTTTTAATGGATTTTGAAGCTAGAGTAGGATATCAATCAGGTATGGGAATTAGTTAGGAAATTACTGGAAATGATATGAGGAGGCTTCATATGTGGTTGGCACCCCCGGAAGATGATGGTTAGGATACCAGGCCTGGACATACTACAATGTGTCAGTGTTGTATGTTCCCCAAGAAGAGGCAAATAAAAAGGTCAGCTTCTGGTGAAATAATTAAAAATAATGATTTTTTAGACCCCTATTTATTGAGGTAGGAAGGGCTGATTTCTCTAATGTTTCAATATCTCCCCAAGAAGAGATCCTAGATTGCAATAGGTAATCTCATTGGAGATAATTCAAGTGGATTCTCAATTATTTTCTGTTGATGTTTCATTGAAATTTCATTATGTGTTGCATTTTTCTGTTGTCTGTTATCATTATCAAATTTTTCTATAATTTTTAGAAATGGATTAAAAGGGAAGATGGATTGTATTGTGTTAAATAAAAGTTGGCATGGATATTTGAAAAGTAGTGGTGATATTTGTCTTGAAAAATCTTATGGCCTCCAGAAAGAGGATTAACTGCAATTAAATCAACAAAATCAACAAAAAAATCTTTTTATAATCACCACACAATATTTGGGGGGGACTTTCTAGAAAGTCCTAAACTTGAAGTCTTATGGAGCTCAGATGAAACTCAGACTGGAATCTTCATGAAATAAGCTTGAAATATTCACAAAACATGGGTGAGTTTTGATTGAAAGCATTATAAAAACCTATTCAAAGCTGAATGGTAATTGGAATATAAGAACTTTTGAAATATTTTAAATAAAAAATAATTTTTCATAAAATGTAAGCGGATGATCTTTCTGAATATAAATTTAAGAATTAAAAGACATTAAATTACTTTATTTTTTCATAAGTATAGATTTTAATTGTTCTAAGAAATATACTACATATTTTTGAAAAAAATTAAAATATTTTTCATGACTTCTAAATGTAGAAAACATCCATTTTTTCCCAATCCAAAACAATCATTTTTTTATGGAGACAATTTAAACTGAATTTTTCTCAATTTTTTTTCAGAATCTTTAGCTTATGCAATAATTTATTAATTTAAATGAATTTAATAACTGAAGAAATAAGCCATAGATCCTATCATGTATTATATTCTAAAATTTTGTATAAAAGACACAAAATAATAAAATTAGGTTCAGTAATATTTTATTTTTAAATGGTGAACTTGATGAAGCACCTTCATTTCTAATATCTTCAAATAAATAAAAATTGAAGAATGAGATTATATATGTTAAAAAAAATTTTTTTTTAAGTAGTAAAGTCTATTTTTTTTAATAAAATTTACAAATGCAAGAAAATGATACAAAATGTAAATAAAGTAATTTTGGTATTTTTTAGGATAAACCAGGTGCTCAACTAAAAAGTATTTTATGATGAATATTTACTAAATAATATACTTTTCATAATTATGAAGCAATTTTTATAAAATCCATAAATATTATTTAGGTTCATTTCCATTCTTTAAAGCAACTTTATAAAGTCATGTCAATTAACCTAGCAATTCAGAAGTACCTTCTCTCCCTCCAAAAAAAGAGTAATGACCATGCAAATTAACAATACAAAATACAAACATTATAGTCAAGTGGAAAAATACAGATTAATAATTTATTGATGCATTTTTAGTAATATGATTTTAACACCAATATTTAAAAAATATATGTTCTTTATTAGAAAATGTAAAAAATAAAAATAATTGATATTTTATTGAACAGTAAGAATTCATGCATCTTCTTAGCTATATTCCTTATTAAGAATCAATACTTAAATTTATTACTTTTTATAAAAACTCATTTTAAAAGAAAAAGTTTTAAATTTTCATTATGTATAAAATGAAAAAGTTAAGGCTGTAAGTTGAAACTATCTTCAAGTTCAAATTGATGAAATTTTTTTTTTCAAATTTTTAAACTATCTGAATTCATAACTTTTAGGTTTTCAACAAAATTTGAAGTAAAAAGATAAGCAAAAAGATTTTGAGAGTCAGAAGGAGCTAAATACTGTTTAATAAGTACAAAAATCATATTTCTCCAGTTTAGTTTAAGTACAAAAATTAAAATTTGTGTCTTTTCATATATATTGTAGACACAAAAAATGAAATTTAAAATATTTGTTAATATATCATATGGAAAAACTAATATTATAATTATTAAAAAGAAACTTAAAGAGTTTATTATAAAAAAAGAAAAAATTCTTAATTTTAATATATGTTCAGCATTTCATAGTATTTGGTATAAATCTTCTCAATAAAAAGCTAAACCTGGGCACACATTATGGAGTCTGCAATCAAATTTAACAAAAAATAAAAAAATATCAAATATTAACTTATCCTGAAAAGTGGTAAGAAACAGAATCTAATTGGGAGTTCAATCCAAGTTCCATCACAAATAAGATGTATACGTTTAAAAAATTGTATATAATTATTTGTGTGAAAAAAACTTAAGCAATGAAAGGGCTCAAGAGGCTTATTATTTCACAGAATCAATATCATTAAATATCTTGGAACAGCTTTATTATTTATTTTTCATAAATTTTTATTTATTAAGTATAATTATTCAGATATATATAGTAATTGTAAAACAAACAAAATCAATTAAATAGTAAAATGTGGAAATGAATTTTTTGTTCAAGTCTAATATGCACTCTAAAAGGAATGCCATAGCTATTTTTTAATCTAACTAACAGCATTAAAATTAAATTATAGACTAAATAAATTCACTTCATAATATAGAAAAGAGATTTTTTTTAAATATCATAGATGCTTTTTTGAATTTTTAAATTTTTTTCAAAAATTTACCTGTAAAATTTATTTTTTGATCTTATGTATAGCTATCACAATCATTCCATGAAATGATTTTTTAAAAAATTTACTAGGGATTTATGGCTAGTTTTTATATTTTTTTAATTCTTCTACTTCAAAGATAAGTATTTATTACTAACATCAAATAGGGGGTGTCACACTACAAAATATAGGTGGTGGACTTGCTAGCAAGTCCTCAACCTGAACTGAGATGGAACTCAAATGGAACTCAGACTGAACTCATACTGAACCCAAACTGAAATCTACTTGAAAACCCACCTAAAACTGTTCTGCTGAGTGGTGCTAATTCCTGATTGTATGGTTCCTTTATCAATAGCTCAATGTGTGTTCAATCTGTGAAGAGTTTGGGTCAAAGGTTGCGGACTCGCTAGCAAGTCCGCCCCCCATATTGTGTGCTTTCAGTTCTGGAAAATAAACACTTAACTTAAGTGCATTTTTTGAACCAAATCAGCACTTAAATTTTTCCAAAAAAATCATTTATTTCAAAAATGGGTGTCAGTTATGACCTCAAATCAGCAATTTTTTCCCAATTTTTTTCAAAACCACATGTTGGCCACATCATGGCTTCCTTACCCATCCCATTCCTGTCACATGTGACACTCAGACCTCAATCCTCTCATCAATCCTTGGAACAGACCCCACACTGAGATTTGAAACATTTTATTGTGAAGTTTTAACAAGGCATGTTTTTTTCCTTCTTTTTTTATGTTTTCAACCTCCCCAAATCAGATGTCCACCTTCATAACAGGTCAATTACTTTTTTTTCATGGCAAATGAAGTAAAAAATAAAACAAAAGATTGAATCAACATCAATTCTAAGTAAATGAAGTAGAGGTTCAAAAGCTATCAATCAAAATATAAAAAGGCTCATTTGCTTTCACTTCTACTGGCTTTGGTATTGATGATTATGATTTGAAGAATGGAATTACTACTGTTTCCAAAAAGCTCAATGTCATGCATCTTCTCTATGAGAAAATGAATATTCTTTTTTGTTCCCAATTCAATAATTACTTTTAATCTTATCAAAAATAGATTTATCATGATATTCTGATAACACCATTCTTCTTTACTGGACTCTAAAATATTGCACTTTTGGAATTTCAGTTAGTAAAATAATACTGACACCTGTGCAAAAAATATCATCACCAACATAATTTTATCATCTCACCACCAATTTAGCATTTATTAATAAAGCTAGGTCAACAAAATTCTATATCTGTTTGAAAAATTTGGCAATAACCTTCCCTGAATTTTATTAAAGCAAGGGATGGGTATCACCAATTTTTTTTAAGTCATCAATTTTCCATGTCAGATTTAAAAATTTGGCAATACCCTCCCCTGAATTTTATTGAAGTAACACCACGGGAAATCTAGGGGTAAATTGCTAGGGATCTCCTCTCTTGAAATTTAGAGTGTCCCTTAATTATGCCAGGTTTATGAATACTTTATAAACATAAGTGAATTAGAGTTATATTTACATTTATTCTCAGATTGATTATAGACAGAATATCAACTGATTCCAAATTATGCACAAGTTGATCCTCCAGAACTTGATTTTGATCCTCTGTTGAGCACAAATTGAGCAAAAATTGATCTAACCTAAGCTTATGCATATATAATAATTCAGGATACTTGCTCTATTAAATTTGATAATAAAATAAAATATTGATTAATTTATATAAAAAAAATTATTATGTAAGATATTAAATTGTAAATTTAGGCATCATAGGAGGGCACTTAATAGAACTTAATTATACTATGTGACACCTTGATACTGTATCACGCAGTTTGAAATATTTAAAGCAAAATGTGTCATGATGGGCAATGAAATTGCTTGGACAGACACTTTCAAAATTAATACTGACCAAAATACACAAGTATGAAACCTTGGCATCTATCCAATAAAAGATTTTACTTCTGATAAATGGATTTTTCTCAGTTACTCCCTGCTAATAAGTGTCCTTGTGAGGTTTGTCTGACCTTCAGGGGGGTAATTTGGCCACATCAAACTACTTCTATTTCTATGATTGACCAAAACATCATCCTCATTTCCATCTAAAGAGTTGATCTCATCTGAATGTGGCTGTTCAAAGGGGTCCACCACAAGTTTAGCCAAAATTTTGGTGAGCACTTTTTTGATGGATAGTGACTAACTGGTACTTTCCGAAATTGTCCACCTGAAGTTAGGTTAAACTTCAGGAGGATAAATTTATTATGAATACCAAATTAACTGAAGAATACTTTTGCCCCAGCTACTCTGACTCATAAAAGTGTCCAACTGAGGTTTAGCCATAATTCAGGTAGACACTTTTGGAAAGGAACAGTCTGATGCGTTTAATATCTATATATGGAAATAAGTATCAGTTTTTTATCAACATGGAACTAGAATTAATTTAATATGGCCAAAGTGTCCACCTGAAGTTTGGCCAAAATACAGGTGGAAATTTTTATGAGAATTACTTGATGAAATGAAGAACACTTGCAATTACTTTCCATCATAAAATTTTCAAACTTAAGTTTATCAAAAATTGTGGTGACACATTTTCCAGATCCAGTCATATGGGATCAACTCTCTATATGGCAATGAGAATCAATTTTTAGTCAATCATGGCATTAGAGGTAATTTTATATGGAAAAACTTTCCACCTGATTTTTGGCCAAAAATAAGTTGGAAATGTTTATGAGGAATACTAGATTAACTAAAGAAGACTTGCACCCTACCACTGTCCATCATAAAAGTGTCCACCAGAAGAATTCTCAAACTTGTGGTTGACACCTTTGGCTTGGTCCAGCCATATGGCATCAATTCTGCATATGGAAATGAGGATTTAATTTGGTCAATCATGGTACTAGAAGTAATTTGATAAAGACAAAGCGTCCAACTAAATATTGGAAAAAAATCAGTTGAAAACTTCATATAGTTTTTCAAAAAATCAAATTAAGTACAATTTTATTCTTGATGATGCCCATTTTATGCAACACCTCTTCTGAGCCTTGAAAGTAGGCATTTAGCTTGAATTTTTAATTTCATATAAAATCCCTTTTATTCAACCTATTTCTTTTTATCCATTTTTTTCTTTTAGATATCAATTAATTTAATGTAAAACAAATCATTTTCATAATTTTTTGCCTGTATTTAATAAAATTATTAAAGGTTTAACATCACCCTTTAAGCATTTGGCACATGTTTTTTTGCTATACTAATAAAAATAATAATATACTGGTGACAAAAAATTGATCAAATTATAAAATATTAATAAAACAGGAAGATCAAATACCAGTGGATATGTTTTAAAAAAATACCAGTTTCACTGAAGAAGAGCTGAACCATAGATACTTACCATCAAAAAAGTGTCCAGCACAAGTTCTACCGAACTTGTGCTGGACACTTTTGGTCAGGTGCAGTCATATGAGATCAATTCTTGCTATGGCAATGAAAAATATTTTTTGATAAAAAACTTCACTAGAAGTAGTTTTACATAGCCCAATTTTCTACCTAGAGTTCATCCAAACCACAGGTGCACAATTTTTTATCTTTAAAAAAAAGTCAATTTAGTAAAATTTATCCCTGATGGCTCTCATTTACTTCAACGCCTCTACTGGCCTATGATAGTACGAATATTACTTGGATTTCTTTTTTCATATTTGATCCCTTTTACTTAATTTTTTATTCCTAATATTGCTTTTGGATACCAATTAATAATTTTTAAAATAAACTACTTTCATATTTTTATACATTTATTTAATAATATTATAAATGGCATAACAACACCTGGTATGCATTTGGCACATGCATTTTTTCTATACTTATAAAATTAATAATATAATGGCAACCAAAAATTAATCAAATGATATTTATGAGTGAGGAACAAAGATAAAATACCAGTAGACATGTTTGTAAGAAATACTAGATGAACTGAAGAAAAATTCTACCCTAGCTACTCTCCATCATAAAAGTGTCCAGCACAAGTTCGGCTGAACTTGTGCTGGACACTTATGGTCAGGTGCAGTCAGATGGGAGCGATTCTCTCTATGGAAATGAAGATAAATTTTTGATAAAAAATTACACTAGAAGTAGTTTGATATGGAAAACTTTTCATGCTGAAGTTTGGGTAAAGCTCAAGTGGATTTTTTTTTTATTTTTACAAAAAAGAAAATTTAGTGCAAGTTTAGCCCTAATTGTGCTAATTTGATTAAACATCTCTTTTTTCTGTTTATGGCAAGAATTTAACTTGGATTTTAATTTTCATCTTTGATTTCATTTATTTTACTTTAATCCTCTCATATTGCTTTTGGATCAAAGTTTATTTTTTGTAAAATAAATTATTTTCATATTTTTTTACCTTTATTTAATAATATTATAAAAGGTGTAACATCACCCAGTATTCATTTTTCACACAAGTTTTTGCTATACTGATAATATTAATAATATAATGGTGACAAAAATTTAATTAATTGATAAATATGAGTGAGGCACAAAGATTGAATAACAGTGGACATGTTTATAAGAAATTACAGATGATTTAGATGACTTGCACCCTGGCTACTCTCCATGATAAAAGTGTCCAGCACAAGTTCAGCTGAGCTTGTGCTGGACACTTTTTTTTGCATGCAGTCAGATAGGATAAATTTACTCAATGGAAGTTAAAATGAATTTTTGCACAATAAAACTTGTACTGGACACTTTTGGTCACGTGCAGTCAGATGGGATCAATTCTCTCTATGGCAACAAAAAAAAATTTTTTATTAAACTTCACTACAAGTAGTTTTGTTTAGCTGAATCATCCACCTGTTGTTATTCCCAACCTCAGGTGTATAATTTTTTATCTTTTTAAAAAAAGGTCACTTATTAAAATTTAGTCCTGATGACTCCCATTTGTTTCAACACTTCTACTGGCTCTTGAGAGCAAGAATTTTACTAGTATTTTGTTTTTCATAATTGATCTCTTTGAGATTAATTTTACTTATTTATTTCTCTTTTTTTTAATATCAATTTAAATTATTGTAAAGCTAATCATTTTCATATTTTTTTACTTTTATTTCATAATATTATAAAAGGTGTAACATCACCTGGTATGCATTTGGCACATGAGTTTTTTCTATACTTATAATATTAATAGATTAATGGTGACAATAAGTTATTCAAATGATATATATGAGTGAGGCACAAAGCTCAAGTACCAATGGACATGTTTATAAGAAATACCAGATTAACTGAAGAAAAACTCTACCCTAGCTACTCTCTGTCATAAATGTGTCCAGCACAACTTTGGCCAAACTTGTGCTGGACACTTTTGGTCACATGCAGTCTGGTGTGATCAATTCTCTCTCAATCATTGTACTAGAAGTTGTTTGATATGGCTAAATGGTTCTGCTGAAGTTTTGTTAAACCTCAGATTGGCACTTTTTTGTTTTTCAAAAAAGCAATTATAGTTCAAGTTTAGTGCCACTGGTGAGCATTCACCCCAACATGTTTACTTGCTCTTGATGGCAGTAATTTTATTATAATTTTTTATTTCATATTTGCTTCCTTTAATTTTACCTTTTTATCCCTCATATTGCTTTTGTATATCAATTTATTTTTTGTAAAACAAATCATTTTCGTATTTTTTTACCTTTATTTAATAATATTATAAAAGGTTTAACATCACCCGGTATGCGTTGGGCACACCAGTTTTTGCTATACTTATAATATTAATAACATAATGGTGACAAAAAATCAATCAAATGATAAATATGAGTGAGGCACAAAGGTCAAATACCAATTAATCAATAGTTCTTTTTAATATTATAAATTTATTGATTAAATAAAATGGTAATAATGAATTATATTTTTCATCCACAATACCACTCTCACCATGCGCAAACAGCCAACAAAACTGCCCCCACGTTGCGCAGATGTTGGGGAAGGGTTCCACGTTTACTAAAACATGGGAGGCCGCCACGTCAGCTAAAGCCAAGCTCATATGTTGCTATGTGGGCTCACTTCATCTCATGGTAACTAAGATGACATCTTATGCTCAATTCATTGCCTGCATAAAGAAAAAATGTTATCAAACTTCAATAGGACTAATTATGTCTTTGAGAGAAACAATATGGCATCAAAAAAAAGTGCACTGCTTTATCATGCTAATGAAAAAACTAAACTACTTTTTTAACATCCACTGAGTGCGAAATTGATCTAAACAACAAAATTTATCCTTCAATCCTCATTTTTTTTATACTTCATCGCAAAATAACTAAAAAATCCCTTCTAAACTAATATAATTGTTTCACTTGAGATAGGAGAACCTTATGGCTACAACAACACCTATAATATATAACCAGCTAATGACGTTCAAGCACAACTTTTTTCAATCAAAGCAAGTTTAAATCATTGAGACCAAGTTATTGCACAACTGATGGAAAAGGTTAAAAATTTAGAGCTTCAACAATCTATATCAGCACAGGGGGAGTTAAAAGGAAAGAAAAAGGCATCCACACCAAATCAGCTTCTAAAAATCAAGAAAGTAGAAAAGGTAAAAACAAACAAGCTGCAGCTTCTACCTCTACTCCAGTTCCAAGTATACCACAGAGGCCAGAAAAGTTGGAAAGACCAACCCACTCACCAAAGACTCCCAGGAAAAATAATGAATCAATCAAACCCAACTCTCCTGCCTCGTCTTCAAAAAAGAACCCAATACAAATGATTATGCGTTAGCAACCTGATGGGTTTGAAAAAACAAAAGTAAGTTTTTCCATTATAATCAGTTTGAATCCTTTACTCATAAACTTATCTTCATTGTTTTTAAGGATGCACTTTTTTTCCATATTAGACTTTTGTGGGGTCTTTTTAAAACTCGTGTTGTTCCACCACCATCAAACCCAGACGAGCAAATAGAATTTTATCAGTGATTTACATCCACCGATGAAATTAAAAATACCCTTTCAAACAATAAATCTGCCGAGCTGATTTCAAAGGAAGAAATTGAAGTCCTGAGAGACTTGAGGACTGGCAATAAGAAAATTGGCAAATGTATTGTGTATCTATCTGACTTTTTCTTGATATATATGCGCTCTTCTCTGGCAAAACTTGGCATTCGTCATTGGGCACCCGACTTTAATGAACAGCCTGATTCAATATATAAATAGTCTTGCAAAATTAGTGCACTAATGACCTTTCGACAAGCATTAATTTCAAATTCTTACAAGTATATGAACATCAATAAATCCCACATGGACAACTATGGTCTTCTTCAACAGGCCTACAATCATTAAGTTCACTTCATTATGGCTAAGCGTTATGTGACAAAATCTAAAAATAAAGGAAAGCACAATCAAGATGAGGAAAGAAAAGTTATACAAAAGGCTCATCAAAGGGTAAGTATTCACCTTGAAATCTATGGAAAAAAACACTTACTTTAATGTTATCATACAGCTTTGTGATGCACGATTCAAGTTTGCAATTAATAATAAATTTCCTCTACGTTATAGAGAAATAATAGACTTCCTTCAAGCTCATAGTGACAACAAGTATTGTCCAAAAAAAAAATTTCTATTTAGTCAAATACTTGCCTTACCGTTCTGAAGCGGCCAATATTTTCTTTCGCCGGTTGGATTCTGAAATGAAGAGGAATGAAAAGATGGAAGGAAAACTCCCACAACATTGTACACGCATTTGTGTAAAAAATCCTGAAGAAACCGCATTCCCAAAATCCCCAAAAGAATTGCCAATTGACTTTTATGAGGCTGAATGGTATAACAATTTACTTCCGGCCCAGAGGGAAAATTTAGCTAACATCAACAAGATAGCATTTTTTCCTAATCCACTCAAATCCATTCAAGGAAAAAAACATCTCAATGAAAAGTTAAATGATAAGAAGTTCACTGAAAAACACTGGGACACTGCTACAATAGACTATAATTTTGATCACAAAGAAGTAAATGAAGATGACTTTAAGGAAGAAGTTGATGATGATAATGAAAATCAAAGTGATTATGGTGGAAGTGTCAGTCTTCTTAGTAGCTCAGAGTTGAGTGAGGATGATTGTACATATAGTGAAGAAGAATCAGAAAGTTTTGAAGACAATGATGAAAATCAACTTACCTCAAACGGAGTGGAAGATGTAGAAGTGTTAGATCCAAGAGCAATAAAGAAAGAGCAAGAGGATGAAAATAACTTTAGAATGGGTTTACATGGCGTCTTTTTTGATAATTGGTCTTGAATAAGTGGTCAAGTGGTAAATGTAGTGGTATCTGGCGTAATGATATGTTTAGTAATAAGGTATTTTTTGAGTATAGAATCAATTATCTAAAATAAACAGGTGAATTAAAATCGGAATATACATGGATAACGTCAAGAAATACAGTGATAATGTGATTAATAGAGAGAGTTATGAATTGGAAGTATATCCTGCTTATATTTTGTTTCCTCCTCATATGATAATGTGCAAGAATTGTAATAAAAAATGAAATTGTTTAACAAAATTGAAAATAATTTAAAAAATTATATACTTATTCTCAAACACCTGAACAACGATCAATAATTGAGATGGAAGAGGTATAAGCTTATATATAGCAGGAGCATAAGACAGTCAATGTCAAAAAAAATATGTAGAAATATGAAAGAAACGCAAACAAGGGGCTGGAGAAACTTATAAATGTGGAAAAGCAGAAAATCCTAATTTGAAATTGATATTTTAGGTAACATCCAATCATATATGTTGGGGCAGTTTAAGAGCGGAAAGTTATTAAAAGCTGATTTTGATAAAAACAGGAAGTTGGTTCACTTAAAGAGAAAAAAACGCATCAGGAGGTGAATACAAAGAGCATGATAAGTGATCTCATTTGGCTAAAAAAATTAGATGGGAGATTGGGTAAATATAATTTTGGAAAAATAAGTGGAGTTTTGTAAGGATTTAAATTAAGTTGTTTATTATTTTTAAGTTCAGAAATTTTCAAATAAATAATTAAAAAAATAATTACAATCAGAAATTTTCACGGCAACTAGTTTGAAGATACTGATAAACAGATTATATTTTTAATTTTATGAGCTTTAGGATGGGGTAAATAGTACAAAAATGGCTCGCTCATGAAGCTCAAATGTCCAAAAGCAACTAAAAACATATTTTATTGTTTTAAAGTTTAATATAAAATAAACTAGAATATGATTCAGGAGCCAAAGAGCCTTATGAGCGTGAAAAAGTAGAAAATCCTAATTTGTAGTTCTCATTGTAGGTATAAAAAAAATTAGACTAGAAAATGATTCAGGAGCCAGAGAGCCTTATGAGCATGAAAAAGTAGAAAATCCTAATTTTAAGTTCTCATTGTAGGTATAAAAAATTAGACTAGAAAATGATTCAGGTGCCAGAGAGCCTTATGAGTGTGAAAAAGTAGAAAATCCTAATTTGTAGTTCTCATTGTAGGCATAAAAAAATTAGACTAGAAAATGATTCAGGAGCCAGAGAGCCTTATGAGTGTTAAAAAGTAGAAAATCCTAATTTTTAGTTCTCATTCTAGGTATAAAATGATGATATACATACTATTTTAAGTTTATTTGCAAGATCTGCATATTGTTTAAGGAAAATTTCATTGGCATTTTGATTAACCTACAGCGTGTCCACTAATTTAATTTGATTATCTTAAAAGCACCAATTGTTTCCGTTTGTTGCTAAAGCACTTTATTCTATGTCTGAATGTTATAAATCTTACACTTAATAGAATTTGTCGGCTACTCAACTTTCAACTGTAAGACAAAATTTAAATGAAATAAAAATTAAATCATCTATTTCCATTTCCATGTTGTCTTTATCCATGACATATGCAGTAGTCGATATAAATTTTTGTAATGGGCTCAATAGTATTGAACGTCTTTTAACCCCCAAAACATATTGACCAAGTGTTCTATAGGCCACTGGGCCATCTATCATTCTTTTGCTTACAACCTTGATATTTCCAGCCCCTGTGATAGCCCTTCAATAAACTTCTAAAAATTTGAATATTTCACTAATTTCATTATTTTCTTGTACTTCATCCAAGACATTGATGCAAACTACTATTCTTTCTTCTTCACCAAACACGTTTACCACTTTTAATACCTTTGCAAATTCTTTTTCTCCATTAAAAAAAACTTTTCAATAGTTATTTGGTTTATTTTTTGAAATATTGCTGCTGTTATCTAATTTCAGACTTTGAAGCTCCTTCCTCCACTGATTTAGAATTTTTGATCCTTCGGGGTGTGGGAACTCATAATAATAACAAAGGTTGGGTTCATCTTGTCTATAAAAATTTAGTATATTATTGTAGAGCTGACCAGTCAATTCTATTTTTTTACTGATAGGTTTATGACTTCTTGATTGATCATCCATATCGTTTAGCAAATTCTTCCCCATCAGTCTTTAAACTTGACAAAACCAACTCATTAATGCTGTTGACATCTCAGCTTTTTATTAAAAACAGAACATAAGTTTTAAGTTTTTTTTTATTAGAAAAATAAGTACTAACATTTTTTTTATTTGTTTTTATTTTTTGAAGTATGCCAATCAATTGCTCACCATAAAATTCTGACATACTTAACAAAAGCCCCCACCAGCTAAGTTGTTCTGGAATGTTCCAGGCGTAGTGATTATTAGGACGCTGGCATAGCCCCTCCCATAGAATTTTTGATGTTCTCATGTATTCGGCATATCTATCTGCAAATTTATTGGGCATATGGGCTGTTACTTCTTTTGAACTAACAATTTTTGTGCATTGAACAATTGCACAAAAGTTTTGAATGCTAAATTTCTCTTTTCTTAACTGACCCACAAAATTGATTCCATCTAGTATTGTATCTAGCCAGGCTAACAGTAGCTGAACGGAAAACAAAGTCATCCATTCACAAGCTTTCAATTTTCCATTCTTTGCTGTTCCAACCCCCTTAGGCAAGGAGACTATACCAGTAGGAACTATAGCTTGTCCAATTGCTTCAAGAAGTTTTTCCTGTTGTGATTTATTGTAAGTTCTATTCCTTATTCCACTTGACCTATTAGCTTCACTCTCACTTGATTCATACTCAGTAGCTGATCCATCTAATGTGCTATTATGAGAATTTTTGTTTTTGTTTTTAGGTTTGTAATTCCAACAATCTCAAAAGTTATTACTGAGTACACCTTCATACCAATTGTGAAGTATTCCCAGAAAAATCAAATTAAAAGGATCCCAGTAACTGAGTCGACTAAGCTCGGACCACCTCACTCCAGTTGCCTGAGATAACCTTGACTGATCAGCCAAAGTACATGCATCTTTCCATTGATGAGAAGTAAAAAGAGTATCTTCCCTTTCTCTCTTTTCACCAAGACTTAATTTACTAATATCTGATTTATCTATATGACACCACAAGCAGGGCTTTGCAGAGGAATGAGATGAAAATCCACCAACTTTATGTGTTGCCATTATGTCACCAATTAAAGCTACCAATTTAGCTGTCACAGTTCGTCCATTTGGGAACAGGTGAGTTTCAATATGAATACCTTTTTTGATTTCAAGTAACATATCTACTAAAGGATGAAGATTGTTACTGATAGTCGCCATATCAGGTTGATTAGGAGCTGGAATAATAGCTTCAAGAAAGGTATATTGACTCTTATGGCGCATCCATGGTGGTAGATTTAGACAATACATTGCGACAACACCTATGAATACTATTTTTCCTGAAATTTTGTTTCCGTAGGGGTTGTACCAATCCACAAAAAATGAAAAATCTAAGTTGAGGTCAGTAATTTTCTTGTTATTAGCAGGCATATCAATCAACAGCTCCTTGTACGCATTTGATTGAAGATAATCGTTTTTTTCCATCAGTTGTTTCTCCCAAATGGGTAGCCCACTTTTCAATTTCATTCTCCACATTTGATAAGCCAAGAAGCCAGCCAAGCCAGTCACTAAAGCTTTGAAGAACAAAGCAACTTTTAGGTTTTCTGAAACTTTGAAGATTTTCATTTTCAGTATCAAGCAGCAATTCATCAGGTGGGGTGATTTCTTGAAAGAGGTATTCATTGCAAACAGCGGATTGTTGTGTAGGTTGGTAGCCACAATTATCGGGAGAAATATCAGGATGGTACAAGCAATAACATTTTGGGCAAAAAACAAATTTTTGAGTTTTGGGATTTATTTTTAGTCTAGTAGTAACCGTGTGGATGTCTTTCAGGATCTGGGATATGAAGTCAACTTCGGGTGGCAGGCGGCAGCAATTTCTGACAATGTAGGACATGCACTGAATAATATAATTCATCTTCTTGCTACTGATACCACAAACTAGATTTAGCCAGGCAATGAATCCATAGATATGGCCTAAGAAAAACAATAAAAATTATCCCGTTTATATAAGTTGGAAGTTAAAGGTACCATATGTGGTGAGATTGATTTTTCATTGTTAATATTGATATCTTCATCAGGAGTCGAAACCCTATGGCCATGGTCTGATGTTGAAGCCTTTTGAAAATCAACCGCACTCTTGGATTCCAAAAGATTGAGATTTTGGAAAGATTTGATAAGGGTGCTTTCTACTAGTTGGTGTTTCCTCCAAGTGGTTTGATGTACATAGCATCCCTTAACTTCCTCACCAGCCAAATTTAGTGTTGTGAAGTTACTGCATTTTTGACACTGACAAAATAATGAAGAAATTTTTGGTTCTTTGCTAGTATCATTCATTCTAGTAACAAGTTTTTTTACTGTCGAGAGGTGACTGAGTAGTTATAAGATAGATAATGGCAAGATTTTAAGAATTATAGTGCAGCTTAAACCATAAAAAAAACTCTAATATTTTTCTAAAGTGTTACTTATCTTAGTAGGGTGAAATTCTGCGAATTTTGCACTCAATGGATGTTAAACAAGTAGTTTAGTTTTGTCATTAACATGATAAAAGCAGTGCTTATTTTTTTGATGCCATATTGTTTCTCTCAAAGACATAATTAGTACTATTGAAGTTTGATAACATTTTTTATTTATGCAGGTAATGAATTGAGCATAAGATGTCATCTTAGTTACCATGAGATGAAGTGAGTTCACATAGCAACATATGAGCTTGGCTTTAGCTGACGTGGCAGCCACCCATATTTTAGTCAACGTGGCACCCTTCCCCAACATCACCTCATTGTCTGTGCAACGTGAGGCTGGTTTTGTTGGCTGTTTGCCCATGGTGTCTAATGATTCCTACTGCACAAAAAGGGTTCACTCAGTCCTTTCTTTACTGCTTGTGCATATATTTTATTGCCCACAGTACTACACTTTTTTGTAGTGATTATCCCACATCTGATTCAGGAATATTTTCGAACAATATAAGTTTTTTCTACAAAAGACCTTATCATATCCAATATCCCACAAAAAATACAACCTGTTTTTCTATTAAAACCCATTAATTAGGGGGTGTCAGTTCTGGCAAATCCGCACTTAACTTAAGTGCGGATTTCAAACCAAATCAGTACTTAAATTTTGCAAAAAAGTCACTTATTTTAAAAATGGGTGTCAGTTGCGACCTCAAATCATAACTTTTTTCGTGATTTTTTTTAAAACCACATGTTGGCCATATCATCCCTTTCTTTCACATACCATTTTGTACTCTCCAAATGTCTCTTTGTGTACTTCATTCACTTGGGTTGGTATTTTGGTTTGTTGCATATTCATTTTTTTTTGGAATTTACGGTGAAATTTTTTTTTTGGATGGCTCATTGGTTTTCTTTCACCAGCTCAACATGAAATCGCATATTTTCAGAAATTGCATGTTTTGTCAGTGATTTTTTTTTTTTCATTCCTCCCTCATATCCTTTTCCTATTCTCCTCCAACATCCCTCAAACAATTTAGTTTTATTCATTTTGTCATCTCATCTCTCCAGGTAAGTCACTTTATTCTTTTTTTTGATTTTTTGATTACTAATTATATTTTTTTTTGTTTTTTCCTGTTTATTTTATTTTTTTTATCTAAATTTTTTTTGTAAGTGGTTATTTTGGATTTCAATGGTACAATTAACCTTATTTTTCTCTCCCTCTTTACTTTCTTTTTTAGCTCCATCACACTACTCTTCATCCCTCCTTGGCATGGGCATTATCCCCCCTTTCCCTTATTTCACTTTTTTTTGGCTCCATTTAATTGAAACACATACATTGCACATTCTTTATGCATTTCACTTACTCCATATTCCATTTCCCCACAATTCCAACATCAATCTTTCTCACTCTATTTTTCCTACTTTTCAATCAAGGTAAGTTTCATCTCCTTTTTTTCATGCCTATATGATATCTCATTCCTTTAATGAAAAGTTCATACTTAAATATATGTATGACTCTTATCTGGATAACAGTGAACTTATAAAACTCCTTTTGATCTCATCTTCATTACCACTTTTCAAGTTTTTGTAAAATTTTGAAAATCAGACTCGGAATCAGGGTTAGGTTTATTGAAATCTAATGTTCTTTTTACTGAAGATTCTCCTGAAGGCTACCTTTCATTTCCCACAAACAGATTTGAATTTGATTCAGTGGATGCTGAGATATTGACCATTAAAGTTGAGCCTTTTTTTTCCCAATTTAAATTTTTATTTCATTTTTTATGGAAAAAATTAGGGTTACGTTTATTTAAATCACATGTCCTTTAACTGAAGATTCTACTAAAGCATATCTTTCATTTCCCTCAAACAGGTTAGAATTAGGTTCAGTGGTTGCTGAGATTTTGACCTTTGAAGTTGAGCCTTTTTTCCGAATTTCACTTGTCTTATTTCACATTTTTATATTGCATATTTAGAGGATAAGGATTCTGAAAATCTTATATGATTATTATCTAGGCATTTCAATTATATAGGCATATATTTGTTGCTCAAGAATATCACTAAAGCTCAAGAAGATGAAGATTTTTGCTTATGGGACACTCTACCTTCCTTTAACTCTTTTGTTGCTCTTCGACTCAAAAAGCACTGTAATAAAGCATTTGAAAAACCAAAGTTGGAATACCGAATTGGTGTGACTCCAAATGGGAAGATATCAGCCATGAATATCTTTTATTTTCTAATGTTATTATCACTAATTCTGGATTTCACAATAAAATTCACACCAATACCAATGACACCAATTTTCTTACTTTTGGTATATTCTCATATATCAAACCAATTACTGGCCAACCAATACCATCTCCATCTAAAATCAAATGACATGGTTTATATTTTCCAGACCACCTGTGCATCATTGATTTTGGTTTGGGAAATGGTATCATCGAAACTATTTGGAATTCTTCTAAGGATAATCATCAAACGACCAAAGCTCCTCCTGGTTTGGAATCCTGTCAAGATTTAACACATTTTGGTTGCTCATTTCAAATCAGTCATAAGTTGATTCAAAGAATCAATAAGGTAATGAAAGAAGGTAAAGTTAATCGATTTAAAAAATTTTTATTTAGATCCAAAAAGTATGGGGATTAGAGTTTTCATCCAAAATTTTATATTTTTTCATAAATTTTTAATAAATATTTTTTATGTATTGATTTCCTCAACAAAAGTAATGGGCCAAAGACCTTGTGTTGTATAAATGGTAATCATGATAACATTTATTTGTTTCATGGGGTTCCTCTGGCCTATACCTGTGGAAAGTCCCAAACTTTTGTTTCTAGACTTGGTCTGCATTTTTGCTTGAGGGATTGTCATTACTTTAAACTAGGGAAATTGATATATATTAGATATTTATTTAATAATTTAAGTAATTCTAATAAATTTAGATGACTTCCACCACTTACTTCAATAAAATGCAGGGGGGGGGGTATTGCCAAATTTTCAAATCTGACATGTGAAATTGATGACTTAGAAAATTTTTGGTGATATCCACCCCTTGCTTCAATAAAATGCAGGGGAGAGTATTGCCAATTTTTTAAAACAGATATAGAATTTTTTTGACTTGTAAATATTTTGGTGAAAATTTTTGACGAGAATGTGAAAGTTATTGTTTCCACCTTGAGCAGGTTTCTGGCTCAAAGGAATAGCAGTACCATCAACAAAACCAATACATCCTGGGAAGCCCTCTGCTTGCATAACCTGAGATGATTTAAGTCGCTCTTCTTTTGTTGGCCAGGTGAGAAGTTGAGATTACAAGGAGTTGATGGCAGTGATACATCTTTTGGTATAAGTGTTAACTGAACCATACCCTAAATCAAAGACATTTTCTAAACGTTTTAAAGCAGCTCCATTACCATTTGAAACCAAATCACATAGTGTGATGGCCAATTGAATTGAAGGATGTTGTTGTTCTTTTTGAGAATTATTGTGAAATATGGGATGATCCTGAAAAAGCTCAAGCAATTTAAGGAACAATTCCTGAGAAGTCCTGAACAGCTGTCTAAAGCTGGGTGTAGATAGTTTAAGAAGTGTTTGGATGGTGTACTTGGGGGAATGAAGTACTTGAGGCTTTCTGGGAAGAAGGTAACGTTTTGTGGCCATTTTTGATAAAAAGACAAAATCTTCTTCTAGATCAGAATCAGAATCGCAATCAGAGTCCAAGAGCAGTTCAAGAGCCATGAAAGTCATTGCTTTATAAAATTTATCACGATTTGAAAGTGAGGAAGGCATGACTCTTATATGATATGATATGAAAATGTAAATGATGTATGATGTTTTGAGTTATGAATTGTTATGTTGTGGAGTGCTGCGTATGAATGGGATGATGCTGACAAATCAGTGAAATGGGACTTGATGGTGAAATCAGCACTTTTGGTTGAGAAAGTGCTGATTTGAGTGAAATAAGTGATTTATTATTTCATTTTGAAATGAACCAGTATTGGGGCTAGTGTGTTTTGGAAATCCACACTTATTTAAGTGCGGATTTGTAAGTGCGGATTTGCCAGAACTGACACCCCCTATTATTAAGTAATTGTTAAAATAATTAGATTAGACCCTGGCACAGCTAGATCCATACCAACTGACTTAAAGTCTTTTCAATATTGAAAAAAATTAAATAAAATTATGATATCATGCTAAATTATGGGCACCAACCATAATTCAGCACTTCTCATTTGCTCTGCTACAAAATAAGTGCATGTAGCACTTTTCTAACGTCGGACTGTTTTTCTTCGTTCCCTCACACCTTTAGTCCAGAATGAAAATTTAGTATGAGTTTTGGTCAAGTTGGTTTGCCAGTGTTATCTGTATGCAATATGAATTCATATTGCATATTTCTATTTATGCATAAAATATACTCCTTAAGCATCATTTTTTTTGCATTTTTCAATCATTATGCATATTCATTATACAGATTTATATGCATATTAATATATTTTATTCATATACATATATGCACCTTTTTTTGCATATTCAATATGCATATTTTTAATGCATATTCAATATGCATATTTTTATGCATATTCAATATGCATATTTTTAGGCATATTTTTTATGCATATTTTTTATGCATATTTATTCTTCATAGTCATTATGCATACACTTTAGATAGGCATTTCATATCAATTTTTAACATGCAATAAGTATCCACCATGCAAATTCAAATGCATATGCATCTATATCATACACGAAACATATATTCAAGTTTAATATTTGAATATTAAGGTATGCTAAGTGATGTTGTTCAACCTTTTGCCAAACCTGAGGTTAACTGATGTTCAATGTGGTTCTTAAGCTCTGCTCAAGGAGGGATTGTTCTTGATTCAATCTGTGACAGTTTATTTTTTCAATGTTTTTTCATCAGATTTAAAAACATATTTCTGACAGTTTCAGGATGGTTTCCCAACAGTTTCCTGACATATTCCTGATATTTTCAAATAGAGGGAACTGCTAGCAGTTCACCCCCAGATTTCTCGTGGTGTAAGGGGTGAAAACCACCAAAAATTAGAAATTTTCCTTAAATTAAAAAATAAATAAATAAGATAAGTTAAATTCACTAGTTTTAAAGTAATTAAAATTCCACAAGCCAAAATGCAGACCAAGTGTAGAAACTAAGTTTGGGACTTTCCACAGGTATAGGAAAGATGAAACTTATTAAAAGTTTAATGTTATTATGATTACCTTTTATACACCACAAGGTTGTTGGCACATTACTTTAGTATAGTAATTTGAAATATCAGATTTATTTATTAAAAATTTAAGAAAGATTATAAAATATTTGATGAATTTACAAATTCTCAAACTTTATTTATCTACCTAAAGGTTTGTAAATATATTAATTTTACCTTCTTTTTTTACCTTGTTGATTTGTTGGACTAACTTTTGACTGATCTGATGAAAGAAGTGAAAATGTGTGAAGGATAGATATATGAAAATGGTATGAAAAAGAAAAAACACACCTTTTTGAAAGGCAGAATAATGAGAAAAGTAGTTTGAGGAATCTGGAAGGATAAATTCATGATGTAAACATTATGTGATGCATTATGAAATAAATAAATTTGACAATGTGAAAAAAGGCTCAAATTTAAAGGTCAATGTCAGCCTAAATATCCTTAGGACTGAGTATTTCTTATGCTTAAAATAAGATAACCTTAAGTAAATTAAGCTTATATCTTAAAAATAAGGTTAAAATAATAATATATATATTATTATTATATATATATATATAATTATTATTCTATTATACAACTTATAGTAGTTTAAATAGCTTATCCATAGCCTAATAATACTTATTAAGGTGTTAATGGAGTCATAATATACTTATCTTAAGTGATATGAAGTAATTATTGACATACATAAGCTTATATGTATACATAAATCTCATATTCAGTGAAATATGCAGTATATTATGTATATTTAGGTATATAAGTGGGTTTTAGCCCCTTAATAGCCTATAACATTTGTTTTTCTGCTTATTTTAGGTCATATTTACAAAATCAGTGGACTCACAATGCCTACTGAAGCATAGACACCTATATCAGGCGCATACACCCAGTTTGGACAACTTAATTTACTTCCTTGGATGGTTATTCACGGATTTATGGGTTGGAAGGACATTTCTGGGTTAATTTGGATGCTTGGGAATGTTCTTGTGGGCTTGGACATTTTATTTGTTTCCTTTATATGCTTTTGGTTTCATTAAATCTCTTTTTGACTGTTTATTTTACCTGTTTCTTTATGGTATCTGCTTTTATCTGGATTTTCTATTTATGGTATAGATCTGTGTTATTATTAATAGTGATGGAGGGTCCTTACTGGAGGTCTGGGTGTTGAAACTTCTTGAAGTGGACGCCATGGGGAGGTGATGGGCCCTTACAGTGCTGTAATTGCCGGGGATAGCAGTGACATCATCTGGATTGAAGGTCTGTGCACTCCAGTGGATTTGGGTATAAGTAAGGAGGGATTTTGACGGTTATTTATCATCATTCAATTACTACAACTCAAACAAACACTACTATACAATTATTAGCATTCAGAAATATATTATAAAGCTATTATAAATTGATATTATCTTTATATAAGCTATAACTATATATTATACATCTATTTTCCACCACTAGCACACATTTAAATCCAAGTATTGTGAGTTTTATTTGAGTATAACTATTTTATTAGTCTTCCCCTGAGGTTTAATCACTAAATCATTTATAAATAAGTAGTAGGACCATAAATAAACACTATTATATCATACTTATATACTAGACTATACTGAAAATTCGGGGTCTTTCCTTATATTTTACTTATTATTTAGTATAAGCCTTGGGACGTGATTTTTACTTTAGTACAGCTCAAAATAACCAAATATTTGGGTCTGCTGCATATTAGTGGCTCATCATAACTCAGTGATTGCGGAAAAGAACCCTTAAAATAATTGTACTAATTTTTTATCATAAAAATTAGGTATTTACAGTTGTAACTGTACCCAATATAAACCCAATTTCACTTGGTATTTGGACACCAATATAAAACCCAATTAAATTGGTATTTGGTTAAAGCTTGGTAAGCTACTTATTCACCCTTATAAAGGTCTAGTTGAGCTTATTATTATATTTTTAACAGATTTTTTCGAATTTTCTTATAATTTATTTAAATAAATAAAGATTTAAATTCAGGGTAAGCTCCATTGCTTTTTTATTAGTAATATAATTGCTAATATCTTTTATCTACCAATTCCATAGAGTTTTTCCTTTTTGTATATGTAAAAGATTGTCATTCTTAACAATATGAGTGCTCCCCAGCACAGTGTAAGTGAAAAGCCTGATAATAATACCAGGTATAAAGCTAACAAAAACTTTCCAGGACATCACCATGGAGGGTCAACAATACCCCAAGGCAGAAAGCATGAGTATAGAGGAAAAGGATGCCCTCTTAAAAAAGATAACTATAAAAAAGACGTCTCCTCCTCTTCATGATCAACTGTCCCACCTGGCCAAACAGGTTCTGAAGTTTGAAGAATCCAAATCACTCATGTTCAAAGAGGTAGAGCAATTGCAAAACAATTTCAAGGTAGGGTTTCAGCAGATGAATCAGGCATTGGCAGAGTTAAAGGGAGGCCAGCCCAGTCAGCCAAATAAGCAACCCCCTACCCAAGGCGGGTCAACTCACTCCCAGGAGAAAATCCTGGTAGAAAAATGGAAATGGGACTGGTTTCATTAACAGTGGACAAGCCACAGTTGAAACAGGGATCCACCACCTCATCTGACTTCCTCAGATCACCCTTACAAAGGAAAAAAGCACCAAAAATCAGGACTGGCATCTATCCCATGGTAAGTAGATTACCCTCTCAGATTGAACATAATACTGATAATTACAATATAGGTAATTCTATTGATGTTAAATCTGTGCAAAAAATATAGGAGGATTTAAGAAATTTAGGTTTTAGAGTAGATACACCTGACTTGTCTTTTGTCCACAATAACAGTACTATTTATAATGATAATACAGTTAACCCTCAGTTGCAACCACCAACTAGTGAGATGAGAAGTTCACAGGAGATTGAGATAATTGAAAAGGAAGACATGGAATATTTTAACAATAATCCAACTGTCCATAGAATTGTTTCTGCATTGTGGAATAGAATGACTGATTGTGAGGAAAAGACAGTTAATCTCACTAGTGATACAATTTCATCCTTGACATTAAACACTTCTCAATTAGCAACACGTAACAAAGAATTAGAGAAAGAACATTTGTCTCTAACTCTTATATATGATTCATTGAGTAATAAATATAATGAACTTTCTAACAAATTCTGTGAGTTAGAAAAATTATATGAAACACATTTATTGAAAACTGAATCAAGAACAAAGTTATCTTTTGCCCAGACAAATAAAGGTGTCTCTGAGTTGCTACAAAGATTATCTAAAGTTGAGATTGAGACTGCCAATCTACTAATGAACCAGGATAATCATAAGTATAATCCACCACACAATATGGGGGGCAGACTTGCTAGTGAGTCCGCAACCTTGGACCCAAACTCACAACAGATTGAACACACATTGAGCTATTGATAAAGGAACCATACAATCAGGAATGAACACCACTCAGCAGAACAGTTTTAGGTGGGTGTTCAAGTAGAGTTCAGTTTGGGTTCAGTATGAGTTCAGTCTGAGTTCCATCTGAGTTCCATCTCAGTTCAGGTTGAGGACTTGCTAGCAAGTCCACCCCCTATATTGCGTAGTGATCAATATAATAATAATCCTTTCATTGGCAAAAGTGAATCTCATTCCTTCCCTAAAACACCAAAATTAAAACCATCTGGTGGTAGTGTCAAATCTGAAAATGTAAGTCACAAATCCGTGCAGGAGGAAATACAAGACCATTTATCAAAAGTGAATGAGTTGTTGAATTTACCTAAGATTAGTGAGATAAAATCCAATCAGAAAAACTGGCCTAAGATAGATCAGTACCCAACTTATGATGGGGAAGCCAGCTCTGATTGGCAACATTTTATTCAAATTGACAACTTGAAATTTCCATATAAGTTACCAGATGAAGAAATAACATCAAAATTAATTTCTTTTTTTAAGGATGTTGCTTTATTATGGTTTGAAGCTGTCTTGAGTGAGGGTAAAGATTACTCTTGGGCTGAATGGAAACAACTTATTGAAAAACAATTTGGAGGTTCTAAATTCAGGCTTACTCAGCAGAGACTTTATGAGAAGACTAGGTATAATCCGTTGAATGGTGACAAACCTATGGTATTTTTAGTGAATTTAAATAAAACATTAAAAGCCATTGAGCCTCACATAGATTTTAACTTATGGAAAGATAAGATAATATATAAATTACCTATATCTGTCAGAGATATTGTTGTAGCTAGAACATTAAATGTTACTGAATATTCTGATTTTATTAATATTTGCAATGAAATATTATTAAACCATAAGTATGAATCAAGATATTCCACTTATAAACAAAATGTTGAACCTGTAAAAATTCAGAATTCAAAAACACTTCAGGAGAAGCAGAAAAAACCTACTGCACCTGTAGTACCTAAAAAGTATGAAACAAATACTTGTTATAAGTGTAACAAACCTTGGGTAAAAGGTCACAAATGTGAGAAAAACATAAATATTGTTGAAAATCAACCTGAATCTGAAACTGAAACTGAAAAAAGTAAAGAATCAAGTGATTATGACAGAAATATCTCATATAGTGATGAAAATGAAGTCTGTATGTTGGAAGATGATTTGTCCATCTTTGAAAATCCAATATTAAATATGGACTCAAATGAATCTTTAATGAATTTGAGGATGCTGAAATCATTAAGGATATACAAGCTGATAACTTTAGAATGACACCTATCACGGTTCCAGCTATCATTTCTGGTGAAAATGTTAATATAGTACTGGACACAGGAGCTGCTGGTTCTTTTGTTTCCACTAATATATTACACAAAATTGATAGTAAATATAAGTTTAAGCTTGAACCACTTCAAATTAAATATTGGAGAGGTTTTGGATCAGTGCTAAAACCCATTGGTAAATACAAAGCTGCTGTTTTCTTTAAACATCAACATGGTTATGTAAGGGAAACTTGTGACTTTGTAGTAATGGATAATACTAACTGTAGTAACTGTTTTATTATTGGAAATGATATTCTGACTAAATTTGGTGTGAAATTAGACCCTGCTAATAAGAATTTTACAATTGGCATGAATGGTAAAAGGAAAATTAAAATAAACTCTTTTAACACAGTCTTACACATTGAGTCAGTAACAAATTCCCCGTGTAAAGGAAGAGAATCCAATGAGATCGAACTTCTAGAAACACAAATTTCAAAAGCATCATTTAGCACTCAGATATGTAAAGCTGAGAAAGATAATATTTTGGAATTAATTAAAGCATTTCCAATGGCTTTTGCACATGGTACAAATGAACTTGGCCTTGTAAAAAATCATGAAATGAAGATTAGTTTAACCTGTGATATGGATAATATTCCTGCTAGTCTTAAAAAGAAACCATATCCTGCTTCACCAATGAAGAGGAAAGACATAGAGGACAATATTAAGATGTTATTGAATATGAACATTCTTGAGAAGGTTGAAACTACACCATAATATTGTGTAATATCACCTGTGCTAATTTCTTATGAACAAGATAAAGCAAGACTGTGCGGTGATTATAGAGCATTAAATACATTAACAGTAGATGATATTTATCCCTTGCCAAGGATTGCCTCTATAAATGCTACCCTTAAAGGTGCTAAATATATAAGTTGCCTAGATGGAAGTAAAGGGTACCATCGAATTCCTGTTGAAAAGAATTCACAGAACTTTTTGTTGATAACAACACACATGGGAATTTATAAGTATTTCAGAATGCCATTTGGACCAAAAAATGCTCCATCAGTATTTCAGAAGTTAATGGATATAAAATTCCATAATGAAATGAATGAGGGATGGTTAATGGTATACATTGATGACATCATAGTGTTCTCTAAAACTTATGATGAACACTAAATCCATTTAAGGAAAGTATTTCAAAAAATGGATGAAATAAAAATGACCCTTGCATTGAAAAAATGTAAATTTGGGTTTGAATCTTTAAAAGTGTGGTCATATTGTATCTGGCTTACGAATATGTGTAGACCAAAATAAAGTGGCTGCAATAAAGAATATTGGTATTCCTCAAAATGTAAAGTATGTACAATCTTTTCTTGGAATGTGTGGTTATTATAGACAATATATAAAAAACTACCAATCAATTGCTGCACCATTGACCACACTGATAAAGAAATCAGAAGCTTTCATTTGGAACAATGAAAGACAACAGGCATTTGTTAAGTTGAAAGAATTTTTAATGACAGCTCCTATCTTGGGATTACCAGATTTCCAATTACCTTTTGTATTATATACAGATGCAAGTTTTATTGGTCTGGGTGCTGCTTTACATCAAAAACAACTTATTGAAGGGAAAATGTCAGAAGTAGTAATCTGCTATATTTCACGTACTCTGAGAAGTAGTGAATTGAAATATGGTGCTACTCAACTTGAATGTTTGGCAGTAGTATGGGCTCTTGAGAGGATACATTTTTACCTTGAGGACCAAAAATTTGAGTTAATGACTGACTTTAGTGCAGTTAAGTCACTCTTAAACATGAAAACTCCTAATAGACACATGTTTAGATGGCAATTAGCTGTACAAGAATACAGAGGACGGATGACTATTACACATAGAGCAGGAACCTTGCACTCTAATGTAGATCTGTTATCTAGAGTACCTGTTCCTAATAATGATGATAATCCTGCTTATGTTCCTGAGTCAGAGATTATTAACATTTATGGCATTTATATTGTAGATCTTGAGGATGAATTTATGCAATCAATTCTTGATAATTATAATTCAGATCCTGACTTGAGTAAACTCACTACAATATTAAATGATCCATCTAATGCTTCAATGAATGTTTTAATAAAAACATTACCAAATAAGTATAAAGAGGCATTAGAAAAAGGAAAATTTTCCATTGAGGATGGTTTTATATATTACAGGAAAAAATTAAGTAATGTAATTGTGATTTCCCCATCAATGAAGGAGTTAATGTTAAGTGTATGTCATGATGATATATTAGCAGCTCATTTTGACTACCATAAAACATTAACCAGAGTAAAAAACACAGCTTGGTGGATTAACATGTCTGAGGATGTTCAGAAATATGTTGAAACATGTGATTCTTGTCAAAAATCTAAAAGATTAACAGGCAAAAGAGCTGGTTTATTACAACAAATTGAGCAACCAAAAGCTCCATGGGAAATAATTAACATGGATTTGTAACAGGTTTGCCAATAGCAGGGCATAAGAGTTATAACTCCTGCTGGGTAATTGTAGATAGATTTACAAAGATGTGTAAATTTATTCCTACCCATAAAGAGGTTTCTGCAAAGGATTTAGCTTTTTTATGGTGGACACAATTTTTAAATATAGCAGGCTTCCCCAAAGCAATAGTTTCTGACAGATATCCTAAATTTACTTCTTAGTTCTGGATATCACTTATGGATGTTTCAGGGTGTCAATTAAAACTTTCTACAGCACACCATCAACAAACTGATGGGCTAGCAGAAAGAAGGATACAAACCTTAGAAGATAAGATAAGAAGATACTGTGCTTTTGGTCTTAATTTTAAAGACAATGAAAAATTTACGCATGATTGGGTAACCCTTATCCCAGGTTTGGAATTTGCATACAATAGTACAGTACATTCTGTCACTGGCAAGAAGCCATTTGAGTTATGGTTGGGTTATGTACCTAATACCCCTTCTAAAACTCTTAATAAGTTACCTAGATTGGATATCCATCCAGGTACTAAATCTTTTCTTCAGATGCAAGAATTATGCAGAAAACATGCTCAAGAATGTATAAATAAGGCATTTGAGTATGAAAAGAAAAGATGGGATAAAGCCTATAAAGAACAAATGTTCAAAGAGTGTGATGAAGTCCATATTTCAACACTACATTTCAATTTAAATGGTAATGTTAAATTGAAGGATTCATTCATTGGACCATTTTTAGTTAAAAAGATGGTTGGTAATAATGCTGTTGAGGTTATTCTATATGCACCATATGATAGAAAACATCCAGTATTTCCTATTTATCTTATAAAACCATACCATTCTAATGATACTGCTCTATTTCCAAGAAGATCAGGAAGACATAAACAGCAACCTGAAGAAATAGTTGAAAAGGCAGAAATTGAAAAGATACTTAAAAAGAGACACCTTACAAAAGAAAAGGGAGTTGAGTATCTATTAAGATTTAAAAATAAATCAAGTGAATATGACCAGTGGATTCCAGAAAATGAAATCTCTGATCTTAAAAATATTTTGAAAAATTTTAAATCTAAATAATACTGTTTATTCAGTATATGTATTATAAAAATTATTTTTTATTTTTTATTTTTTATTTCACTCCTTAGTTTTAATTAAAATGTCTTAACATTTTTTTTATTGTTTTTTTTGGGGTGAGGGAGTGTCAGCCTAAATATCCTTAGGACTGAGTATTTCTTATGCTTAAAATAAGATAACCTTAAGTAAATTAAGCTTATATCTTAAAAATAAGGTTAAAATAATAATATATATTATTATATTATATATATATATAATTATTATTCTATTTTACAACTTATAGTAGTTTAAATAGCTTATCCATAGCCTAATAATAATTATTAAGGTGTTAATTGAGTCATAATATACTTATCTTAAGTGATATGAAGTAATTATTGACATACATAAGCTTATATGTATACATAAATCTCATATTCAGTGAAATATGCAGTATATTATGAATATTTAGGTATATAAGTGGATTTAAGCCCCTTAATAGCCTTTAACCTTTGTTTTTCTGCTTATTTTAGGTCATATGGACAAAATCAGTGGACTCACATCGCCTACAGAAGCATAGACACCTATATCAGGCGCATACACCCAGTTTGGACAACTTAATTTACTTCCTTGGATGGTTATTCACGGATTTATGGGTTGGAAAGACATTTCTGGGTTAATTTGGATGCTTGGGGATGTTATTGGGGGCTTGGACATTTTATTTGTTTCCTTTATATGCTTTTTGTTTCATTAAATCTCTTTTTGACTGTTTATTTTACCTGTTTCTTTATGGTATCTGCTTTTATATAGATTTTCTTTTTATGGTATAGATCTGTGTTATTATTAATAGTGATGGAGGGTCCTTAATGGAGGTCTGGGTGTTGAAACTTCTTGAAGTGGACGCCATGGGGAGGTGATGCACCCTCACAGTGCTGTAATTTCCGGGGATAGCAGTGACATCATCTGGATTGAAGGTCTGTGCACTCCAGTGGATTTGGGTATAAGTAAGGAGGGATTTTGAAGGTTATTTATCATCATTCAATTACTACAACTCAAACAAACACTACTATACAATTATTAGCATTCAGAAATATATTATAAAGCCATTATAAATTGATATTATCTTTATATAATCTATAACTATATATTATACATCTATTTTCCACCACTAGCATGCATTTAAATCCAAGTATTGTGAGTTTTATTTGAGTATAACTATTTTATTAGTCTTCCCCTGAGGTTTAATCACTAAATCATTTATAAATAAGTAGTACGACCATAAATAAACACTATTATATCATACTTATATACTAGACTATACTGAAAGTCAATATCTCAGCAACCACTGAAAAAAGTTCTAGTTGGTTTTCTGGAAATAAAAGATAGGCTTCAGATGCACCACACAATATGGGGGGTGGATTTGATGGCAAGTCAGCAACTTGAAGTCAGATTGAAATCAGATGGAACTCAGACTGAAGTAATACTGAACTTTCACTTGAAGTATCACTCAAATAATAATGGATCTATATTGAAAACATAGTGAAAGTGTGAGGATAACTGAATGGAAGCAAGAAAAAATCATTCCATGAGTCTACTCAATGCACAGTATTTTTTGAAGAAACTTATTTAAATAATACTTTATTAAATTAAGTTGATCAATAAAAATTGATTGACAATATCACAATTCTTAAATACAACAATTTTATTAAAACTTTCAGATTACATATAAAAGAAATCAGTGACTTTTTCTATTAACTACAACCCTTTTTAAAGAATTGAAAAATATGTTTAAGCTAATATATTATGGAAGTGAACTCTGTTCTTCGCCCAATTAACAGAGTTCATACTCCTATTTTCACACTCTGTTTGCACCAATCCCCATCCCTTTCAATTCTATCAACAAATGCTTGTCTTCCCTCCCCACCCCTTTTGCTATCCTCCCAGCCCCATTGTATGCCATCCTCTTTTGATCCCCATTTCACCTCTCTCAATCTCTCCCCAACCCTTTTCTACATTCAAAATGCCTTGGAACCCTTAATCTTCCATTCCAACTCTTTCAAAACCTTTTTGCTACCCCATATACCCTTCCACACCCCTCTCTCTAGCCTCTCCGACGCTTGTAGCCCCATTCCTCCCCTTTACCTCACCTCCACAATCCATGAACCCCAATTTGCACCCTTTCAACTCATTCCCTATTTCTGTAAATAAAAATAAAGTGTTAGGGAGAAATGGGGAGGTAAGCAAACTGGAAGGAGAGGAGTGGAGAGAGGTAGAGAGGCGTGGAGAGGGAGAGGCAAATATGGATAGGGGTTGAAAATGATGATGAAGGGAGTGAAACGGTTGGGGAAAAAGAGGAGGTGAGTATAAAGAATTATTTCAAAGTGAAAATAGTGGGGTATTTTTGAGAGGGAGTAAAAAAGACAATAAAAGAAGATAGTAATACAAAATAAATATACAAAAAATTTAAAATATATGAAATATGTTACAAAGAGTGGGCACAGAAATTCCTTGAATCCTAAAAATCCTCAACTCCTATACTGTTACTCTCTTCATTTACTCAAATCAAATAAAAATCTACTTTTTAATATTTTGAAAATTTTGAAGAAGAGGGGAAATAAATTTTAATAAATATTAGTATGAAACTTTTTTTTTATTTAATGGTGAAATATAGTATGTCAATTGAATTTGAAAACTATATGTGTAAGTAAAGTCTTTGTAACATTACTTTTAAGATTTTTGTACTTTCTTTAGATATTTTAATGATTTATAATATTTAATATTATCTAGTCATAAAATAAGTATATGATTTTTTCAATTCTTGAAAAAAATACAATAAATAATATAAATGCACAAAATAACCATTCATGAAAAAATTGACATATTTCAAATTGTAGTTTCTCCATGTATTTCTGGCAAAAGAAACTTATATAATAATGTCAGATGGTATCTTGCCGGATCTATACATTTGGGTTCTTTTTTTTAAAAATTTCAAAGAAACTGCTTAAATAGTTTAAAATATTTATTTTTTAAATTCATTTGAGTGTGGTCTGCACTGTATTAAAATTTCTATAAAAAAATCTCATTCTTCATATCTCAAGATTTGTCCAAAGTATTATTACCTTTGCTTCATTAAATGTTCAAGTTGTATTCATATTGAGTTCACCAGAATGTCAATATTTTTTCTTAGTGTTTTCATAACTAATTCAATGTGGGATCAAAGAGATATGAATTTGGGTTCAAAGTTGAGGACTTGCTAGCAAGTCCGCCCCCCATATTGTGTGGTGAAGTATCTTCAGCTAACAGGAAAGTAGATTCAAATAAACCAATCCCTAATACTGACTCTTATTTTCAAAATTGCACAGAAAATTGAAAACTGATGATGAAAATTCAAAAAAGAGGGAGTTTAAAGACTAGATAATCAAAGGAATCTGGAAGGATAAGTGCATTATGTAAACAATATGATATGCATTATGAAATATATAAAAGTGAAATTATAAAAAAAGGCTCAACTTTAAAAGTCAATATTTCAGCAACAACTAAACCAAATTCAAATCTTTTTACTGAAAATGAAAGATAGGCTTCAAAAGTATCTTCAGATAAAATAAAGTTGATTCAAATAAACCTAACCCTAATTCTGACTCTACTTTTAAGATTTGTACAAAAACTTGAAAAGAGATGATGAAAAATCCAAAAAGAGAGAGACAAAAGACTAGATAATAATCAGATAAGATATTCAGAATCCTTATTCTCTAATTATGCAATATAAAAAATGAAATAAGATAAGTGAAATTAGGAAAAAGAGGCTCAACTTCAAAGGTCAAAATCTCCAACCACTAAACCTAATTCAAACCTGTTTGTGGGAAATGAGAGATAGGCTTCAGTAGAATCTTCAGTTAAAGGAAATGTGATATAAAGCAATCTAACCCTAATTTGTTATATAAAAAATGAAACAAAAAAAGTCGAATTGGGAAAAAAGGCTCATCTTTAAAGGTCAATATCTAAGCAACCACTGAACCAAATTCAAATCATTTTGTTGGAAATGAAAGAAAGCCTTCAGGAGAATCTTAAGTTAGAAGGCCATTAGATTCAAATAAATCTAACCCTAATTCCGAGTCTGATTTTCAAAATTTTACAAAAACTTTTAAAGTGATAATAAAAATGACAACATGATGAGTTGAATAAGTCAACTGTTATCCATATATGAGTCCTACATATACTAAAGTATGAAATTTTCATATAAAGGATGAGATATTATATAGACACGAAAAAATTGAGATGAAACTTACCTTGGTTGAAAGGTTTGAAAAATAGAGTGAGAAAGTGAAGTTGGAATTTGAACGAAATTAAATATGGAGCAAGTTAAATGCTTACAGAATGTTCAATGTATATATTTCAATGACATGGAACCAAAAAAAGTGAAATAGGAGACAGGGGGAATAATGACCAAGCCAAGAAAGGATAAAGAGTAGGATAATGGAGCTAAAAAAAGAAGGAAAAGAGGGAGAGAAGGAAAAAGGTTAATTTTACTATAAAATCAAAAAATAAACACTTACTAAAAAAATTAGATAAAAAAACAAAAAAAAATTAATTAGCAAATATATAAGTAAAAATGAAAAAATGACTTACATGGAGAGGTGAGTTGAGAAAACAATTGACTTCAAATTATTTGAGGGATGAAAGAGGAGAGGAAGAAATGGATATAAGTGATGAAAAAAAAAGGAATGACTGAAAATTTATGCAATTTCAGAAAGTATGCAATTTCATGTTGAGATGATGAAGGAAAACAAAGAGACTTGAAAAAACAAGACTATAAAAAAAATTTAAGATCAAATTCAATATGAAAATAATAATAACCATTCTAAATAAACATTCCTGAGAATTCCTGAAAAACAATCTAAAACTAGATACAGATAGGTAAAGAAGTGTTTTAAAGGTGTACTTGAGGTATGAAGTACCTGAGGCTTTCTTGGAAGAAAGTAATTTTTCCTGGCCATTTTTGATAAAAAAAGAAATTCTTCTTCAAGATCAGAATCAGAATTTCAATCAGAGTCCAAGAGGAGATCAAGAGCTATGAAGTTACTCCCTGATGTAGCTTATAAAAATTTGAGAGTAAGGAAGGCATGACTCTTATAAGGTATAAAAATATAAATCATGTATGATGCTTTGAATTATGAAGTTTTATGCTTCAGAGTGCTGTTTATGAATGGGATGAAGCTGACAAATCAGTGAAGTTGGACATTATGGTAAAATTGGCACTTTTGGTTGAGGAAGTGCAGATTTGAGTGAAATTAGTGACTTATTTCATTTTGAAATCCACCAGTGTTGGGGCTAGTGTGTCTTGGAAATGCGCACTTAAATAAGTGCAGATTTGATAAAATTTAAGAACGGATTTTCCAGAACTGACACTCCCTAATATATATGTATTTTAAATTAATTATGGATGTAAAATAGCCATAAAGCAGATTTAACTATTGTCTTTCTGAATGAAAGCAAAGCATCATATTATTACAGGGTGGACTCTATCCTTGGGCCAAAAAATAAAGATCACCTTCTTATTTTCACCACCTTTTTTAAAGCTCCTTCCACCCCTCTGTACATACTTTTCAGACTCCTCACTTGTTTCACTTCTATTACCACCCCTTTCCTTTCCCTCATCATCTTTTTATTTTTGTTTTGCTTTTTATGTCTTCAAAACTGATCTTTTACTCTTCTCACCTTTCATCACCTGTTTTTCTCACACTTCATTCTCTTTCCTTTCACTTTTCAGCCCATTTAACTCCTTTTGCTCTAATCAGGACCCTTCTAATTTGTTTTTTCATGTTCCCACCCCAACCCACCCTACAAGTTGCCACATTACCCAACCACACCCTTTTGTCTCCCAGTGCACACCACCATACCCCACTCACTCCCACTTCGATCCCCTTTCTAGCCTTTTTTATCCCTCACCACATCTGTTTCTATATTCCCAACCCCTTTTTTTTCAATCATAACTCTATCACTCTTCAATACAGTCACCCCTCAGATTTTCCATCCCATCCCCTTTACTTTCTATCTAATGTCTATCACTCTAAAGAGATTAAAAGGGGCTTGAGAAAGGAGTGAAAGGAGTGAGTCCCAAGGAGGTAGGATGGAGAGGGGTGGACAAATAATCAAAAAGTGTGAAGAGGAAATAGAATAGGTAAGAAAAATCTAAAATGAAAATAAGGGAAAGATTCAACAGGGGAAGAACATGAAATGAAACAGAAATTAAAGGGAACAATATGGAAGGAGGGTTTTGAAATAAAACAAATAATATATATATATATATATATTATCAAAAATGGAAAGGATAATATCTGAAAACCAACAAAAACATTAAATATCAGTGCACTAATAATAAGACATATGGTTTATCGTCATAAAACTCCATCTTTAATATTATTATTTATTGAAGAAGAAAGAAACTTATTATTTAAAAATAATAGTGACCATATCATTTATTCACTTGATTGAAAAAATGATATATATTAATTATGTAAATGATACTTCTTAATTAATACATTTTAACTACATTTGAAAGAGATTTTTAACTTTCTCAAATATTTTAAAGCTTGAAATAAAAGTAATTCCTGATCATAAAATTAGAACAAATATATATATTTACAAGAATGTTAATGATTAAATACAATGAAGAATATAAGTCAACTACATATTTTCTCCTCAAAAACATCTTATTATATTAAGTGATTTCTCTATATAATTAGAGCTCCACAAACTTAAATAATTATGTGAAAAAGCTTTTGATTTGATTTACATGAGAAATTTACTAATTTTGTATGAATTAATAAAGAAGAGGCACAATATTTATAAAATATTATGCATTTTCCAGTCTGTTAATGTTGTGGACTTCTCTAATATAAATATTCCTTTAATAATTACAGTAAGTCAGATTTCAAGAATTTTTGAAATAATGATTAACTGTGCTTCAATAAGTTTTCAGCTTGTCTTTGAGTTTATTTAAAAGAGGTTCCAAGCTTGATTGTTTGCTGTTTCATCACTGTCTCATTATGTGCTAAATCAAATATGATTTAGGGTTCTAAGTGGCAGACTTTCTAGCAAGTCTGCATCACATATTGAGTTGTAGACAATCCTATATTACTAGCTATAGGCCTTGACCAAGGCAGTTGGTGAAAAACCAGAGAGGAAATCTACTGTCCCTTTAGAAAAATACAGTGAGATTTAACTGCTAAAGTAAATTTTGTTTGTTTTCTAAAACACCTTTTCAACACGCTTGACTTCTTGATCAGCAAAGAAAGTAGTTACCAGAAAGACTACCAGACCAAGGTTCTGAAATGTATACCAATTTCCACACTAGAGAAAGCAATGATACTTGATGTAGGTTGCAAAGCCACACCAGGGACAGAAATAATACTTTATATATGTTAAAATACTATACCAGAGAAAAGGGAAAATGACTTGAGGTCAAGTAAGAACTAACCTTTTTACAACTCAGCCAGAAAATGCCACAAACACACACAAAAGTGTGAAGCACAATTATTCCAGGTATAACAGATTGTTGATGATAAACTTGAATTTCCTTAAAATTCCTTAACTATCTCACACACAGACCACTCTGGCTTTTTCCCAGACAAATCCAATTCTCTTGCCTCTTTACATGTATAAAAAAGGCCTCTAGAGGCTTCCATGCGCAAAGGCAGGAAGCTGCTTTTAGGCCTTTAAATACCTAAAAACACCCTCTAAACAGCAAGAAAAACAATTAATACATGTAGAAACAAGCTAAGAATTTGTAACACATACAAAAATGATGAGAAAATAAATGACCTTTAGCTGAGACATAATAAGTGCCCCCAGATTATGCCTAAAAAACACAAATAAAATCTAAAAATGAAAAAACACCAATAAAACTCCATAAGCTTAACTTCAGACTATCAACCAAATACCTCCAAATACACACTCCAAAGGCCTACCAAGCTTTGGAACAGCAAAACCTCCCTCCAATCAAGAATTTTCACATTCTTCATCCACTAAAAACCATGTTTAAAGGCCTCTCCAGACCTGCCTCTAACCTGGAACCTTTCCAGTACTGCATTGAAAACAACCTCATCTTTGCAATGACTTGACCTCCTCACATCTACAGGACCTCTTAAGATTTTTGCCAATTCAGAAAGAAACAATACCCCATACCTGGCCCTTAATCACCTCTTCATATTCTTCATACTTTCAGTGTATTCTAGTATCTAATTATGATTAAATAGTAAATATTAATGGTCAAATTACTTATTTATAAGTTATTTAGTGATAAAACCTCCGGGAAAGACTAATTAAGTAGTTATGCTCAGTGTCAATTCACAATATTTGGATTGGTGCATGCTAGTGGTGGAAAAAAGTTTAATAAAATATAGTTATAGCTAATATAAAGATAATATCAATTTATAAATGCTTTAAAATATTTTTATTTATGATAATAATTGTGTTATAATGTTTAATTGAATGGTGGTAAGTAAGTGATGTCCATTAACCCATCAAATCCTCCCTTATGCCAAAATCCACTGGAGTGCACAGACCTTCAATCAAGATGATGTCACTGCTCTCCCCAGCAATTAAAACACTGTGAGGGCTCATCACATCCTCATGGAATCCATTCCAAGAAGTTTCAACACCTAGACCTCCAGCTAATATCCTCCATCACAATTAATGATATCATAAACCCATACCATAAGTAGAGAAATTAGATAAAAAAGGATACCATAAAGAAACATGTAAAAAAACTCATCCAAAGAATACATAATGAAACCCAAAGTATATAACGGAACCAAATTCACTTTCCAAGCACCCAATAACATCCTCAAGAATCCATTTTAACTAATTAATTTTATCCCAACCCATAAATCCATGAAAATCCATCAGAGGAAGCAGATTAAGTTGTCCAAACTTGATAAATGCACCTGAAAAAGGTTTTCAGCTGGAATATTCCACTGGACTACCCACTGACAATATTATAAATTATTATCAAAAATAACTTGACAAATAAAATAACAGAGAAATCTTGATATAGTATTTAAAATAATAAAAAATTATTATTATATAAAATAAAAATTTAAATAGTATAATTATTTCTAGAAAGGGATAGATTTTGGGCAGAATTCATTATGTCCAATTAAAACTCAATACAAGAAAATAGTTGTCAGCCTAAATATCCTTAGGACTGAGTATTTCTTATGCTTAAAATAATATAACCTTAAGTAGATTAAGCTTATATCTGAAAAATAAGGTTAAAATAATAATATATATTATTTTATTATATATATATATAATTATTATTCTATTATATAATTTATAATAGTTTAAATAGCTTATCCATGGCCTAATAATACTTATTAAGGTGGTAATGGAGTCATAATATACTTATCTTAAGTGATATGAAGTAATTATTGACATACATAAGCTTATATGTATACATAAATCTCATATTCAGTGAAATATGCAGTATATTATGTATATTTAGGTATATAAGTGGGTTTTAGCCCCTTAATAGCCTATACCCTTTGTTTTTCTGCTTATTTTAGGTCATATGGACGAAATCAGTGGACTCACAACGCCTACAGAAGCATAGACACCTATATCAGGCCCATACACCCAGTTTGGACAACTCAAATTACTTCCTTGGATGGTTATTCACGGATTTATGGGTTGGAAGGATGTTTCTGGGTTAATGTGGATGCTTGGGGATTTTATTGGGGGCTTGGACATTTTTTTTGTTTCCTTTATATGCTTTTAGTTTCATTAAATCTCTTTTTGATTATTTATTTTACCTGTTTCTTTATGGTATCCGCTTTTATCTGGGCTTTCTATTTATGGTATGACTCTGTGTTATTATTAATAGTGATGGAGGGTCCTTACTGGAGGTCTGGGTGTTGAAACTGCTTGAAGTGGACGCCATGGGGAGGTGATGAGCCCTCACAGTGCTGTAATTACCGGGGATAGAAGTGACATCATCTGGATTGAAGGTCTGTGCACTCCAGTGGATTTGGGTATAAGTAAGGAGGGATTTTGACGGTTTATTATCATCATTCAATTAATACACTTCAAACAAACACTACAATACAATTATTAGCATTCAGAAATATATTATAAAGCCCTTATAAATTGATATTATCTTTATATAAGCTATAACTATATTTTATTCTTCTATTTTCCACCACTAGCACGCATTTAAATCCAAGTATTGTGAGTTTTATTTGAGTATAACTATTCTATTAGTCTTCCCCTGAGGTTTAATCACTAAATCATTTATAAATAAGTAGTAGGACCATAAAATAATACTATTATATCATACTTATATACTAGACTATACTGACAATAGTTAAGATAATAATCCACAAATATCCATGGACAACTTAACCCCATTGAGCGCCAAACCACACTGGATATCAATCTCTAGTCAACAACAGGGCACCCCAGGATTCTGGAAAATCTTACTTGGACCCCTTAATCTCATTCCTGGACCACAAATGAACCCCTCATGGAGCTTTTACAAGACTTTGCTGGATATATTTGATTATTTATCATATAATTAGTAAAATAACCTTTTTCTCAGTTTTATCCATTCCTTTGATCTTATATTCCTTTTATATTATAATCCTTTTATTTTATTTCCTTTTATTTCATTCCCTTACAAACTATATCTATAAAAAAGCTGTGATCCCTTATCAGTCACATTAAAATAAAAATATAGCTTAAAAATATTTAATACTTCATTATTGCTGTCACCGGACGACCTACGCACAAGGTCGAGGATGTTCCTGAAAGTGAGATGAGATATTTAGAAACTTCTTCGAAGCACAGAGGAATGATTCGAGGAAGTGGTTCGAAGGTCACTCAAAGTAAGAGCTATAGGTTCGAGGTTTGTTCGAGAAGAGTTATAAAATAGTTTCAAAGGTAATAGGAATTCTTAAGATCTCACAAAGGGTTGGAAAACTCAATAATCAAAGATTTAGGATTTTAGAAATGAATATTGAGAAAATGAAAGAAAGATACAATAACAATGATTTAAATTTAAGGATTTACCACTATTAATGTAAATACGATTTTATAATTTAATTCTAAGGAATATCGAACCAAATACCCAACCCCTTTTATATCCTTTTTTCCTCCTCGCATTGACCTCCCTTCCATCGCACCATTCCCATTCCATTGACCATTACTAACATACACTTAGACCCTCTTCGCTAAATATCCATCCATGCTCAATTTACCCCTTTTTAATTAATTAACAAAACTTTAATGAAAAAACTACTACTGTACTATTTCGTTGAACCTAGCGCTGTGCGTCTCTTATTGAAAACGACTAAGGCACCCTATTGGGAGATTGACTAATTTAGATTTAGAGTTTAGGCTAGCGCAGTTAAATAGTAAGTACACAAAGGAAAATCGCAGTTGCTATGGAGAATTTCTTTCTGCGCTTCGAGTATAGATTTAGGACTCGATATTATTGATTTAATGAGCTGCTTTCGCCTCGAGTGTCACGTGGCGCGTGACAGATGCCGGGGTATAAGAATTGTGAACTCCGTTGAGCTTGAGCCATCTTCCCACACTAGTTTCCCTTCTTCTATAATTTTTTCCTCACCTATTAATTTCTCTTTGTATAATGAACTTTCCTACTCCCACACCTACGCCTCCACACCCTAAAGCGGATGGGGGAATGATTACGCGACAATTTTCACAAACTTGCACGGCTTGTGAAAGCATGGAGTATTTCTGTGTCGAAAGTACGTAGACTCGAGGCCCTCGCCAGAAATGCGAGTTTTGCCGTTGGCAGCGAGTGGCGTGCAATGCGTTGACGAAGAACGCAGAGATCGAAAAACGATTCACCAAGACCAAGTTTTGGGTAATCCCTAAAACAAAAGAGGAGGTCAAAGACATTTGGGATGTCTCGATTGAAGATGAACAATCGGTGGGGGAAAATGATAAGGAACTAAATAATGAGATCTCAACCTGGGTAACCCAGGCCACGAGTTCAAAGCCAGGTGTCAAGGAAAAGGTCGACGAGTTGGTGGAGGAAGATGAAGATGAAGTCCCTGTTCCAGGGCGGGTACCCAAGAAACGACGGGTGGTCATCGAAGACGACGAGGAGGAATGAGAGGCAGAGGTCGAGGTGGAGCCAAGGTTATTTTTAGAGCCTGACCCCATCTTCGAGGTAAGTTTTTAATTGTTATTTTTAAGGATGATGTTACTGATGAGTTTTGTTTAGACATCGAATACCCTTGAAGACCCAATTGGGGAGCCTGCGCCGGTTATACCAACTGAGGCAAACCCTCCAGCCACAGATGTAGTTGAAGAACCTGAAGACACACTGGACCAGGTGTGGTCGAAGAAACCTCGTCAAAGTCGACGAGTAAGGTTCGCGGAAGAGTTATGTAGGGAGGTCGACTCAATTATCGACGCTGCTTCCTTCGACGTGGCAGAGGTGCTCTTGGAGATTGGAGAGGTGGTTCCGGTAGGAGAGGAGGAAGTATTTGAGAAATGCAGGAAGGAGATAAGGGTAGTTTTGGAGAAAATGAAAAGATTGGTTCGAGAAAAATTAAAAGAAAAAATTTGAAATGAAAAGGAGATGTAAAGAAGTAGAAAAATTTGTATTTTAGTTTTATTTTATTTTTTTATTGTAGGTGAATATTATTAATTTTATAAGATTTGGGAGAGGGAGAAAAAGAAAAAAGAAGTTTTAAATAAAAAATTTTAGAATTTGAAAGAAGAAATTTAAAGAAAGAAAAACGTTGTTTAATTAAAGGAAATTTTATGGTTTTTAAAGGAAAATTTTATGTAAGAAAAGAGAGAGAAAAAGAAACGGTTTGTGATTGAGATGAGTTTGTTAAATTGAGAATTTAATGTTTTTTTTTTTTTTTTTTTATTTTTTTTTAAGAAATTTTAGTTGAAAAGAGAGGAAGAAGAAAGAAAAGAAAAAACAGAATTTAAAATTTAAAGAGAATTTGAAAAGAAGAATTATTTGTTCGAAGAATTATTATAGGGAGATTTAGAGGTTGAGGTTAAGTTCGAGGAAATGGTTGTGCCGTACAAGATTTGATGGTTCGAAGAAAAGAAAATTTTAAAGAGAGAATAAATTTTTAGAGGAGAGAATTTTAAAGAGAATTTTTAAATTTAAGAAAAGAATGTATTTTTAGAGAATTGAAAAAGAGAAAAGGAAGAAAATATTTAGAGAGATTTAAAAGTTTTTTTTTTTTTTTTTTTATTATTTGTGTTTATTATCTTTATTTTGTTTTATTTTATTTTTATTTTGATTGTTTATGTTTATTCTATTTATTTTATTTTATTTTATTTAATTTTACTTTTGATTTTACTTTTAGTTGGTTTTTTGAGAAAAATTATATAGAAGTAGAAGAAGAAAAAAAAGAAGAGAGAGAAAAGAGAAAACAAGGCTAAGAAATTTAAGAGGTGTTTAGATTTTAAAGAAAGAAAGAAAAAGAAAAGAAAATTTTAAATAAAAGAAATTTCAAGGTTTTGGTTTTAAAGGATATTTCAAATGAAAAGATTTTAGGAGTTCAGGGGCGTTAGAAACATTGATGGCTGGTTCCCAGGATGTTTTGTCTGAGTCATTGAGGAAGCCTTCCCATTCCACGATGTATTGAAGTTTCCCCTTGCGTATTCTTGAATCAAGGATACGACTTACTTCCCACTCTAGATGATCTTCTACTTTGACCGGTTCCGGAGGGGGTTGGTTCTTGCCCGGGTATATTTCTCGAGCCAGTTCCAGGAGAGATACATGGAAAACAGGGTGAATCGCCTGCCATTTAGGAGGTAACTTGAGTCGAAATCTGGTTTTAGAGACTTCAGAGTCGATTTCAAATGGTCCCAAGCGCTTTTCAGCCAGTTTCTTTGATGGTCGTGTTTTTTGAATGTTTCGTGCGTTGAGCCATACTTTGTCGCCTGGTTTAAAGGAAGGAGCAGATTGTCGATGTTTGTCGGCCTGTTCCTTGTATCTCCAAATTGCTGATTCCAAATTTGTTTTAAGTTCTTCTTGAAGTCGTGATATAGTTCGAAGATAATGTTCCGCAGGATGATTAGTTCCTACATGGATTGAGTTGAATCGAGGATGTCCTCCATAAATGGTTTCGAAGGGAGATTGTCGTGTCTAAGAATGAGTCGAGTTATTATAAGCAAATTTGGCCAATGGTAACCATGTGGTCCAATCGTCTTGTTGGTAACTGACATACATTCAAAGATATTGTTTGAGGATTTGGTTAACTCTTTCTGTTTGACCATCGGTTTCAGGGTGATAAGCCGTGGAGAGGTTCCTCGTGATATTGAGTTGTCGACACAGTTGGGTCCAGAATGTGGATACAAATAATGAGCCTCTATCTGAAATAATATCATTTGGTAAGCCGTGTTTAGAAAATACATATTCTAGAAACAACTTTGACAAATCTTCTGCTGTAGCAGTAGTAGTGGTTTTAATGAAAATAGACATTTTTGAAAATCTATCTACTATTACCAATATAGCATCAAAATCATTAGAAATAGGAAGTTGAGAAATGAAATCCATCGATATAGATTCCCAAGGTTTAGAGGGAATAGGAAGTGGTTGAAGCAACCCATGCTTCCGGTGACGGGGAGCCTTATTCCTATTACATTCATAACAAGCTTTTATATAGGCCTTGATTTCCCTGGTCATACCTGGCCAGAAGAAATCACTTGCTATTAACTGGTAGGTTTTATCAACCGCAAAATGACCAGCTAATGGAGAATCATGTCAACTGTTGAAAATCCATAATTTTATCTCATTGTTGTTGGGTATGACTACTCTACCTTCGAAGACTGATAGACCTGATTCAATACTAAATCTTTTGGCCCCTTGCTTCGAGAGTATTTTGTCTTTTAACCCTAAACAATATTTGTCCTTCGACTGAGCTTCGAGGATGTTGGATAGTGGATTTCGAAAAGATTGAATTGTCATCGAATTAAGTTGATGAGTCGTTAACATTGATTCGTTGAAGATTGATTGCACATTTTCTGGGTTCTTGTCAGCAAATGCGTCCCCCCGCTGTGGGTAAACGTCGTCCCGACGTGACAAGATATCTGGGACAATGCAGTTTTTTCCTGGGCGATAGGAAATAGAGAAAGAAAATTCAGACAAAAATTCAGCCCACCTGGCTTGACGCTTGGTTAACACTTTAAAAGACATGAAGTATTTCAAAGCATTATGATCTGTTAAGATTTGAAAAGGACTATCTAGGCTGAGAAGAAAAGAACGCCATTTTTTAGGACAATGGATAATAGCTAAAAGCTCTTTGTCATGAATTTCATAATTTAATTCTGCGGCTATGAGTTTGCGTGACTCAAAATCCACAGGATGAAACAAATTTGTTTCAGGATTTAATTGGGAGATGACCCCTGCAATAGCATAATCGCTCGGTCTGTCTCAACTATTGTCGAGGCAGAAGTATCAAAATGTCGAAGAATTGGGGCTGTGGTGAAAGCCGTTTTTAGTGCTTCAAAATCCTTTCATGCTGTAGAAGTAAAAATAAAAGGAATGTCTTTTCTAAGAAGAGAAGTAAGATTGGAAATAGTTTTAGAGTAATCTTTAATAAATCTCCTATAGAAGTTTGCAAAACCCAAAAATCCTTGGAGTGATTTAATGTTTTTGGGCTCAGGCCATTCCAGGATTTTCTGGACTTTGTTGTTATCCATGACTAAACCGTCAGTGGATAATGTAAAACCCAAAAAATAAATTGATTTGAGGTGGAATTAGCATTTATTATGCTTGGCGTAGAGACCATGATCTTGAAGTTGATTTAGGACCTGTCGAACATGATGAATATGTTCATCTAGTGTTTTCAAGAATATTAAAATATCATCTAAATAGACGACTACAAATTGTTCAACAACATCTTGAAAGATATCATTAACAAAAGTTTGAAAATTTGAAGGTGCGTTACATAATCCAAAAGGCATGACTAAATATTCAAAACTACCAAATCTAGTGCGCATTGCAGTCAGTGGTTCATGACCTTCTGCAATGTGTATCAGATTGTAAGCGCCTCTAAGATCAATTTTAGAAATAAAATTAGCACCATTGAAAAGGGTAAGAAGTAATGACATAGGAGGAACAGGATATGCATTCTTCTTTGTGACTGTGTTGAGCTTTCTATAGTCAACACACAACCTAAGGCTACCGTCCTTCTTTTTTACAAAGAGGACAGGGGAGCCGGTTGGAGACTTACTGGCTCTGATGAAACCTTTGGCTACATTCTCTGCAATGTAGTCTCAAAGAACTTGAGATTTGTCCTTCAATAAAGAATAGACAGGACCTGCCGGAGGTACTGGGCCTATTAACTCTATTTGCTGATCGTAGGGTCGATGAGGTGGTAACTTATCGGCCTTACGGATTGAGAAAACATCGAGGAAATTGTGGTAGATTTCCGGTAGAGTTGATTTAATGGCTTCAACTTTGATTTGGTCGTCCTCTTCATCTTTGAGAGAATCTGTCAAGGGGATACCTGTATTGAGAGAGCAGAATTCAATTACTTCGAGGAAATTTAAATCCTCTTCGAGTGAAGTCATCGAGCTAGAAGGGTTAGCCAATTGCTCATTTAGAGAAGGATCAGATGCTTGCAAGTCATCTGGCAGAGACTTGTCCTCTAGAAGGACGTTGTCAGGCGGGTTGTGTAACTCCCTATTGACCTGCATTGAAGAATCAGAAATATACTTAGAGCGTGGGGTGATCAATCCCTTAGTCCAATCAATTTCAGGGTTCCAATGTGTTAAAAAGTCATGGCCAAGAATGGTATCGTCCATCCTTGGGGCGTCCAAGACTGATAATTCCCACTCGAAGGGGGGAAAGTTCGGAAAGTTGAAAACCCATAAAACTTTCTTACTTACTCAATATTTGGGTTCCTCTGATTTGACCAAATAGATTGGAGTTCGATCGATATCTGTAAATGTTAGTTGAAGCTTCTCGGCAAAAGATAAACTAACAAAAGAAATTGAAGCTCCAGAGTCTATAAGACAACTGAAGGGGATATCCTCCTTAAAAAGAATGAATCTCAAGCGGTTTAAGGCAACTCCAGTCCTTAAGACATGGAGGTTCTGTGCACTGGGAGAGATAAGATAGTTTGCTTTGCACACAAGTAAACTATCTACTAGTTTTTTTGACTTCGAACTAGTACCTTCTCTTTCCTTCAACTTTACACAGTCTTCCAACTTGTGCTTACCCCCACAATACATACATAACCCATTATCTGCTCGTCTCTTCCTCTCAGCTTCTTTAAGTTCCCCTTTAGGATCCAGTACTTTTCTGATATCGCCTGGGGTCGAGCCTTTTGGTCGAGGTTTATCCTTTCCCTTATTGGGTTTGGATTGAGTTGAGGAGGATTGATTTGGTCATGGGTGTGAAGAAGGTCCCGATTTAAAATTTACGCCTTGAGATTTGTTGGCATATCGACGATGTTGAAGTCGTCCTTGATAAACGCCGTCATGTTCGAGGGTTTGATCCATCAAGTCCGTTAAAGTAGTCATCTTCTGACCATGAAGATTTAATTGATCCAGAATCCTTGAAGGAAGTCCTTTCTTGAAATGATACTTAAGGGCAGCATCATTCCAACCTACTCGAGTTTGAAGTGCTCTGAAGTTCGAGATATATTCAGAGGCTTTACCATTATCACTCATGCAAAGAAAATCAAGTTCAATTTCTGCGTTGTCCGTTTCATTAGGGTCCCCAAACAACGTAAAAAGTTGGTCTTCAAACTTTTCCCAATTATTGATAAGTAAGTGGGTTTCTGTTGAAGAAAGCATGAGTAGATAAGGTTCGAACCATCTTGCTACTTTCTCGGCTAGGAATGAAGAAGCGTAAACAACCTTTGATTGGTCGCTGTTAAAGGTTTGAGGGTCATTATGGAACAGTAGCTTGCAGGTTTGCAAGAAGGGTCGCAATCTGTCGGGGTGATCTCCGTCAAATCTGTCAGGAGATTTCATAGAAGTAGTTTTGAACTTAGATCCCTCTGAAGACGTTAAATTTGAAAGGGTTTTCATGAAAATTCTCATGAAATCTTCCAGAGAGTTTGATGGTCCAGGTTCTGAGGATTGGCAGGGGCGGATGGTGCCTCGTGCATTGTATCCTCTCCTTCTTCTTCATCACTAGAATCCTCAAAATCTTGTGGGATGTCTTCTACAGATTGAACTGAATGTTGCCGTTCCCTAAGGTCAAGTGGTTCCAAAGAGTGAGTGCGGGAAACAGACCTTGTGGCTGTTGGCCTGCCTCTAGCGCGAGCTCTAGTAGTAGCACCCGTAGGAGGAGTGCGTTGAACAGGTGCTATTTAAAATTTTTAAAAAACACCTAAAAGGACGTAGTAGTGCAAAGAATGAGAACTACAGAGAATTAAATTATATTGTCACCAGACAACCTACGCACATGGTCGAGGATGTTCCTGAAAGTGAGATGAGAGATTTAGAAACTTCTTCGAAGCACAGAGGAATGATTAGAGGAAGTGGTTCAAAGGTCACTCGAAGTAAGAGCTATAGGTTCGAGGTTCGTTCAAGAAGAATTATAAAATAGTTTCAAAGGTAATAGGAATTCTTAAGATCTCACGAAGGGTTGGAAAACTCAATAATCAAAGATTTAGGATTTTAGAAATGAATATTGAGAAAATAAAAGAAAGATACAATAACAATGATTTAACTTTAAGGATTTACCACTATTAATGTAAATACGATTTTATAATTTAATTCTAAGGAATATTGAACCAAATACCCAACCCCTTTTATATCCTTTGTTCCTCCTCACATTGACCTCCCTTCCATCGCACCATTCCCATTCCATTGACCATTACTAACATACACTTAGACCCTCTTCGCTAAATATCCATCCATGCTCAATTTACCCCTTTTTAATTAATTAACAAAACTACTACTGTAATATTTCGTTGAACCTAGCGCTGTGCGTCGCTTATTGAAAAGGACTAAGGCACCCTATTGGGATATTGACTAATTTAGATTTAGAGTTTAGGCTAGCGCAGTTAAATAGTAAGTACACAAAGGAAAATCGCAGTTGCTATGGAGAATTGCTTTCTGCGCTTCGAGTATAGATTTAGGACTCGATATTATTGATTTAATGAGCTGCTTTTGCCTCGAGTGTCACGTGGCGCGTGACAATTACTATGTTTTTATGGCGCTTCTGAGACCTTTTTACAAAAACAACTGTTTAGAAAAATCTATATACATCTCTTTTTCTTATCAGTTATTTATCTGACGCTAATTTCACTTTATCTTATCTTAAATCTTGGTTTCTCAACATTTATTACTGTTTCACTTCAATTTATCTCATTTTCTTTTTTGTTAGCTCAGTGTGTGTCTCAGGCTTGAGAAAAGTTGTAAGCACATGGTGTGGGAGGCCAAAAAGGCTCTTGACTTGTCTCATCCTGAGTAAGACTGAGGAATATGCAGTTACCACAGCCTGAGAAACTTTTGGTACACTGCATACAGGGGGGGTCTGAAAGCCAGATAGTAGAGTCAAGGGTTTTGAGGCTTCTACTGCGCTGTGGGGCAGGTAAAGGTAAATTTTACTATATATATCACTTTTTTCTGTCGAGTAAAAAGTATCTTTTAACCTCATATAAATATTTGCTAAGTTGCCATTTGCCAAAATAACTGCAGTAGAAAATAACCTTACCTATTGGATATAAAGTAAGTCTTATTTTTGAACTTTTATTTTTCATTTTTGCTTCTTAAAAAATAATTATTATAGTGTTATTGGGTCGATTTCTCACACTCTATAAGTGTTAATTGTGGTATTAAATTATTTTTTTAGTATTACATTTTGTTATCATCTTTAAAAGACATTACAATATTATAATCTCTTATAACTTTCCTTATAGCTATTAGATTGATCTCTTATACATCTTATAACTCCCTTAATTTATTGAGTGCTAGTTATTAATTGTATTGTGATAGATCTAGTAGTTATACTTAAGATTCAGATTATTTGCGTAGTGCTCCATTGGTGGTGTGTTGCATAGAATTTTGTACACCTCAGCAAAACCCCCAATGATTCAAGGCTCATCACCCTGTTTCAGTGAGAAGAACAGCTGGAATTCCGTTCTCACTGTTCTTTGTAGTCTGTGCTACTCTCAATTGCCTTGACTGAAACCCCTTAACAGCTATATCTCAGTAAGCTGTGTGGGAAGATTGATACTACAGAGACTGTAGTATTAATCCTCATTTTTTCTCAACTCTCACCAATTAAATTGTGTTTGAAGGCCATATTCTACAGAGACTGGTAGACCTAGCCATATACACATATATATATATTTTTATTCAGAATCTTCTTTATTCACTATTTTCATTGCATGAACTAGTCAGTCCCCACAGAGACTTGTGAGGAGCTGACAAAGGTGCCTATGCTAGTTTAGGAATTTTAAGTCCATTTAATAAATCCATATGACGTAAAATTAGCAGAAAGATAAAGCTTATAGGCTATTTGGGGGCTTAAACCCACTTATACATCTATATATACATAATATAACTACATATTTTACTGAATATAAGATTTATGTATATATATAAGCTTATGTATGTCTACAATTACTCAATATCACTTAAGATAAGTATTTTATTATTCCATTAGCACCTTAACAAGTGTTTTAGGGCTATTGATAAGCTATTTAAACTTATATAAGTTATTTAATAGTGTAATAAATATATATATAAGCATAATAACTATATTTATAAGTATTATAACCTTAATTTTTACTTATAAGCTTAATGTAATTAAGGTTATCTTATTTTGAGCATAAGAAATACTCTTTACTGGGGATAAATAGGCTGAAACTCCCTCACCCAAAAAAAATAATAATAAAATTTTAAGAAATTTTTATTAATGAGTAAGGAGTGAATAGAAAGATAATATTTAAAACTTTGTATAATACATATACTAAGCTTTAACAGTATTATTTGGTTTTAAATTTTTTCTAGATATTTTTAAGATTAGAGATTTAATTTTCTGGAATCCACTGGTCATATTCACTTGATTTATTTTTAAACCTTAATAGATACTCAACTCCCTTTTCTTTTTTAAGGTGTCTCTTTTTAAATATCTTTTCAATTTCTTTTTTTCAACTATTTCTTCAGGTTACTGTTTATGCCTTCCTGATCTTCTTGGAAATAGAGCAGTATCAAAAGAATGGTATGGTTTTATTAGAGAAATAAGAAATACTGGTAATTGTTTAATGTATGGTGCATATAGAATAACTTCAACAGCATTTTTATCAACCATCTTTTTTACTACAAATGGTCCAATGAATGGGTCTTTCAATTTAATATTAACATTTAAATTGAAATGTAGTGTATAAATAAGTACTTAATAACCCTCTTTAAACATTTTCTCTTTATGGGCTTTATCCCATCTTTTCTTCTCATACTCAAATGCCTTATTTATACATTCTTATGCATGATTTCTGGATAATCTTTGCATCTGAAGAAAAAATTTTGTACCTGGATAAATATCCAATCTAGGTAATTTATTAAGAGTTTTAGCAGGAATATTAGGTACATAACCCAACCATAATCCAAATGGCTTTTTTCCAGTGACAGAATGTACTGTACTATTGTATGCAAATTCTAAACCTTGGATAAGGGTTAGCCAATCATGAGTGAATTTTTCATTGTCTCTAAAGTCAAGAAATAAACCACAATAACTTCTTATCATATCTTCTAAGTTTTGTATTGTTCTTTCTGATAGCCCATCAATTTGTGGATTGTGTGCTGTAGAAAGTTTTAATTTAAAGCCTAAAACATTGAAAAGTGATTTCCAGAACTCAAAAGTAAATTTTGGATCTCTTTCTGAAAATATTTCTTTGGGGAATCCTGCTTTATTAAAAATTTTTCCACCATAAAACAGCTAAGTACTTTTCAGAAACATCTTTGTGATACAAATAAATTTACACATCTTTGTAAATCTATCTACAATTACTATTGGCGGAACGCTTAGAAGAAATATAAGAAGATGGAAAGAACAGAGAAGAGGAGGAGGAATAATGGAAAAATGTTTAGAAGGTAGAGAAATGAGTTAATAAATTAATATAATTATTTTAGAAAAAAGAAAGTAAGGAGAATTTCTTGGAATTTGACACAACAGTGAGGCTTATTAAATTAAAATACATTTATTTAAAATAAGTATTACTATCTCTGTGCGGAAAACACTGTTATTATTAATAGACCTATTGCAACCTTAGATATTTATATAGAATTTAGATTAGAGTTGTAGTACTAATAAAAAAAATAATAAATGTTTTATATTAAAAAATACGGTTAAATGTTGAGTGTATAATAAGTGGTGAGGCTACAGGGGGTTACCCAAGGCCTTTATATAGTCAAGGGGCCCTCTGAAGTGTCATAACAAAATATATAGAAAGAGTTATTAAAATATAAAAACAATTAAATGATTCTGAGTAAGTATAAGGGGAAATATGACACAATTAACTAAAAGACATGAGTTAGAGCCTAAATATCCACCAATTTAATCCCAAACAGTTACCAAAAAAATAGTGAGTAATTTAATAAGTTTGAGACTCATAAAAATAAACAAATTAATTTAAAAAATGTCTTATAATCTTTTTAAATAATTACCAATTTAATTGAAACTTGAAAATAACTTATTTTAACACGTGAAAAATAATGTGATTAATTAATTTAGTATAAAACGTGAATAATCAATTATTTTAATTACTTTTATAAATGTAATAATTAATTTAATTTAAAACAAATACTTATTATAACAACATTAATAATTTTTATGATGAAACATTGATAATATATTTAAATAAGTGTTTTAACTTGTTCAATATTTTGATGACACAATTAGGAATCCAAAAAGCGCCCAATATTATTTTTTAATAAGATATGTAAGGTTTTATTAAATATATAAGTTTAATTAATTAATTTAATCACATTATAAGCTAATTTTATACTTATTATTATGATATATATTTATAATTCATTAATTAATTATTTATATTTAATAAATACATAAAAATGCGCCATAATTTATGAATATATTATTTATTATGCTTAATTTAAATGTATATATAATTTATATAATGCTTATTTTATATATATTTAATAAAATAGTTATATCATTTCATTATATAATATAATATTAATTTATATACATAATAAGCATATTTTTATGCCCTCTTTTGGTTCCAGTAAATTGACATAACATTTACTGGGCTGCTGATATAGCCTGGCTGACGATTACCCAGAAAGAGTTATAACTCTTATTCCCTGCTTGTCACGCGCCACGTGACACTTGAGGCAAAAGCAGCTCATTAAATTAATAATACAGAGGTCTAAATCCATACTCGAAGCGCAGAAAGCAATTCAACACAGCAACAGCAACTTTCCTTTGTGTACTCACTATTCAACCGCGCTAATCTAAACTTTAAATCAAAATTAGTCAATCTCTCAAAATTGTGTTTAGTCTTTTCTTCAATAAGCAACACACAGAGCAATAATTAATGCAATATTCTGCTAAAAGGTTTATTAAGTATCTGTGGGTTATTAACAGGGGTAATGAGCATGGACGGGATGGTTAGTAGAGGAGTAAAGGGTTAACGGATGTTAGTGAGGAGGGTCCAGGTGTAACAGGTGTATTTTTGGAGGTCTGTGGTGTGCCAAATGATGGATGGGTATGAGGTCAATGCAAGGAGGGGTAATGGATATAAAAGGGGTTGGATTTTGGTTTGATATTTCTTTATAATTAAATTATAAAATGTATATATAGTTAATAGTGGTAAAGCTTTAGGTTAAATCATTATTATTGTACATTTCCTTATTTTTCTCAGTAATCATTTCTAAAACTTAAATCATTGATTATTAAGTTTCCAACCCTTTGTGAGATCATGAGAATATTAATATTACCTTTAAATTATATTAGAATTCTTATGGAACATATCTCAAAGAAGTAGCTCTTCCTTTGAGTCATCTTCAAATCACTTTCTCAAGTATTTCCTCTGTACTTTGAAGAAGTCTCTAAACTCCTCCCTCCATCTCACTTTCCCAGGAGCACCCTCAACATTGTGTGTAGGTCGTCCGGTGACAGTATAATTTAATTCTCCGTACATCTCATTCTTTGCCACTACTACATCTTTTTTCAGGTGTTTTAAATTCTTTAAAAATGGCATCTGTTAAACGCACTCCTCCTACGGGCGCTACTACTAGGTTTTGCGCCAGAGGCAGGCCAACAGCCACATGGCCTTGTTTAAACACTCACTACCTGGAACCTCTCGACCTTAGGAATGGGGACACTCAGTCCAATCTGTAGAAGACATCCCCCAGGATTTTGATGATTTTAGTAAGGAAGAAGAAGGAGAGGATACAATGCATGAGGCACCATCTGCCCCTGCTCTTCACCCTTCTGGTCAACCTTCAGAACCTGGAACATCTAATTCACTGGAAGACTTCATGAGACTTCTCATGAAAACCCTTTCAAATACAATGTCTTCGGGGGGATAAAAATTCATAACTCCTTCCATGAAATCTCCTGATAAATTCAATGGAGAACATCCAGACAGATTGTGCCCCTTCCTTCAAACCTGCAAGCTCCTGTTCCATAACAACAGATCGTAGGTTATTTACTCTTCCTCATTCCTAGCCGGAAAAGCAGCAAGGTGGTTCAAACCTTATCTTCTCATGCTCTCTTTGACAGAAACCCACTTACTCATTAATAACTGGGAAAAGTTCAAAGACCAAATTTTTACATTTTTCAGTGATACTAATGAAACTAAAAATGCTGAAATTAAACTTGATTTCTTCTTCATGAGTGATAATTGTAAATCCTCTGAATATATTTTGAAATTCAGAGCACTTCAAACTCGAGTAGGTTGAAACAATGCTGCCCTCAAGTATCATTTCAAAAAGGGACTTCCTTCAAGGATTCTGGATCAATTAACTTTTCATTGTCAGAAGATGACTACTTTAACAGATTTAATGGATTGACCCTGGAACTCAATGGCGTTTACCAAGGACGACTACAACATCTTCGATACACCAACAAATCTCAAGGCCTAAATTTTAAATTGGGACCTTCTTCACACCCACCGCCAACTCAATCCTCCTTGACTCAATCCAAACCCAATAAGGGAAAAGAAAAACCTCAACCAAAAGGCTTGACCCCAGGTGATATCAGTAAGTTATTGGACTCAAAAGGGAAACTTAAAGAAGCTGAGACGAAGAGAAAAGCAGATAATGGGCTATGTATGTATTGTGGGGGTAAGTAAAAGCTAGAAGATTGTGTAAATTTGAAGGAAAGTGAAGGTACTAGTTCAAGTTCAAAAAACTAGTAGATAGTTTACTTTTGTGCAAAGCAAACTATCTTATCTCTCCCAGTGCACAGAACCTCCATGTCTTAAGGACTGGAGTTGCCTTAAACTGCTTGAGATTCATTCTTTTTAAGGAGGATTTCCCCTTCAGTTGTCTTATAGACTCTAGAGCATCAATTTCTTTTGTCAGTTTATCTTTTTATGAGAAGTTAAAGCTGACATTTACAGATATCGACCAAACTCCAATATATTTGGTTGAATCAGAGGAACCCAAATATTGGGTAAGTAAGAAAGTTTTATGGGTTTTCAACTTTCCAAATTTTCCCCCCTTTGAGTGGCAATTTTGAGTCTTGGATGCCCCAACAATGGACAATACCATTCTTGGCCATGACTTTTTAACGCATTGGAATCCTGGAATCGATTGGTCACAGGGATTGATCACCCAGCGGGCTATGTATATTTCTGATTCTTCAATTCAGGTCAATAGGGAGTTAAATAACCCGCCTAACAATGTCCTGCTAGAGGACAAATCTCTGCTGGATGACTTGCAAGCATCTGATCTTTCTCTAAATGAGCAATTGGCTAACCCTTCTAGCTCGATCACTTCAATCAAAGAGGATTTAAATTTCCTCAAAGTAGTCGAATTATGCTCTCTCAATTCTGGCCTTCCCTTGACAGATTCTCTCAAAGATGATGAGGACGACCAAATCAACATTGAAGCCATTAAATCAACTCTACCGGAAATATATCATTATTTCCTCAATGTTTTCTCAATCCGCAAGGCTGATAAGTTACCACCTCATTGACCCTACGACCATCAAATAGAGTTAATAGGTCCAGTAACTCCGGTAGGTCCCGTCTATTCTTTTTTGAAGGAGGAATCTCAAGTTCTTTGAGACTAAATTGCAGAGAATGTAGCCAAAGGTTTCAACAGAGCCAGTAAATCTCCAACCGGCTCCCCTATTCTTTTTGTAAAGAAAAAAAGATGGTAGCCTTAGGTTGTGTGCTGACTATAGAAAGCTCAACACAGTCACAAAGAAGAATGCATATCCCGTTCCTCCTATGTCATTGATTCTCACCCTTTTTAATGGTGCTAATTTCTTTTCTAAAGTTGATCTTAGAGGCACTTATAATCTTATTCGCATTGCAGAAGGTCTTGAACCACTAACTGCAAGGTGCACAAGATTTGGTACTGTCACCAGACGACCTACACACAAGGTTGAGGGTGTTCCTGGAAGTGAGATGAGGGGAATAGTATAAAAACTTCTTTGAAGCACAGAGGAAATGTTTGAGGAAGTGATTCGAAGGAAGAGCTACTGCTTTGAGATATGTTCGAGAAGAATTCTAATATAATTTAAAGGTAATATTAATATTCTCAATATCTCACAAAGGGTTGGAAACTCAATAATCAAAGAGTTAAGTTTTAGAAATGAATACTGAGAAAATAAGGAAATGTACAATAATAATGATTTAACTTGGAGATTTACCACTATTAACTATATATACGTTTTATAATTTAATTCTAAAGAAATATTGAACCGAAATCCAACCCCTTCCCGCATTGACCTCATACCCATCCATCATTCCACACACCACAGACCTCTGAAAATACACCCGTTACACCTGGACCCTCCTCACTAACATCGGTTAACCCTTTAATCCTCCACTAACCATCCCATCCTTGCTCACTACCCCTGTTAATAACCCACAGATACTTAATAAACCTTTTAGCAGAATATTGCCTTAAGTATTGCGCTGTGTGTTGCTTATTGAAGAAAAAGGCTATGACACACTATTGAGAGATTGATTAATTTAGACTTAGAGTTTAGACTAGCGCAGTTGAATAGTGAGTACACAAAGGAAAGTTGCAGTTGCTGTGTAGAATTGCTTTCTGCGCTTCAAGTATGGATTTAGACCTCTGTTTTATTGATTTAATGAGCTGCTTTTGCCTCGAGTGTCACGTGGCGCATGGAGGATGACTGGGTATAAAAACACGAGCTCCATTGAGCGCGAGACATACTTTCTCACACTATTTTCTCTCACTCTTGTTTTTAATTATTTTGTACTTTATTATGTTGACTTGTCCTACCCCAACTCCCACGCCTCCACACCCTAAAGCAGATGGTGGAATTATTACCTGGAAGTATTCTCAAGCATGCACATCCTGCAAATCAATGGAGTACTTCTGCGTTGAAAGCACGGCGACACAAGATCCTTGCCAGAAATGTGAGTTTTGACGCTTGAGACAGGTGGCGTGTGATGCCTTGTCGAAAAATGCGTACATTGAGCGTCGATTTACGAAAACCAAATATTGTTTAATACCAAAGACAAAAGAGGTGGTCAAATATATTTGGGACGTACTGGTCAGGGACAATCAGTTGGTGGGAGAGACTGAGGAGGAGGTTGAAGATACCGTGGAAACCTGGGTAACACAGGCCACAAGTAAAAAACAAGGGGTTGAAGAAGAGGTGGATGAATTAGATGAAGAGGATGAGGATTAAATCCCTATTTTGAGACAGACACCAAAGAAGCGGCGGATGGTCATTGAGGATTACAAAGAGGAGAAGGAAGTGACGGCGGAAGTCACCCCGAAGTTATTCTTAGAGGCTGACCCATTGTTTGAAGTAAGTCTGTTCTTCTTTTTATTTTAAAAAATTTTGTTACTGATGACCTATGTTTTAGAATTCAGAGGTCATTGCAGAGACTCCAATTGTGGAAGCTGCGCCATTGCTGCCAGTTGAGGAAAATCAAACAGTGCTTGATTCAAGGAAGGACAACGAAGAGACTCTCGACCAGGTATGGTCAAAGAAACCTTGGCAAGGTCGACAAACTCGATTTAACGAAGATTTAAGCGGTGAGGTTGACCAGATTGTCAATGCTGCCTCCTTTGACGTTGCAGAAGAATTACTAGATATTGGGGAAGTGGTACCAATAGGGGAGGAGGATGTATTTGAGAAATGTAAGAAGAAAATAAGAGTGGTTTTGGACGAAATGAAGAAGTTGGTTCGGGAGAAAATACAGGAAAAAATATGAAATGGAAGGAGAAAGAGAAGAAAGAAAGAAAGAAAGAGGAAGGAAAAAAGAAGTAGAAAATAATTTGTGTATTTATTTATTTATCTTTTATTTTGTTGTTTTAATTGAAAATGATGATATATATTTTATAAGATTTTGAGAAAAGAAAAGAGGAAGAAAGAAAATATTTGAATAAAATTTTGTTTTAAATTTTGAAAGAAGAAAAGAAAGAATGTTTAACTGAAGGAATTTTATTTTTAAATTTTGAAAAAAGAATGATTTAAGTAAAAATATAAAAAATAGTTGATTGAAAACAATTTTGTTTGAAATGAAAATTTAATGTGAGAAAAAAAAATTTTTTTATTTGTGAAAGTTTATTTATTGAAGTTTCTGAAGAATTTTGGTGATTTGAAAAGAAAGAAGAAAAATAGTTTTTGAAAAAAAGAATTTGAAGAAAGAATTAATTTGTTTGAAGAATTTTAAATAAAAAAGAGATTTAAAGGTTGAAGTAAAGTTTGAGAAAGATTGTTGTATTGAGTTCTTAAAAAAAATTGATAGTTTGAAGAAAAAGAAATAACGGAAAAGAAGAAAAGTTTGAAAAGAGAAAAGAAAATATAAAGGAATTTGTTGATTTTTAAGATTTTATTTTAATGAATTTTAAGATTTTATTTTTATTATTTTATTTTATTTTATTTTTTAGTTTTAACTTTGAATTTATTTTAATTTTTAGTTTATTTTATTTTATTTTATTTTATTTATTTTTATTCTTCAAAAAAGGTTGAAAAAAGCTTTTGAGAAGAAGAAGAAGATTAAAAGATAGACTAAGAATTTTTTAGAAGAGAAGGAGTTTTAGAATTTTAAGAAAAGAAAAAAAAGAGAAAGAAGAAAAAAGAATAAAAGAGAGTTCTAAGGTTTTGGTTTTAAAGGATATTTAAGATGAAAAGATTTTGGTAGTTCAGGGGCGTTAGAAACATTGATGGCTGGTTCCCAGGATGTTTTTTTCATCTAGGAATCCTTCCCATTCCACAAGGTATTGAAGCTTCCCCTTGCGCATTCTTGAATCAAGGATATGGCTTAATTCCCACTTTAGATGGTCTTCTACTTCGACCGGTTCTGGAGGAGGTTGGTTTCCGCCCAGGTATGTTTCTCAAGCCAGTTCCAAGAGAGATACGTGGAAAACAGGGTGAATAGCCTGCCATTTAGGTGGTAGCTTGAGTTGAAATGCAGTTTTAGAGACTTCAGAGTCTATTTCAAATGGTCCCATGCGTTTTTCTGCCAGTTTCCTTGATGGTCGAGGTTTTCGAATGTTTTGTGCGTCGAGCCATACTTTGTCGCATGGTTTAAACGAAGGAGCAGATTCTCGATGTTTGTCTGCCTCTTCCTTGTACCTTCGAATCGCTAATTCCAAATTTGATTTAAGTTCTTCTTGGAGTTGTGATATGGTTCGAAGATAATGTTCTGCAGGATGATTAGTTCCAACATGGATTGAATTGAATTGAGGATGTCTTCCATAAACATTTTCAAAGGGAGATTGTTGTGTCAAAGAATGAGTTGAGCTATTATAAGAAAATTTGGCCAATGGTAACCATGTGGTCCAATCCTCTTGTTGATAACTGACATACATTTGAAGGTATTTTTCGAGGGTTTGGTTGGCCCTTTCCATTTGCCCATCGGTTTCAGGATGATAGGCCGTGGAGAGATTCCTTGTGATATTGAGTTGTTGACACAATTGGGTCCAGAATGAGGATACAAAAAATGAGACTCTATCTGAAATAATATCATTTGGTAAGCCATGTTTGGAAAAAACATCTTCTAGAAACAATTTCGACAAATCTTCTGCTGTAGCAGTAGTAGTGGTTTTAATGAAAACAGACATCTTTGAAAATCTATCCACTATTACTAATATAGCATCAAAATTATTAGAAAGAGAAAGTTGAGAAATAAAATCCATCAATAAGGATTCCCAAGGTTTAGAGGGAATAGGAAGCGGTTGAAGCAGCCGATGCTTCTGGTGACGGGGAGCCTTATTTTTATTACATTCATAACAAAATCTTATATAGGCCTTGATTTCTCTGGTCATTCCTGGCCAGAAGAAATCCCTTGCTATTAACTGGTAGGTTTTATCAACACCAAAATGACCAGCTATGGAGAATCATGTCAACTATTGAAAATCCATAATTTTATTTCATTAATGTCGGGTATGACTACTCTACCTTTAAAAACTAATAGACCTGATTCAATACTAAATCCTTTGGCCCCTTGCTTCAAGAGTATTTTGTCTTTTATCCCTAAAAAATAATTGTCCTTTGACTGAGCTTTGAGGATGTTGGATAGTGGATTTTGAAAAGATTTAATTGTCATTAAATTAAGTTGATGAGTTGTTAACATTGATTTGTTGAAGATTTATTTCACATTTGCTTGGTTCTTGTCAGAAAATGGGTCGCCCTGCTGTGGGTAAACGTTGCCCCAACATGACAGGATATCTGGGACAATGCAGTTCTTACCTGGGAAATAGGAAATAGAAAAGGGAAATTCAGACAAAAAATCAGCCCACCGGGCTTGATGCCTGGTTAACACTTTGGAAGAGATGAAGTATTTCAAAGCATTACGGTCAGTCAGGATTTGAAAAGAACTATCTAGGCTGAGAAGAAAAGAGCGCCATTTTTTAAGACAAGGGATAATAGCTAAAAACTCCTTGTCATTAATTTTGTAATTTAATTCTGCTGCGATGAGTTTGTGTGACTCAAAAGCAATAGGATGAAACATTTTGTTTCAGGATTGAATTGAGAAGTGACCCCTGCGATAGCATAATCGTTAGTCTCTGTCTCGACTATTGTCAAATCAGAAGGATCAAAGTGTCAAAGAATCAGAGCTGTGGTAAATGCAGTCTTAAATGCTTCAAATTCCTTTCGTGCTGTAGAAGTAAAAACAAAAGTAATATCTTTTCTAAGAACAGAAGTAAGATTTGAAATAGTTTTAGAGTAATATTTAATAAATCTTCTATAGAAATTGGAAAAACTCAAAAATCTTTGGAGGGATATAACAGTTTTGGGCTCAGGCCATTTTAGAAATTTTTGGACCTTTTTGTCCTCCATGACAAAACCATCAGTGGATAACAAAAAACCCAAAAAATTAATAGATTTAAGATGGAATTCACATTGATTGTGTTGGCATAGAGACCCTTATCTCGAATGCGATTTAGAACCTGTCAAACATGATGAATATGTTCATCCAGTGTCTTCAATAAAATTAAAATATTTTCTAAGTAGACAACCACAAATTGTTTGACAACATCTTGAAAGATGTCATTAACAAAAGTTTGAAAAGTAGATGGTGCATTACATAATCCAAAAGGCATTACTAAATATTCAAAATAACCAAATCTAGTGCGCATTGCAGTCAGTGGTTCATTACCTTCCGCAATGCGAATAAGATTATAAGCGCCTCTATGATCAATTTTAGAAAAAAATTAGCACCATTAATTAGGGTAAGAAGAAATGACATAGGAGGAACTGGATATGCATTCTTCTTTGTAACTGTGTTGAGCTTTCTATAGTCAACACACAACCTAAGCCTACCATCTTTTTTCTTTACAAAAAGAACAGGGGAGCCGGTTGGAGATTTACTGGCTCTGATGAAACCTTTGGCTACATTCTCTGCAATTTAGTCTCAAAGAACTTGAGATTCGTCCTTCAACAAAGAATAGACAGGACCTGCTAGAGGTACTTGACCTATTAACTCTATTTGATGGTCATAGGGTCAATGAGGTGGTAACTTATCGGCCTTGTGGATTGAGAAAACATCGAGGAAATCATGATAGATTTCCGGTAGAATTGATTTAATGGCTTCAATGTTGATTTGGTTGTCCTCATCATCTTTGAGAGAATCTGTCGAGGGAAGACCAGAATTGAGAGAGCATAATTTGACTACTTCGAGGCGATTTAAATCCCCTTTGAGTGAAGTGATTGAGCTAGAAGAGTTAGCTAATTTCTCATTTAGAGAAAGATCAGATGCTTGCAAGTCATCTGGAAGAGATTTGTCCTCTAGCAGGACATTTTCAGGAGGTTTTCTTAACTCCCTATTTACCTGCATTGAAGAATTAGATATATACTTAGTTTGTGGGGTGATCAATCCCTGTGACCAATCAATTTCAAGATTCCAATGCGTCAAAAAGTCATGGCCAAGGATGGTATTGTCCGTTCTTTGGGCGTCCAAGACTGATAATTCCCACGTAAAGGGGGAGAAGTTTGGAAATTTGTAAGCCCATAAAATTTTCTTACTTACCCAATATTTGGGTTCCTCAGATTTGACCAAATATATTGGAGTTTGATTGATATCTGTGAATGTCAGTTTTAACTTCCAGGCAAAAGATAAACTGACCAAAGAAATCAAATCTCCAGAGTCTAAAAGACAACTGAAGGGGGTATCAGTCACCGGACGACCTACGCACAAGGTCGAGGATGTTCCTGAAAGTGAGATGAGGGATTTAGAAACTTCTTCGAAGCACAGAGGATTGATTCGAGGAAATGATTCGAAGGTCACTCGAAGTAATAGCTACAGGTTTGAGGTTTGTTCGAGAAGAATTATAGACTAGTTTCAAAGGGTAATAGTAATTCTTAAAATCTCACGAAGGGTTGGAAACTCAATAATCAAAGATTTATGATTTAGAAATGAATATTGAGAAAATAAGAGAAAGATACAATAACAATGATTTTAACTTTAAAGATTTACCACTATTAATGTAAATACGATTTTATAATTTAATTCTAAGGAATATCGAACCAGATACCCAACCCCTTTTATATCCTTTGTTCCTCCTCGCATTGACCTCCCTTCCATCGCACCATTCCCATTCCATTGACCATTACTAACATACACTTAGACCCTCTTCGCTAAATATCCGTCCATGCTCAATTTACCCCTTTTTAATTAATTAACAAAACTTTAATGAAAACTACTACTCTACTATTTTGTTGAACCTAGCGCTGTGCGTCGCTTATTGAAAAGGACTAATGTACCCTATTGGGAGATTGACTAATTTAGATTTAGAGTTTAGGCTAGCGCAGTTAAATAGTAATTACACAAAGGAAAATCGCAGTTGCTATGGAGAATTGCTTTCTGCGCTTCGAGTATAGATTTAGGACTCGATATTATTGATTTAATGAGTTTATTTTGCCTCGAGTGTCACGTGGCGCGTGACGGTATCCTCCTTGAAAAGAATGAATCTCAAGCGGTTTAAGGCAACTCCAGTCCTTAAGAAATAGAGGTTCTGTGCACTGGGAGAGATAAGATAGTTTGCTTTGCACACAAGTAAACTATCTACTAGTTTTTTGAACTTGAACTAGTACCTTCACTTTCCTTCAACTTTACACAATCTTCTAGCTTGTGCTTTCCCCCAAAATACATACATAACCCATTATCTGCTTCCCTCTTTCTCTCAGCTTCTTTAAGTTCCCCTTTTGGATCCAGTACTTTGTTGATATTACCTGGGGTCGAGCCTTTACCTCAAGTTTTGTCCTTTCCCTTATTGGGTTTAGATTGAGTTGTCCATGGGTGTGAAGAAGGTCCCAATTTGAAATTTAGGCCTTGAGATTTGTTGGCGTATTGAAAATGTTGACGTCGTCCTTGGTAAAAGCCTTTAAGTTCAAGGGTTTGATCCATTAAATCTGTCAAAGTAGTCATTTTCTGACCATGAAGATTTAATTGATCCAGAATCCTTGAAGGAAGTCACTTTTTGAAATGATACTTAAGAGCCGCATCCTTCCAACCTACTTGAGTTTGAAGTGCTCTGAAGCTTGAGATATATTCAGAGGCTTTACCATTATCACTCATGCGAAGGAAATCCAATTCAATTTCTGCGTTGTCAGTTTCATTAGGGTCACCGAACAACATAAAGAGCTGGTCTTCAAACTTTTCCCAGTTATTGATAAGTAGGTGGGTTTCTGTCAAAGAGAGAATGAGAAGATCAGGCTCAAACCATCTTGCTGCTTTTCGGGCTAGGAATGGAGAAGCATAAACAACCTTTGATTGGTCGTTATTGAAGGTTCAAGGGCTGTTATGGAACAGGAGCTTGCAGGTTTGCAAAAAGGGGTGCAATCTGTATGTGTGTTCTCCATCAAATTTATCAGGATATTTCATGGAAGCAGTTTTAAATTTAGATCCCTCCAAAGACGTTGGATTGGAAAGAGTTTTCATGAAAAGTCTCATGAAGTCTTCCAGCAAATTAAATGGTCTAGGTTCCGAAGGTTGACCAGATAGGTGAGTAGCTGGGGCGGATGGTGCCTCATGCATTGTATCTTCTCCTTCTTCTTCTTCACTAGAATCATCAAAATCCTGGGGGATGTCTTCTACAGATTGGACTGAATGTCCCAGTTCCCTAAGGTCAAGAGGTTCTAAGGGGTGAGTACGGGAAACAGGCCGTGTAGCTGTTGGCCTGCCTCTGGCACAAGACCTAGTAGTAGCGCCCATAGGAGGAGTGCGTTGAACAGGTGCCATTTAAAGAATTTAAAACACCTGAAAAAAGGATGTAGTAGTGTGAAAGAATGTGTACAGAGAATTAAATTATACTGTCACCGGACGAACAATGCACAAGTTTGAGGGTGTTCCTGGAAATGAGATGAGGAGAATAGTTTAGAAACTTCTTCAAAGCACAGAAGAAATGTTTGAGGAAGTGATTCAAAGATGACTCAAAGGAAGAGCTACTGCTTTGAGATATGTTCAAGAAGAATTCCAATAAAATTTAAAGGTAATATTAATATTCTTAAGATCTCACAAAGGATTGGAAACTCAATAATCAAAGATTTAAGATTGAGAAAAAATTACTAAGAAAATAAGGAAAGATACAATAATAATGACTTAACCTGAAGCTTTAGCACTATTAACTATATATATGTTTTTTTTAATTTAATTATAAAGAATTTCCAACCAAATTCCAACCCCTTTTATATCCTTTACTCCTCCTTGCATTGACCTCATACCCATCCATCATTCTGTTCACCACAGACCACCAAAATTACACCCGTTACACCTGGACCCTCCTCACTAACATCTGTTAACCCTTTAATCATCAACTAACCATTCCGTCCATACTCACTACCCCTTTTAATAACCCACAGATACTTTAATTAACCTTTTTAGCAGACTATTACATTGACTATTGGGTTGTGCGTCGCTTATTGAGAAAAAGACTATTACACCCTATTGAGAGATTGACTAATTTAGATTTTAAGTTTAGACTAGCGCAGTTGAATAGTGAGTACACAAAGGAAAGTCGCAGTTGCTATGTAGAATTGCTTTCTGCGCTTCAAGTATGGATTTAGACCTCTGTTTTATTGATTTAATGAGCTGCTTTTGCCTTGAGTGTCACATGGAGCATGACAGGTACATTTGAGTATTTAGTAATGCCTTTTGGATTGTGTAACGCACCATCTACTTTTCAAACTTTTGTTAATGACATCTTTCAAGATGTTGTCGAACAATTTGTTGTTGTCTATTTAGACAATATTTAAAGTTTCTCGAAGACACTCAATGAACATATTCATCATGTTCGACAGGTAATAAATCGCCTTTGGGATCACGGTCTCTACGCCAAGCACAATAAGTGCAAATTCAATCTTAAATCTATTGATTTTGTTGGTTTTACGTTTTCCACTGATGGTTTAGTCGTGGATGACAAAGAGTTACAAAAAGTCCTGGAATGGCCTGAGCCCAAAACCGTTAAATGCCTCCAAGGATTTTTGGGTTTTGCCAATCTCTATGGAAGATTTATCAAAGATTACTCTAAAACTATTCCCAATCTTACTTCTCTTCTTAGAAAAGATATTACTTATATTTTTACTTCTACAGCATTGAAGACTTCATTCACCACAGCTCCTATTCTTTGTCATTTTGATCCTTCTGCTTTGACAATAGTTGAGACAGATGCTAGCGATTATGCTATTGTAGAAGTCATCTCTCAATTAAATCCCAAAACTAAATTGTTTCATCCTGTTGCTTTTGAGTTCCGCAAACTCATTGTGGCAGAAGTAAATTATGAAATTCATGACAAAGAGCTACTAGCTATTATTGATTGTCTTGAAAAATGACACTGTTTTCTTCTCAGCCTGGATAGTCCTTTTCAGATCCTGACTGACCATAATGCATTGAAACACTTTATGTCTTCCAAAGTGTTAACCAGGCGTCAGGCCAGGTGGGCAGAATTTCTGTCTTAATTTCCTTTCTCTATTTCCTATTGCTCAGTTAAGAACTGTGTTGTCCTAGATATCCTGTTACAATGGGACAACACTTACCCACAGTGGGGGGACACATTTGCTGACAAGAACCCAGCAAATGTGAAATCAATCTTCAACGAATCAATGTTAACAACTCATAAGCTTAATTTTATGAAAATTCAATCTCTTCAAAATCCACAATCCAACATCCTCGAAGCTCAGTTGAAGGACAATTATTGTTTAGGGTTAAATGACAAAATACTCTTGGAGAAAGGGGCCAAAAGATTTAGTATTGAGTCAGGTCTATTAGTTTTTGAAGGTAGAGAAGTCATACCCAACAAAAATGAAATAAAATTATAGATTTTCAACAGTCCACATGATTCTCCATTAGCTGGTCATTTTGTGGTTGATGAAACCTACCAGTTAATAGTGATGGATTTCTTTTGGCCAGGAATGACCAGAGAAATCAAGGCCTATATAAAAGCTTGTTACAAATGTAATAGGAATAAGGCTCCCCGTCACTGCAAGTATGGGTTGCTTCAACCACTTCCTATTCCCTCTAAACCTTGCGAATCTCTATCGATGGATTTTATTTCTCAACTTCCTCTTTCTAATAATTTTGATGCTATATTAGTAATAGTAGATAGATTTTCAAAAATGTCTATTTTCATTAAAACAACTACTACTGCTACAGCAGAAGATTTGTTAAAATTGTTTCTAGAATATGTATTTTCCAAACATGGCTTACCTAATGATATTTTTTCAGATAGAGGTGTTAGAAAGAAGCTTTATTAAGATGTTAGTACTCTACTCTAATAACGCTGAGATAGAGCTGGGACCCCTGAAGTATTGCGCTAACCTGAGTTGTATATAATAGTAGTTAAACAACTCTGTAACGTTTAAGTAAGATGAAGGTGAAGTGCCAACCTTTATTAAGATGTTGGTACTCTACTCTAATAACGCTGAGATAGAGCTGGGACGCCTGAAGTATTGCACTTACCTGCTCGTCAAAAGTATATGGTAGAGTAAAACAGTTTAGTGAGAAGACAAAAGTATTTTTATTACAAAAATAAGGCACACCTGAGTTGTATATAATATTAGTTAAACAACTCTGTAACGTTTAAGTAAAATGAAGGTGAAGTGCCAACCTATAATATAGAAACGTAATAAGAAACATAAACAAAATAGACCATTACTATAGTAAAGTATGTTAATCAGACCTTTATTAAGATGTTAGTACTCTACTCTAATAATCCTGAGATAGAGCTGGGACGCCTGAAGTATTGCGCTGACCTGCTCGTCAAAAGTATATGGTAGAGTAAAACAGTTTAGTGATAAGATAAAAGTATGAGTGAAGGTGTTCTATCATACAAATATATAAACTATATCTATACTTCTCACGCAAAACATGATGAGTGATTTAATACATACTATTACTAATAGACGGTCTGAGTTCTAGCAATGTAATTATGGATACAAATTATTTAATGAAATCAAAATTATCGGATTATACTAACAAGAGACTTGTTGTTTGTATCCACATTCCGGACTCAATTGTGTCAACAACTCAATATCACAAGGAATCTCTCCACGGCCTATCATCCTGAAACCTATGGGAAAACAAAAAGGGTCAACCAAATCCTTGAACAATACCTTCGAATGTAGGTCAGTTATCAAAAATATGATTGTACCACATGGTTACCATTGGCCAAATTGCTTACAATAACTCAACTCATTCTTTGACACGACAATCTCCCTTTGAAACTGTTTATGGAATACATCCTCATTTCAACTCAATCTATGTAGGAACTAGTCATCCTGACAGGCCAACAAACATTGACAATCTGCTCCCTTTAAACCAGGCGACAAAGTATGGCTTAACACACAAAACATTCAAACAACTCAACCATCAAAGAAACTTTCAGAAAAATGCTTGCGACCATTCGAAAGCGACTCCAAAGTTTTTAAAACTGCATTTCAACTCAAGCTACCTCATAATTGGCAGGCTATTCACCCTGTTTTTCAAGTATCTCTCCTGGAACTGGCTCGAGAAACATACACAGGCAGGAACCAACCTCTTCTGGAAGTGGTCAAAGTAGAAGACCATCTAGAGTGGGAAGTAAGCCGTATCCTTGATTCAAGAATGCGCAAGGGGAAACTTCAATACCTTGTGGAATGGGAAGGCTTCCTTGATGAATCAGACAAATAATCCTGGGAACCAGCCATCAAAGTTTCTAACGCCCCGGAACTCCTAAAATCTTTTCATCTTAAATATCTTTTAAAACCAAAACCTTAGAACTGTCTTTCATTTTTCTCTTCTCTTCTCTTTTTTCTTTTCTTTCTCTTTTCTTTCTTTTCTTAAAATTCTAAAACTTCTTTACTTCTTAAAAATCCTTACTCTGTTTTCTCTTTTCTTCTTTCTGCTTTTCAAAAACTTTTTCAACCTTCTATAAAAATAAATAAATAGACTAAATAAATAAAATAAAATAAATTTAATTAAAATATACTAAAATAAAATTAAAAAGTTGAATAAAAAATAAAATTAAATTAAATAAAAAAAAACAAAGTCTTAAAAAATACATTAAAATAAAATCTTAAAAATCAATAATTCTTTTAATTTTCTTTCTTTTCTCCTTTCAAACATTTTTTCTTTTTCATAATACAATTTTTATTTCCTTATTTTTTTTCTTTGAACTATAAAATTTTTTTACAAACTCAATAAGACAATCTTTCTCAAACTTCACTTCAACCTTTAAATCTCTCTTTTAAAATTCTTCGAACAAAGTACTTCTTTCTTTCAAATTCTTTTTTCAAAACTTTTTTTCTCTTTCTTTTCAAGTAACCAAAATCCCTCAAAAACTTCAATAAATAAACTTTCACGTATAAGATATTTTTCTCTCATTAAATTTTCATTTTCAAACGAAATTGTTTCAATCAACTATTTTTTTTTCTTCTTACTTAAATTTTTTCTTTTCAAAAATTAAACTAAAATTTTCTCAGTTAAATATTTTTTCTATTCTTCTTTCAAAATTTAAAACAAAATTTTATTCAAATATTTTTTTTCTTTCTTTTTCTTTTTCTTTTTCAAAATCTTATAAAATATATATTAAAATTTCAATTAAAACAAAAAAATAAAATAAATAAATAAATACACAAATTGCTTTCTACTCTTTTCCTTCCCTCTTTCTTTCTTTTTTCTCTTTCCATTTCAAATTTTCTCCTGTATTTTCTCCCAAAAAAATTTCTTCTTTTTTTCCAATACCACCCTTATTCCCTTCCTGCATTTTTCAAACACCTCCTCCTCTCCTACCAGTAGCACTTCCCCAATATCCAGTAATTCTTCTGCCACATTGAAGGAGGCGGAATTGACAATCTTGTTGATCTCATCACTTAAATTTTTGATGAATCGAGCGCGTCAACCCTGCTGAGGTTTCTTCGACCATACCTGGTCAAGGGTTTCCTTGTTATCCTCCCTCAAATCAACCGCCAGTTGACTTGCCTCAACTGACAGCAATGGCACAGCCTCAACAATTGGAGCTTCCACGATGACATCTGAATTCTAAAAACATACAGTCATCAGTAACAAAATTTTGAAACAAGAAATGGCAGACTTACTTCAAAAAACGGGTAAGGCTCTAAAAATAGCCTCGGGGCGACCTCTACTGTCACTTCCTTCTCCTCTTCATCATCTTCAATGATCATCCGCTGCTTCTTCAGAGTCTGTCTTGGGATGGGAACTTCATCATCATCCTCTTCTACCAGTTCATCCACCTCCTCTTCCACCCCTCGTTTTTTACCTGTGACCTGGGTTACCCAAGTTGCCACGGTATCCTCAACCTCTTCCTCAACTTCTTCTACCAAACAATCGTCCTGACTGACATGTCCCAAATGTCTTCAACCACCTCTTTGTTCTTCGGGATTACCCAGTACTTAGTCTTGGTAAATCTTCGCTCGATGTCCTCATTTTTTGAGAGAGCATCACACGTCACCCGTCTCCAGTGGCAAAACTCACATTTGTAGGACCTCGTGTGGCCGTGCTTTCAATGCAAAAATACTCCATTTATTCACAGGCTGTGCATACTTGGGAATATTGCCGTGTAAATATTCCACCATCCGCTTTGGAGTGTGGAGGTGTGGGAGTTGGAGTAGGGCAGTTCGACATAATACAAGAAAAAAAATAATTAATAAAAGAAGGAGTCAGAGAAAGTAGTGTGGGAAGAATGTGTCTCACACTCAACGGAGCTCACGTTTTATACCCAAGCATCTGTCACACGCCATGTGACACTCAAGGCAAAAGCAGCTTGTTAAATCAATAATACAGAGGTCTAAATCCATACTTGAAGTACAGAAAACAATTCTACATAGCAACTGTAACTTTCCTTTGTTTACTCACTATTCTACCGCGCTAATCTAAACTTTAAATATAAATAAGTCAATGTCTCAATAGTGTGTTTAGTCTTTTATTGGATAAGCGATGCACAGCGCAATAGTTAATGCAATATTCCGTAAAAGCTTTATAAAGTATCTGTGGATTATTAACATGGGTAGTGAGCATGGATGGGATGGTTAGTGGAGGATAAAAGGGTTAACAGATGTTAGTTAGAAGGTTCCAGGTGTAATGGTGTAGACAATCCTATAGTACTAGCTATAGGCCTTGACCAAGGGAGTTGGAGAAAAACCAGAGAGAAAATCCTCTGTCCCTTTAAAAAAATAGAGTGAGATTTACTCGCTTAAATAAGTTGGTTCCTGTTTGCTAAAGCCCCTTTTTATACACACTTGACTGCTTGATGAGCCAAGAAAGTAGTCCCCAGACAGACTACCAGACCAAAGAACTGAAAGTTAGACTAATGTCTACACCAGAGAAAGCAAAGATACTTGATGTAGGTTGCAAATCCACACCAGACACAGAAATAATACTTGATATAGCTTGCAAGACTATACCACAGAACCTGTTGCTAAAGTTGAGTTAAATGAATAACTAAGCTTGCAACAAACACAGCCAATTGTGGCCAAAAAACAGTTAAAACTGAGTTACGAACAAGGTTATCATCTCCTGATGGTTGTATGATAATTAAAGTTGCCCCAAACTGTCTTATTCACTATGTACACACAGACCACTATCTAAGAGCCCATGCACACCAATGAATTTGGCGCCTGTACCAGCTAAATTGAATAAAAACCCTCCAGAAGCGCTCTTAAATCTTCAAGAATAGAGGCGGGCAGGCCGCCCCACGTTGGAGGTGCCTCCTGAAGTGGCCCGGCCTCCCTGAAGCCAGAAAACCAATAAAAACACCTAATCTACTTAGAAAAATTCACTACAACTACTAAAACCCTTAAAACACAAAATTACACTATCACAACATTTAGACATGAAATATATAGCTTAATTAGCCCTATCTAATGGTAGTACCCACATACCCCCAGTCCCAATATTCACAGAATAAAACCTGAAAAACACCCAATTCTTCAACAGATTCCAATCAAGACATGCACAAACAGCGCCAAACCACACAACAAAGGCCCCTGCCAAGTTTGGAAGACCACATCCTCCCTCTAATTCAGAATGTTCACATTCTTTCTTCATCAAACCACCATGTTCAACCTTCTTCACAAATCTACCTCTGAAATGGGTCCTTGCCAATATTGCATTGACAATAATCTAATCTGCACCATCACACCTCCTGTCCATCCATACAGAATGTCCTGTGATGTTTGCCAATCCAGAAAGAAGACATTCTACAGACCAGGTTCATTATCTTCTGCAACAGCTTCACCTCCAACTCAACCTGGTCCATCTTCTACCAACACCAAAAGATCTGGGCCCTCCATCTTGATTCACAGATTAATCAAAAAGCTACACCCTTCCCAGAAGAGTGCCAAAACCACTTAAACAACAAGTTCTACCATCCCTGGTCTATCTGATGGTAAAAACTTCCATTTCTTCCTTCCACTTTATAAAACTGATGACTTCTCAGTTCCTTCATCTTCTGACAGTGATGATAACAATGTTGCATCCATTGAACCAACAACACCAAACCACTTGCCCACAATTAAGGCCAAGTTCCAACAACACACATCTCAACAGAAACACCTTCTGCTAAACTACTTCCAATCCACTCCTGCTAGAGATCCACAGGACATTGAGAACAGAAGACACCTCATTCCCCAGTTCAAGGCTAATACTGAACACTTCATTTCATCTCTTGATTCCTTCTGTAATTCCACTAGTACTTGAGCTTGATTCAGAAAAGAAAAATTGACCACACCCTCTATAGGATGTAACCACAAACAACCCTCAGTTTTAAGTCTTGGGGGACCATCCTCATTTTATAGTCTTGGGGGACTAAAAAACCCTCAGTTTAAAGTCTTGGGGGACTCAAAAACCTAAATCATAAACCCAGAACCAAAGATCAACCACATTAAGACACAGATAAAAAACTAACATTCTGGGGTAATTGTGAATAGAGCTTCCAGCACATCAATTACATCCAAACTTGTCTTTGCTAAATTCAGAGGCTCCCCCTGTGGATACCCTCCACCAATCTTTCAAACCCATTCCAACAACAATACACATTCCTCAGTTTATAGTCTTGGGGGACTACACCATCAAACAATCCTGAGTTTAAAGTCTTGGGGGAATAACACAGTTTTCAGTTTAACGTCTTGATGGACTATTCTTGATACAATAGATTTTTCAGTTTAGAGTCTTGATGGACTAAACATCCAAAAAACCTAAGACAAATTCTTGAAAACCAGCCAGTTTAAAGTCTTCAATGACTAACAGAATTTTGCATAAAATAGAGCCAGCCAATTTCAAAAAGAATACACCTACAGCCAACCTGCTGAACTTCCACCTTCACTTCATCATCTACCCATCACTGACAAAATCTCCTTCTTATCTCTTTCCATCATCTTTTATCACCACAGATCATGGATGGATCCCCTGTTTTTGACCCTTTCAATCTTTTTGCTTCATTGCTGCCAAGGAATATGACTGCAAGCAGTGCATCCACATGTGCAGACCTTGCACGTTCACTCTTCCAACTCCTGAAACCAAATTCTACAACAGGGACTGTGATTCTTGCTACTCCAAAAAGAAGAAATGTGACAGAGATGCCAACTACCCTACTCCTCCTCCTTCACCCTCTCATAAATACCTCTCCAGATCCCCTACCAGATCTACAGACCTTGGTCCAGCCTCTTCATCTTTATCCTCAGCACCATCCAGAAGATCCTGGAACTCAGTTTCCAGAACTCTCCACAAAAGGTCTGATTTAACTTCCCAAGAAACAGCTTTTATCTCTGCTAAATTAGCTCCAAAAGCATCAAGATCAGCTCCTAGGCTGCTAGACAGCGTCAAGGCAGCCCGGCCAACGTTGGGCCGCCCTCCCGCCACACTAGACAGTAAAATTCAGTCTCAAAACCTCCAAAAACAACCAGAAAACAGCCAAATTTCTCCAATCAACAAAAACAACTCCACACAGCCACCTCCCACTGCTCCCAAAGCAATGCAGCCAACCTTTAAAAGGTCCAAAAAATCCAAAATTTCCTAAACTTCTAGGAGACCTTCCAGAGGACCGCAGGAAGACACCAGAGCACCCAACACTGCACCAAAGCAACAACTTTTCCCCCAGTTAAGGCAACAAAACTACACCTCTCCTCTGTCAGCGAACTAATCTTCTGACAGTTTTATTCCTTCAAAAGCTCCATCCAGAAGAGATCAATCTGCTACAGATCACCCTCTTCTGCCCCATCTTGTAACAACCCTGGTACTCCATCACCAGCACCCCATCCAACTGAATCAACAGAAATATTAACAACAGCAACAACAGGCCTGCTACTCCAACTAGGCCCCAGGAACATCAGTGTCCTAGTTCACCTTCTCAAAACCTTTCAGAGGAAGACCAAGAGAATCCATATCTTTCCCAGATTGATACACCTACTATCACCATTCCAAAATCTTCAGAAGTTCAAATTCCGGCCGCTTACAAATTTGATGAGCTTCCATCTGTAAGTACCACATTAATTCTTCCAATTTCTTCAACAAAAAAAATTACTGATCCAATTCTTCTTCTCTATTTGGCACCCCTCCTTCTGAATCTACTATTGGAGTTGGCCAACCTCTAGAAACTTCTTTGACACTGGATTATGGAGACATGAAACAACACCTCAGCACCATGTGTTCAAACAAGCTGAAAGCCTTTGCCCTCCATGGACCTTTAAATTACTTTGAGAAAACCTTGAGGAAACAAATATTGGACGACCACTGGAAGATTTCTTGAATCATTAAGCACACCTTACAACAATCCATTCCTGCCTCTTCCTCCTCCTCTTGTGAACTTCCATCCAAACCCATTCCTGCCCATTATAATCCATATAATCTCTCCAGCAGGATGCACTTCAAAGAACACAGTGTTTCCCACAACCCCAACAAAAAAAACAACATCATAATCCAGACCAGCCTCTCAAAACTTCATCATCCAGATAATGAGCTCCTGTAAAAAGATTAAAAACATAATAATAAATAAATAGTAAAAATTAATAGCTATAAATTCTAATTTTTTTTACAGTCTACTAACATACTAAAATTAAAAATTGATAAATAAAATAAAAATAAATGAAATAAAATAAAAGATAAAAAATAATACAAATGGTATCCCCCAGCCAATTGATGAGCTGATCCCCTGATACCTTGCCCACATCCAGGTGCACCTTGATGTGGATACACCTTAAATAATTTAAATGATTTGAAATAAGAAACATAAATTAAGGGTAATAATGAGAATAAAAAATAACAAATGACATTAATAAAAATGAAATATAAAATATAATATAATAATAAAATAGCATTGCCCGGCCCATGGATGATCCTTTCCCCACCAATGCTTGCCCACATCCAGGTGACCCTGATGTGGTAAAACCCTATATTTTTTATTTTAAAATTTTAACAACCCCCATAAAAAATTAAAAGAAAAAAGGAGAAAAAAGAAAATAATCTGAAACTACTATCTAACAAAATCATCACTAAAAAAATTAAAGAAAATCCAGCTCCTTTGATATTCCAGATTAAGAGAAGGTCCAGTATGAGAAAGTCCAGTCCATAGAAATTATCACTGGGTGGGCTCCCTCCAATAAGTAAAAATGATGGGAGACCACCAATGATCAACCACCAACCCAAAAAAACCAGAGATAAAGAAGCCAGTTCCAATCCAGTTTAAAGTCATAGTGGTCTTGAAACCTGAATAATAAACAACAGAACTAGAATTAAACTAGGAAAAATAAAAGACTTGAGACAGACATTCTGGGGTAACTCTTCTCCAGAGCAGCCAGCTCACCAGTTGCCCCCACACATGCCAAAATAAAATCTAGAAGCCCCCTCTGGGTACCTTCTAACAAAAACACAACATCCAACACAATAAACCAAAACCAATAAGAGTGAAGAGTCCAGAACTTGAAAACCAAGAGAAATTCCAGTTTAAATTCATAGAGGACTAAAGCCTGTGAAAAGAAACCAATACTAGGGTTCAACCAAATTAAGAGAAAGGGTTGGAAACAGACAATCTGGGGTAACTGTTCTACAGAGCAGCCAGCCCATCAGTTATCCCTACACTTGCCAAGATCAAATCTAGAAGCCCCACCCATGGGTACCTTCTTACAAAAAGTTTACAACCCAAATTTGCTCTGCAACACCAAAAATTCCAAAATTTAAAGAACATTCCATAGTTTATCCTCATTGCGGAGTCAATCTTCTTCATGTCTAGTGCCTCTGGGATAAAACTTCTTCACCTGATCTGCAGCCAATCTCTTCTTAAGACTGCACCATCAAACACTTCCAAAACATAAGAACCTCCAGACACCTGAGATCTGACTCTGTACGGTCCATTCCATCTGTCAGCAAACATTTTTCCCCACTGACTCTTCAAACTTCTATTATAAACCAAAACCAAGCAACCAGGTTTAAAGGGATTCACAAGTCTATGAGCCAACTTCTTGTCCCAGTATCTGACTGATTGATTCCTTATCTTCATCATTTTAGAGTATGCCTTCTCTTGAAATTCCTCTCTAAATTCCAACTTTTGCATCCTGGAACAGAGAAATTCTTCTGTTGAGTGCACCTCATCCCAATCAATTCCAAGATAAGAGACAGCTTCCAGCTCCACTGGTAGAACAGCTTTCTGACCAAACATTAACTCATAAGGAGAATAGCCAGTTGTCCTCTTCACAGTGACCCTATCAGCAAGTAACACCAAGGGTAAATAATGCCTCCACTTTTCAGCACTATCCCCACACATCTTTACCAAAGCATTCTTGATAACTTGATGGCCTCTTTCAACCATGCCTTCAGCTTCAGGATAATAAGGTGTATCCACTCTAACTTTAGAACCAACACTAGCCACAGCTTCTTTAAATTTGGCACCAAACTCTGGCCCTCCATCAAAAGTCACCAACTTCATCAACCCATACCTATAAATCCACTCCTTCTTCAAAACCTCTTCCACATTCTTGGCAGTCAAATTAACCAGAGACACTGCCTAAACCCAAACAGACAAATCATCCCTGGCAAAAATTAAGTATTTATACCTGACCTCTTTAATATTGACAGCATCCAGACTGACTCTTCAAAAACATTTTATTCACCAGTAGCACAGCTGACCTCTTTAGGTTTCAAGTTACTTCTTCTTTGACATTCTTCACAATATTGAACCCAAACCTGCACAGTCAACTTCATACCTGGCCACCAAAATCTGTCTGCTACTCTTCTATAAATCTCCGACCAAGGTCTTCATGCAAAGACTTTAACACAACTTCTTGACCCTTCTTCTGAGTCACCACAACTTGAGGATTATGATGTCTCCTCCTCATCAACCTTCTTCCTGACACATTAAATCCAGGACTCTTCTTCTTGATTTCCAACCAAGTATCATCATCACAACTATCTGGCCTCTCCAAGGTCAAGAGATATTCCACCATAATAAAATATAACCCAGACTGACCCCAGGTCTCATCTTTGAAATCCAACAAAACAACATCCAAGGGTACAACTCTGTCATCAAAATCACCAGTGTGAACTTGAGCCAATTGACCAGCCCAACCAGGATACCAATCCTTAAATTTTGGTACATCCTTCTCTTTCCACTGAATCTTGTGAGAATCCAGTTCACTAAGAAAAACAACATTTTCTTAATTTGAGCTGTTCCAAACAATAACTCCATCTTCATCAACAAAAACATCCTGATCACCAGAATCAAGATCAGATCCTAGCCTCTTGGGGGAGGTCAGAAAAATCTCCAGCACCCTTTGTGCTGGCCCTAACCACTGGAACATCTTCATTAAACTCTTCAGCCTCAGAATCTTCATCTGTAGGTGGCCTCCTTGATTATCCATCAGGAATTGTAAAAGTTTTGCCTGGTTTGTGTACCAGGTCAAAAGAAAAATTTTGAATAAATGCCACCCATATAGTCATTGGAGCATATGGAAGGCTAGGCATATTGATCATCTGAACAAAATATTTCAAATCTACCTGCATCTTAAAATTATGCCCCCACAAAACAGTCTGTAGCTTCTTTAAAATTTTTGCTACACCACACAATTCCAACTTAGGTTGAGAATACCTAGATTCCACCTCATCAAACACCACAGACTCATATCTTACTGGCCTGACCCTCCCAGTTTTATCTTCCTGATACAAAACAGCACCAGTAGCAATATAGCTTGAGTCCACTGCCAGATAGATTTTTCCAGCACCAAAACCATAAGCCAACTTGTGAAGAACAATATCTTCCCCAACAACCTTTTTCAACTTCTGAAAAGCCTCTTCACACTCTTCAGTCCATTCCCAATCTGCATCTTTCCTGGTAAACCTCCTTCAAGGTGAAGCCAACAAATAAAAATCCTTAATAAAAATCCTGACATATACACACACACCCAAAAATCCCCTGACTTCAGTAGTATTTTGAGGCCTTGGCCATGACTGAATTTTATTAATCTTTTTCTTTGCCATAATACTTCCCTCTTTACATACCACATGACCCTTAATTTTTAAAGCAGGAACACCAGAACAGAATTTTGACCCTGAAATGGTCAAACCAGCCTCTTCAATGCTAAACAACACTCTCTCTAGAGTTATTGCATATTCCCAAACAAACCTCCTTATGCCAGGGTTCTCCGCTAACACCTCATTACCATAATCAGTGGATGGTCCTTTAATTCCACCATCATCAATAAACATACCAGCATGAGTAGGAACCTCATCCTGAAAAAACCAACCATCTGTGCTTGATATACTGCCACTGAATTAGTTGCTCCTTGAGGCAACCTACACTACGCAATATAGGGGGTGGACTTGCTAGCAAGTCCTCAACCTGAACTCAGATGGAACTCAGATGGAACTCAGACTGAACTCAGACTGAACCCATACTGAACTCTACTTGAACACCCACCTAAAACTGTTCTGCTGAGTGGTGTTCATCCCTGATTGTATGGTTCCTTTATCAATAGCTCAATGTGTGTTCAATCTATGGTGAGTTTGGGTCCAAGGTTGCGGACTTGCTAGCAAGTCCGCCCCCCATATTGTGTGGTGCTAGTGAGCTGAAATCTTCCCAAAGGAGTCTCAAAAGTTGTGAAAGGCCTTGAATCCGTATGAAGTTCTCTCTCATCATAACCACCCATAATATCACCCAAACCATAACACACCCTTCCAGCAAAATCTTCAACAAAATCCTCTCCACCTGGTGTTATACCAGCGTCCTTGATAGTGACTCTTTTCAAGGCTCTAATATCATGAACCACCCTCAACTTTCCATTCTGCTTATTTACACAGAAATCCGGACTTGAGTAACTGGATGTCAATTGTTTGTATAACCCAGTCCTGACTCTTACCCTTACAATCTCCACAAAATCCTCTCTGATAGAAGCTGGAATTGGAATAGGTTTGATTTGCCAAGGCTCATGACAAATTACACAAATCAAGTAAGTTTCCCCATAAAAGTGCTTCAACACACCCCTTTCCTCCTCAACAAAAGCCACAGATTTTTCCCTTAGCACAATAACATGCAACAACAAATTCTTTTCTTCTTCAGACAACCACCCATCAGGACCAAAATTAACAACTTTAAACCTTTACACAGTCACCCTAGACATCTCTACAAATTCTGGAGGATACTTCACCAAATGAGTACAGTACGGATCTCTTGACAAAGAAGGTCTCTTCAAAGGCATATTCAAGCCCACATGCATAGGCTCATTGACAGGCCTAATCTTCTGCGCTACCTTCTTATACTTTGCCGCTCCACCTTCAACTTGAGGGATCTTCAGGAAATCTTCACCACCAGACCTGGAACAAAAACCAAGGGTTTCCCCATTGCTCACATGTGTGGCCAAGGTAATTTTTTTGAAAGGTGTAGTAGAAACCCTAGCGGTGCAAAATTGGGAGGACTTACTTTTAGACCCCAATCTCACCATTCCAAAACTTTTCCACAATTCCAAATCTTCATCTTCACTACTGTCTTCCAAATCTTCAAATATTGATTCATCTTCATGATCAACTCTTTTAAAATTGTGCAGTTTATCCTCATGCTGGAGGCCCAAAAATTGATCTTGATGATCTTCTTTTTTCATAATTTTCTGCAGTTTAACCTCATGCTGGAGGCCCAAAAATTGATTTTTACAATCTTCACAAAAATATTTTGAATCTTTATTCTTCATTATCTTCAGATTTTTTTTTGATTCTTGAATTATCTTGAAAGTTTTATCTTCTTTTCTTGAGTTTTCTTCTGACCTACAAAAATAACCAGGGGTTACCCCAATGCTCCCAGGTGTGGCCCAAGTAATGTTTTTGAAAGATGTAGAAGAAACCATAGCAGTGCACAATTGGGAGGACTTACTTCTAGACCCCAATCTCACCACTCCAAAACTTCTCCGCATATCTTTCAATAAAGATATATAACCAATATTCTTCCTTGAGATTGAATTAAAAATAATTGAGAATCTTGAGAGAGAACAGAGACTTGATAAAACACTTGATGAATACTTGCAGAAAAGAGAAACATTAAAAAGAGAAAGTTGAAAATCCACTTGGTATATATCCAAGGGAGCTGACCTACTACAACCTGGGATTTCCTCATCTTAGGTAGAGGTTGTAGCACTAGGGTGATCAGCCCTCATTACTCTAAAAAAGACAGACTCTTACTAGAGCCTGAGCCACACTCCAAAAAACCAGATGCGGTAACCACTTCTCTCCTTCTCCTGAAACAATCCATGCACTGGCACATTGAAGATAGACCAGGCCTGGTATCCCAACCATCCTCTCCAGGGGATGGTAACCTCATGTGAAGTCTCCTTTCATCTTCACCAGTGAACTCCAAACTGATGCCCAAATCAAATTGATAACCAATTCTTGCCTGAAAATCCATCAAGAATGGCCCACCCAAAACAGTTTTAACTGTTCCCTTAGCAATATAAAAAGGAACCTTCCCTGAGGCTCCACCAACATCTAACTTCACAAACTCAGACATTCCAACCAATTCAGTGACATGGCCACCGATGCCTCTCAAATTCCCACCAATACCAGTTTTGATTGGGAGGCCCAAATGAGTTGCCTCAAACAATGAAATCAGGTATATCTGAAAACCTGAATCCACCATTTCCCTTGCCTCCCTGCCACTCAGAGTGACATTGACGTAACGCAGAGGAGCAGAAAAATGAGTTTCCAACCACTCACTAAACTTTTCAGCAGAATCACAAATGTATTCCACCTACCCAGAAGAAACTCTTCTCCTGGTCAACAACTTTTTCTGTCTATCAGCCAACCCTGGACTGATAGCATAAAATTCCCCATAAGAAAGGGAAACCTTACCCTGATTCATCCTATCAAGAACAGAGTCCATAACATTAGATTGACCAGAAACTACTGGCCTCTCAAAGTGAGCCCTTGGCTTCACTCCCTTGGTCCTAGAAATATCCTGAGGAGCAGAACCACCAACAGATTTTCCATCAACAGGAATCAAACTAGATCCCTCACCAGCACCTTTAACTCCAGCAGGCTTTGGCAATGAAGCCAAAGGGAAATCCTCCTCAGAGTCATAATCAACCTCCATTGGCATTGGCTCACCATTCATGTCCAATGCACCAAAACTAGGGGGGCCCATGTCAGCCATACCCTTCTGCATCCTATACAGCTCCTCTTTGCTGTACCTCTTCCTAGCTGCACTAAGCTTAGGATCCACCTTTGAAAACTTTGGCTTTAGTTGGGCCTGAGAACTTCTCTTAGGCCTTCCCACCTTCCCTGCTTCCACATCATAAACACCAGCCAAGCATTCTCCACTTGACTGTCCACCACAGGAATACAACTCCAAACCACCAAGGGAAGTAGAAAAAGAGACCTTATTTACCTCCTTCCCCTTTCCCTTGACATCATCATCCTCCTTACCTGAAGACTTCCCCTGATCAGGAATCTCCTCAAACCTTGGCCTCCTTTGATTGAGACCACCCCTTCTCCTGACCAAATACACATGAGCCTGCCCCTCACTGGGCTTCACAAATGAACCATCAGGGAACTTGAATTCCCTGCCATCAAACTGAACCTTTCCTTCAGACACATCCCTGTTCAATGCCCAACAATCATTGGACCTGTGCCCCCTCCTGCTGCAATAAGAGCAGACCAAAGGATCACTCCTACCAGCCCTCCTATCAAAATCTCTAGGCTGAGAAGGTGCCTTATTGACCTTCTTAGCCTCCTGAACAAAAATATGAAGCTGCTTTGTGAGATCAGCCAACTGCTCCACCACTGGGTCCCTCTCCTGTTGGGGAACCTGCACCATATTCTTCTCCTCCTTCTTCACCCTAACTTCCTCTTCATCCAAAGCCTCACTGAATTAGCTGACATATTTGGCACACACCTCCTGGTAGGTGTCCACAGCCAATAACTTCAAATGGCCCTCAAAAGCCTCCTTAACCTTATCCAAGGCAGGAAACTTCTGGTCCCCATTAGAAAGATTCTTCATCATGTCATTCCTTGAAAGCTTTTTAAACACATCTATCCTGACATCTCTAGCCAGGGCAGACCAAAAAACATCCATGGCAGCATTTTCATGTGCCAGCTCCTCAGAATAATTATCAAGAATTGATTGTATAAAGTCATCCTCAAGATCTACAATATAAATGCCATAAATTTTAATAATATCTGTTTCAGGAACATAAGCAGGATTATCATCATTATTAGGTAGTGGTCATCTAGATAACAAATCTACATTAAAGCTTAAAGTTCCTGATTTATGTGTAATAGTCATTCATTCTCTATATTCTTGTTCAGCCAATAGCCATCTAAACATATAACTATTAGAGGCTTTCATCTTTAAGAGTGACTTAACTGCACTACAGTCAGTTATTAACTCAAATTTTTTGTCTTCAAGGTAATAATTTATCTTCTCAAGAGCCCATACTACTTCCAAGAATTTAATTTTAGTAGAACCATATTTCAATTCACAACTTCTTAGAGTGCAAGAAATTTAGCAAATTACTACTTCTGACATTTTTTTAATAAGTTGTTTTTGATGCAAAGCGGCACCCAAAAAAATAAATCTTGCATCAGTATACAAGACAAAAGGTAATTGGAAAACTGGTAATTCCAAGATGGGGGCTGTCATTAAACATTCCTTCAACTTATCAAAAGCCTGTTTTCTTTCATTATTCTAAATGAAAGCTTCTGATTTCTTTATCCCTGTAGTAAATGGTGAATCAATTAATTGGTAGTTCTATATTCTTTATTTCAGCCACGTTATTTTGTTCTACACATATTTTTAAGCCAGATAAAATATGACCAAGCACCTTTAAAGACTCAAACCCAAATTTACATTTTTTAATTCAAGGGACATTTTTGTTTCATTCATCTTCTGAAATACCTTCTTTAAATGGATTAAGTGTTCATCATATCTCTTAGAGAACACTATGATATCATCATTGTATACCATTAACCATCCTTAAATCATCCCATTATTGAATTAAATATCCATTAACTTCTGAAATACCAAAGGAGAATTTTTTGGTCCAAATGGCATCCTGACATATTTATATACTCCCATATGTATTGTTATCCACAATATGTTCTGTGAGCTCTTATCAACTGGAATTTGATGGTACCCTTTATTTAAATTTAGGCAACTCATTTATTTAGCACCTTTAAGGTTAGCATGTATAGAGGCAATAATTGGCAAGGGGTAAATATCATATACTAAAAAAAAATATTTAATGCTCTATAATCACTGCACAGTATTGCTTTATCTTGTTCATAATAAATTAGCACTGGTGATATCACACCTTATTTTGGTGTAGCCTAAACCTTTTAAATAATTTTCATTTTTAAATACATTCTAATATTATTCTCTATGTCTTTTCTCTTCATTGGTAAAGCAGGGTATGGTTTATTTTTAAGACTAGCAGAAATATTATCCATTTCACAGGTCAAACTAATTTTCATCTCCTGATCTTTTACAAGGCCAAGTTCATTAGTCCTATGTGCAAAAGCCATTGGAAATGCTTTAATTAGGGGGTATAAATTTTCAGAGATCCACAATCAGAAATCAGGAGTTTTTTTTCCAGGGATCAGACATTATTAATTGTGGAAGATTCTTATCCACTAGCCCCAGGGCTAGTGGATAAGGAATCCACAATAATGCATTATCCTGCCTCTTATACCCTAATTTCCATTCCTAATTCCTGATCCCAAACTCATCACATCCATGATGGATTTTTAAGAAAGTCACATGACTTAAAATTTCTGATGCCATCCTTAAGTCTTTCCTCACTCTATGATACTTAATTTTGGTGGAGAACACATAAAATTTTTTCTCATCCTTATGTGGCTATTCACTCTATGATATTTAATTTTGGTTGCGAGCACATCACATTTTTTTCTATCTTTACACCCCATCTGCTTGTTTGGTGGAAAGTTCCTACTTCCCACACATCACCTAAACTTTCTACCAACAATAATGAAGCACCTCTCTACTAGGAAGAAACTACAAACACCTATGAATTCTATTACTTTAGTTATGGCAAATGACTCTGATTCTGACTCTGGTTTGGAAGACACTTTAGCTTATATGTCTTATGTTTTCAAAAAGTGTTACATCGTCCCAAGAAGGCCAAATTTTTATCATGATCCAAGATATGATCTCATCTCAACTCTCAAAATTCCTCAAATAAACTTCGTTCAACTATTTTGAACTTCTCCTGATTCTTTTTTCAAAATTTCTCAACTCATCTCCAATCATCCTATCTTCCATAATAATTCCCATAAAAAACAGTGTGATGCTGCCTTTCAACTTTCAACTTTCTTCACACTATCTCACTTTGGTTCAAATGGAAATGGTGCTGCTGTAAGACTTTTATATAATCTCTTTACAATAGGATATGATACTGTCATATAATAAACCAAGCGCTGCATGATTGCTATCCTTTCTCTCAAGTCTCAAACACTTTCTTAGCCAACTCCACAGCAGCGACTTGAATCCTCTCTAGTAATGATATCCAAATTTTTCCCTGGATTTGTAGGTTTTTTTATGGTACAACTATACCTTTGAGTCAAAAGCCTGCTCATGATGGCAACCATTATTTTGATCTCAAAAAAAGGTTTCTTTTTAATGTTCTCCAATTTCACATCTTTCATAAACTAACTTAATATCTTCTTTGTAGATACTCTATTGCCATTCAACTTGTCTGTGACGTCAACAAAAATTTTATTGCTTTTCATAGTGGCTTCCCCAGCTCATGTCATGACTCTTCAGTTGTAGATAATCCTATAGTACTAGCTATAGGCCTTGACTAAGGGAGTTGGAAAAACCCAGAGAAAAAATCCCCTGTCCCTTTAGAAAAATAAAGTGATATTTACCTGCTACAGTAAATTGGTTCCTGTTTGATAAAGACCCTTTTCAAACACACTTGACTGCCTGATCAGCCAAGAAAGTAGTCTCCAGACCAACTACCAAACCAAAAAACTGAAATGTAGACCAATGTCCACACCCATGAAAGCAATGATACTTGATGTAGGTTGGAAATCCACACCAGAGACACAAATAATACTTGATATAGCTTGCAAGACTATACCAGAGATACCAGTTGCCAATTTAAGTTAAATGAAGAACTAACCTTGCAACAAACACAGCCAATTGTGGCCAAAAAAAAGTTAAAACTGAGTGAGGAACAAGGATATCACCTTCGGATGGTTGTATGATAAATAAAGTTGCCTCAAACTGTCTTATTCACTATATACACCCAGACCACTATCTAAGAGCCCATGCACACAAACAAATATGGCCTTTCTGAGTGCCAAATTGCATAAAACCCTTCTAGAAACGCTTCCCAGCCTTTTAGAACTGAGGCAGGTGGTCCGCCCAATGTTGGGAGGCCCTCCTGAGGGGGCTGGACCACCCTGAATCCAGAAAACCTCCAAAAACCTCCAAAATACCCAAAATACTTAGAAAAATCTACTGCGACTACTACAACCTTTAAAACACATAATTAGGCTATAACAACTTTGAGACATGTAATGTTGAGAAAAATTAGCCCATTCTAATGGTACTAAGCATTTATACCTAAGAGTTAAGATTAGCCCGTAAAACTCAAAAAACAAAATTAAGCAGCTATCTTTTTAAATGAAAAATGAGAAATAATCCCTTTTATACTTAAAATCTGAAAAAATTTCATCAAGACATAAAATATAGCGAAAAACCGGGACTATCCAATAATAGTAACCACATCCCTGAAGTCCCAATATTTGCTGAATGAATCCAGAAAAACCCCCAATTATTAAACAATGTCATTTAAAACATATCAAAACAATGCCAAACAGACCAACAAAGGGCTCCACTAATGTTGAAAGACCACATCCTCCCTCCAATTTAGAATTTCCACGTTCTCGTACATCACAACCACAATACTCAGCTTTCTTTCTAAATATGTTACTGACATGGGTCCTTGCCAATAATGCATTGACAACAATCTCATCTGTACCATCACACCACCGGCTCATCCCTACAGAACCTCCTGTGTTACCTGTCACTCTAGGAAGAAGACTTGTTTCAGACCTAATCCATTGTCCTCTTCAACATCTTCTCTTCCTACACAACCTGATCCACCTTCTAAAAGCACCAAAATATCAAGACCATCCATCCTGATACCCAGACTGGTCAACAAATTACACCCTTTAAAAAAGAGTTCCAACCCAGCTACGACTACTAGCTCTACCATTCCTGGTCCTTCTGATGGTAAACCCAATACTGCTTCATACTGAAATTTAATCTAAAAAATTTCCAGTTCATTTCCATCTTGACAGTGATGAGGACAATGTGGGAACACTTGAAGAATCTCAACCTAATCCATCGCCCACCATCAAAGACAAATTTCAACAACTTCTCAACAGCAGCATCTCATTCTAAATTTCTTCCAATCCATTCCTTCCAGGAATCCACAGGAAATTGACGAAAGGAAGAATCTCATTCACCAGTTCAAAGCCAATGCTGAAAATTTTGTTACATCTCTAGATTCTTTTCTGTAATTGCTTCTTGCCTGAAAATCTTGATTTAGAAATAAAAAATAAAAAATTTCCTAAGTTTAAAGTCTTGGGGGACTAATCCTCAGTTTTAAGTCTTGGGGGACTAACAGCCCTCATTTTATAGTCTTGGGGGACTCAAAAACCCTCAATTTATAGTCTTGGGGGACTCCAAATCCTGAATCAAAAAGACAGAACCAGAGAGCAAAACATTAAAGACCAAAAAAACAAACTAAAACTCTCTGTTAACTGTTATACAGAGCAGCCAGCTCATCAGTTACCTCCGCACTTGCCTTAACTAAATTCAGAGACTCCCCCTTTAAATGCCCTCTGACACAATCACACCAAAATCACATTATCAGTTTATAGTCCTGAAGAACTCAACCATCAAACCATCCTCAGTTTATAGTGCTGTGGGACTATAAAATTTTTCAATTTAAAGTCTTAATGGACTGACCATGGTGTTCAGTTTAAAGTCTTGACAGACCTTTCCAGTGTTCAGTTTAAAGTCTTGACAGACTACCCAAATGTTCAGTTGAAAGTCTTGATGGACTAACCACAGTGTTAAGTTTAAGTCTTGATGTACTAACTACAGTGTTCAGTGTAAAGTCTTGACAGACTAACCACAGTGTTCAGTTTAAATTCTTGACAGACTAACCAAAGTTTTTAGTTTAAAGTCTTGAAGGACTAACCACAGTGTTCAGTTTAAAGTCTTTAAGGACTAAAAAAAACATTTTTTATGTAAGGGCAGAGCCACCTCCATTCACAATGCTCCGCATCCAAACTGCTGAACTTCCACTCTTTCTTCATCATCTACACATCATGGATAAAATTTTCATTCATCTTCTTTCTCTTCATTATTGTTCCTTCAAAGAACATGGCTGGATCCCCAGATTTTGACCCATTGGACCTTCCCTCTTTCACTTCTCCAAAGTACTATGCTTTTAAACAGTGCATCCAGATGTGCAGGCCTTGTACTTTCACTCTTCCTACTCCTAAGGCCAAATTCCATAAGAGAGCCTGTGATTCTTGCAACTCTAAAAAAAAGATGTGAAAGAGACCCCAACCATCCAATACCTCCGCCTTCACCTCCTCATAATTATATTTCCAGATCTCCTACCAGGTCAACAGAACTTGGACCTGCTTCCTCTTCTTTATTTTCCCCTCTTTGCAGAAGATCACACCGTTCTATTCCCAAAACAATCCCTAAATGAGCTGCTTCATCTTATCCAGAAACAGCATTTATCTCTGAAAATCCAGTTCAAACAGCTTCAAAATCAGCTCCTAGGCTGCTAGACCATGTCCAGAAGGCCTGCCCGCCTTTCCAGAAAACAAAACTCAGGCTCAAAACTCCAAAATTCAGCCAGATAACATCCAGAATCCATTATTAAACACCGACAAATCTACACAACTACCTCCTGGTACTCCCAGAGCAATGCGTACACACAAAATTTCTTCCTCAGACAACCCCTAAATTTCCAAAATCTATAGAAGGCCTGCCAGTGGACCTCTTGAAAACAACAGAACATGCAACACTGCTCCCAAACAAAAATCTCTTGTTCCACCAAGAAGAACTAACTACACCTCTCCTCTTTCTTCCAATTATTCCTTTGAGAGTTCCATTTCTTCCAGATCATCATCCATAAAATCACAATCAACTTCCAGGTTGCCTTCTCCTGGTCCTTCTTTCAACAACCCTGGTACTATACCACCAGAGTCCAACCCAACTGGCCAAGAAATAATAATTTCCACAACAACAACAGCAGCCTTGCAGCTACAACCAGGAAAAAGGAACACCCTTCTTCTCCTTCATCTTATCAACACAATTTAGAGGATGACCATGAGAATCCATACCTCCATCGGGTTGATCCTCCTTCAACAGCTCAAATCCTAGCTGCTTACAAATTTGATGAGCTTTCAAACTGTAAGTACCAAATTAATAAATCCAATTTCTTTAACAGAGAATAATCACTGATCCTATTCTTCTGTGTAGTTGGAACCCTGCCTCCTGAAACTGAAAGTGGGATTCGCTGACCACTAGAAACTACCTTAACGCTGGATTACACCAACATGAAACAACACCTAAGCATGATGTGTTCTAACATGCTTAAGGCCTTTGCTCTCCATAGGCTGTTGAATGATTTTGAAAAGAATCTGAGGAAACAGCTCCTTGATGACTATTGGAAGATGTCTAGAATAATTAAGCACACCTTCCAACACTTTATCCCCGCTTCCTCCACATCTTCCCAAAAATTACATTCTAATCTGGTACCTGACCATTACAATACATATACTCTTTCCAGCTGCATACACCACAAAGAACACAGTTCTTCATCCAATCCTAACAAAAAGCAAAAACGCCACCATAATCCAGACCAACCGCCAGAGGCTTCTTCTTCCAGACATTAAAATAAAAAAAGAAAGAAATTAATAAGTCACTAAATAGAGAGAAAAATAATAATTAACAGATATGTATATAAAAATTTGTTTTATTCTTATTTTATTTTATTTTATTTATTTTTATTTTTTATTTTTATTTTTATTTTTAATTTTATTTTTATTTTTATTTTTATTTTTATTTTTATTTTTATTTTTATTTTTATTTTTATTTTTATTTTTATTTTTATTTTTATTTTTATTTTTATTTTTATTTTTATTTTTATTTTTATTTTTATTTTTATTTTTATTTTTATTTTTATTTTTATTTTTATTTTTATTTTTATTTTTATTTTTATTTTTATTTTTATTTTTATTTTTATTTTTATTTTTATTTTTATTTTTATTTTTATTTTTATTTTTATTTTTTTTTTATTTTTGTTTTTTTTTTTTTTTATTTTTTTTTTATTTTTATTTTTATTTTTTTTTATTTAAACTCCTAACATACTAAAGAGAAAAAAATTTGAGAGCTGAGAAATTAAAATGAAATGAATACTAATAATAATATTTATCGGCCAGTTGTCTAGAAGAACAAGGAAAAAGAGGAGGAAAAGGATAAAAGGAATAGAGAAATGATAATGGGATTTTTGTAATAAATGATAGCTTAAGAAAGAAAGAGAGAAAATTAAAGAAATACTATTACAATATTTGAGCAGTGACAAAACAGTGAGGTTCAATCTAATATTTAAATCTTGTAAGTTATATAGCAGTGCGCAGTTCACAATTATAATTATTATTAGACTTATAGCAACCTTAGATAATTTATTTACTTTTAAACTTAGACTTATAATGCTAATAAAAAATAAAATAAACATAATATATTTAAATTTGTATTTGAGTTGAGTGTATAATATGTGATGCAGCTACAGGGGATAATCCAAAGCCTTTTATATACAAGTGACCCTCTGAATTGTTGTGGTCTTTCAACATTGGCAGGGGCCTTTGTTGTGTTGTTTTGCGCTGTTTGGGCATGTCTTAATTGGCATCTGTTGAAGAATCGGGTGTTTTTCTGGTTTTATTTGGTGAATATTGGGACTGCAGGTATGTGGGTACTATCATTGGATAGCCTTGGTTTTTCTATTTTTTTTATGTCTTGATGATATTTTTCATATTCTAAGTTTTAAGGGGTCATTTCCTCATTTTTTAGTTACAAAAGATAGCTGTTTAATTTTGTCTTTTGTGTTTTACAGGCTAACCTTAAGTTTTAGGGTTAAGTGCTTAGTATTATTAGATAGGGCTAATTTAGCTTTATATTTCATGTCTCAATGTTGTTATAGCGTAATTTTGCGTTTTAAGGGTTTTAGTAGTTGTAGTGAATTTTTCTAAGTAGATTAGGTGTTTTTATTGGTTCTCTGGTTTCAGGGAGGCCAGGCCGCTTCAGGAGGCACCTCCGACATCGAGCGGCCCACCCGCCTCTGTTTTAGGAGGTTGGGGAGCGCTTCAGGAGGGTTTTTTATGCAATTTGGCGGGTACAGGCGCTAGATTGGTGGGTGCGCAGGGGCTCTTAGTTAGTGGTCTGTGTGTACATAGTGAAAAAGACAGTTTGGGGAAACTTTAATTATCATAAAACCATCCGGAGGTGATATCCTTGTTCCTCACTCAGTTTTCACTGTTTTTGGCCACAATTGGCTGTGTTTGTTGCAAGGTTAGCTCTTCATTTAACTCAACTTTGGCAACTGGCACTCTGGTATAGTCTTGCAAGCTATATCAAGTATTATTGCTGTTTCTGGTGTGGATTTTCAGACTACATCAAGTATCTTTGCTTTCTCTGGTGTGGACATTGGTCTACATTTCAGTTCTTTGGTCTGGTAGTCTGTCTGGGGACTACTTTCTTGGCTCATCAAGCAGTCAAGTGTGTTGAAAAAGGGGCTTTAGCAAATAGGAACTAAATTACTTTAGCAAGTAAATCTCACTCTATTTTTCTAAAGGGACAGGGGATTTTCTCTCTGGTTTTTCTCCAACTCCTTTGGTCAAGACCTATAGCTAGTACTATAGGATTGTCTACATTTCTGGCACCCAACGTGGGGAGGAGCTTGCTAGTTCTTTGGAATCTCTGTTTTCTTTGATTGGCTCTTTTTGGTGTTTTGGTCTGGAGGAATGGCTTCTGGTTCTCTATTCCTGTGGTGACTGTCAGTGGGTGAGATGGTCCTCCTGCTGTGATGGTCAAGGAGTGTGTTAGGATTAAAACTTGGGATGGTATCAAGTTTAATGGGGAGGAGGTCAAGTGGTTTCTGGAGAAGTATGAAACTGCTGCTGGAGTGGATGGTGCTTCTTACCTGGACATGGTGAAGCAAATTATCTTCTTCATTGGTGATAGGGCAGTGGAGAACAAGATTGTGGCCATGTCTGGCTACAAGAAGTGGGATTAGAAGTTATTGTGTAGGGAGATGGTAGATAGATGGGGTGTCAGGTTCACTATGGTGGATCTGAACAAGGTTGTCAGTGAATGGCAATCTTATGGTGGTGTTGGTAACTTGCATAGTTACAGAAAGTTTCTGCTACAGTTTGATCCTGTGGTGGAATACTTGGTGGAAGTGGAGGAGCTGGCACATGAAAATGCTTCCAAGGATGTTTTTTGGTCTTCCCTGGATAGAGATTTCAGGATGGATGTGTTGAAGGAGCCTTCAAGGAAGGACTTGATGAAGACTCTTTCTAATGGGGTCCAGAAGTTCCTGCCTTGAATAAGGTGAAGAAGGCTGTTGAGGCCCATTTGAAGTTAATGGCTGTGGACACCTATCAGGAGGGGTGTGCCAAATATGTCAGCAAAGTCATTCAGGCTTTGTCTGAAGAGGAAGTTAGGGTGAAGAAGGAGGAGAAGAATATGGTGCAGGTTCTCAAACAGGAGAGGGACCCAGTGGTGGAGCAGTTGGATGATCTCACAAATCAGCTGCATATTTTTGTTCAGGAGGCTAAGAAGGTCAATAAGGCACCTTCTCAGCCTAGAGATTTTGATAGGAGGGCTGGTAGGAGTGATCCTTTGGTCTGCTCATATTGCAGCAGGAGGGGGCACAGGTCCAATGATTGTTGGGCATTGAACAGGGATGTGTCTGAAGGAAAGGTTGAATTTGATGGCAGGGAATTCAAGTTCCCTGATGGTTCATTTGTGAAGCCCAGTGAGGGGCAGGCTCCTGTGTATTTGGTCAGGAGAAGGGGTGGTCTCAATCAAAGGAGGCCAAGGTTTGAGGAGATTCCTGATCAGGGGAAGTCTTCAGGTAAGGAGGATGATGATGTCAAGGGAAAGGGGAAGGAGGTCAATAAGGTCTCATTTTCTACTTCCCTTGGTGGTTTGGAGTTGTATTCCTGTGGTGGACAGTCAAGTGGAGAATGCTTGGCTGGTGTTTATGATGTGGAAGCAGGGAAGGTGGGAAGGCCTAAGAGAAGTTCTCAGGCCCAACTAAAGCCAAAGTTTTCAAAGGTGGATCCTAAGCTTAGTGCAGCTAGGAAGAGGTACAGCAAAGAGGAGCTGTATAGGATGCAGAAGGGTATGACTGACATGGGCCCCCCTAGTTTTGGTGCATTGGACATGAATGGTGAGCCAATGCCAATTGAGGTTGATTCTGACTCTGAGGAGGATGTCCCTTTGGCTTAATTGCCAAAGCCTGCTGGAGTAAAGGTTCTGGTGAGGGATCTGGTTTGGTTCCAGTTGATGGTAAATCTATTGGTGGTGCTGGTCCTCGAGAAGCTTTAGGACCAAGGTAGTGAAACCAAGGGCTCACTTTGAGAGGCCAGTGGTTTCTGGTCAATCTAATGTTATGGACTCTGTTCTTGAAAGGATGAATCAGGGTCAGGTTTCCCTTTCTTATGGGGAATTGTATGCTATCAGTCCAGGGTTGTCTGATAGTCAGAAAAAGTTGTTGACCAGGAGAAGAGTTTCTTCTGGGGAGGTGGAATACATTTGTGATTCTGCTGAAAAGTTTGGTGAGGGGTTGGAAACTCATTTTTCTGCTCCTCTGGGTTATGTCAATTTCACTCTGAATGGCAGGGAGGCAAGGGCATTGGTGGATTCATGTTCTCAGATAAACCTGATTTCTTTGTTTGAGGCTACTCATTTGGGCCTCCCCATAAAAACTGGTATTTTTGGGAATTTGAGGGGGATTAGTAGCCATGTCACAGAATTGGTTGGAACTTCTCAGTTTTTGAAGTTAGATGTTGGTGGAGCCTCAGGGAAGGTTCATTTTTATATTTCTAAGTGAAAAGTTAAAGCTGTTTTGGGTGGGAGATTCTTGATGGATTTTCAGGAAAGAATTGGTTATCATTTTGATTTGGGAATCAGTTTGTAGTTGACTAGTGGAGATGAAAGGAGACTTCACATGAGGTTATCATACCCTGGAAAGGATGGTTGGGAGACCAGGCCTGGTTTATCTTCAATGTGCCAGTTCATGGATTGTTGTAGGAGAAGAAGAGAAGTGGGTGCTGCCTCTGGTTTTTTGGAGTGTGGCTCGGGCTCTAGTCAGGGTCTGTCTTTTTTAGAATGAGTAGGGCTGATCACCCTAGTTCTACAACTTCTTCCAAAAATGAGGAAATCCCAGGTTGTAGTAGGTCAGCTCCCTTGGATATATACCAAGTGGATTTTCAACTTTCTCTTTTTAATGTTTCTCTTCTCTGCAAGTATTCATCAATTTTTTATCAAGTCTCTCTTCTCTCTCAAGATTCACCACAGAAAATTTGGGGGGGGTATTGCTAGCAATACCCCTCATTTAAAAATTTTGGGAAGTGGTTGGAAAGCTGTTGGAAGGCTGTTGGGAGTTCATTGTGAAACCAGATTTAAATTAATTGGACAAAGATTTGTTAATCAGTTAGACCTAGGTTCAAATGAACTCAATCACAGGTTTCTTGGAGCTTGGTGATTACTTTGATTTTGAGCTGAGCACAGATTGAGCAAAGCTTGAACATATCACTTAACATATCATAATATTCACTTTCCCATATTGTGGAAAGAAAAATTTGATATTTGTTCTAAGAATATCTACATATATTTTCTTGCCAAGTTGGTAACAGAAGGTTAAACTGTAGTATCTTAATTATTACACTAGACTACATAGATATTTGATAAAACATACAATTCAAATCAATTTTAATATTATTGAGATCACCATAAGTGTCTGTCCAAAGACTTACAAAAAGTCTGTTAGTATCAAGACATCGTTCTAGGTAGTAGTTTCAATTTGGATTTTGAACTGACATTAAAAGCATTTTACTATTAGACAGAAACATAAATAAGTGTAATAAGAGTGAAATTATTCTATTTTGTGATTATAATGTAACAATAAAGCACATTTTTATTCAGAAAATTTTTCTTCCTCCACAAACCAAAATTTATTCTATAGGCTCAAGATTTATTTTTAAACCATATTATTCATTTCAGTTATCATTGATTTACTTCCAATATTTTTTAAAAAGATAATAATAATACATGTGAAAGAATTATGAGCTTAGCATAGCATATGCTAAAAAGTTATTTTGTTGTTTTATTCAAAACTGATTATTCATTTTTTGTTTCAATTCATCTTTTAACAACCACTATCTTCAAATACTATTCTTACTTAATATGTCAATTCTCAGATGTGTTGGAAAGTTCTCAGTAACGATTGATCAAATTTATATGAATGTAATTTCAAGGTTTCAAAACTCACCAACCCCCATGATTTTACAGCGAGGCCATTTGAATGCTCATATTTTTGGACTATTTGAAGAAAGAAAACCAACCCTTGTAGGTAATTTTTCTCAATTGTAGAGTCAGCACTTTGGACCACTATTGGGTGACATTGGGTCTGGATCTCACCATTTTAACCAAAAAAGTGCCTTTAATGCTATGAAGCCTTTCTATTTCCACGCTTACTTGGTTCCAGTTTTTGGTAATCAGTATCAACTTTGGGGATGCCTCTTTTCTTCAAGTACACTAATCAGTCTTGCTAAATAAGCATTTTCTTCTGCTCAAATCAATTTATGTCCGATCCTGAACTATGACTCCACTATCTTTTTTAATATCCCGCATGTAATTTTTGAAGGCTCTTTCCAAATATCTCAGGGTACTCAAGATTGGAAAGCTGATCAACTTATCCGAGGAATCAAAACAGTTCTCAAAACACATCAACTTCAAGCAATAAATTTTATGATTGACAATGAACGAATGTTAAAGGAAAAGTTGGATATCATGTGAAGGCACCAGGACAACCATTGGCTTAGAACTGGATTTGATGACTATAAAGATCAGTTTCCTAACAATTAATTAACCTCTGAAGGAAACGGGTCAATACTTGCTGATGATATGGGTTTGGGAAAGACGCTTTCAACTCTTTCTCTTATAAGTGCAACTCAAATTGAAGCATGACAATTCCAGGTATTGGAAAATCAAGAAGGTATTAATCAGAGTTCAGCCACACTGATTATATGCCCCCTGGCAACACTATCAAATTGGATCAATGAAAAAAGTGTGCACTTTGAAGATAATGCGCTTCCTTTCAAGGTTCTTTATGGGAAGGATTGTCAAAATACTAACGTCAATGAGCTACAGGACACTGCTATAGTTTTAACGACCTATGAAACAGCTAGCCTAACAATGTCAAAAAATCAAAGCCAAAAAAAGATACTGGTGACTCAAATGCTCTTTTGGTATAGAGTTTTTTTAGATGAAGCTCAGTCAGTGCCCATCTCTATATCTAAAACTTAAAACTTAATTTTTATAATCAATTTTTATAAATATTCTTTTAGTTACATTAAAAATCCTTACTCGCAGAGGGCTCAAACAATATTTGACTTGGAATCCCAACACCGACTATGCTTTACTGGAACTCCACTTCAGAACAGGCCCACTGACCTTCAAAGTCTTATATTTTCTCTTAGAATCAAAAAGTGGCAAGAAGACTGGTTATGGAAGAATTTTCTTTTTCCAGGTTTGCAAAAAAGAAAGGCTAATTCTATTAAATCAATCAATCACTTAATGAACGTCATAAGCCTATGTAGAACAAAGGATGCAATTTTGTCTCTTCCAAAAAAGATTCAAAGAGGGATATTGGTTCAATAACCACGGGAAATCTAGGGGTGAATTGCTAGCAATCCCCTCTCTTGAAATTTAGAGTTTCCCTTAAATATGCCAGGTTTATGAATACTTTATAAACATAAGTAAATTAGAGTTAGATTTACATTTATTCTCAGATTGATTATAGACAGAATATCAACTGATTCCAAATTATGCACAAGTTGATCCTCCAGAACTTGATTTTGGTCCTCTGATGAGAACAAATTGAGCACAAATTGATCTAACCTAAGCTTATGCATATATAATAATTCAGGATACTTGCTCTATTAAATTTGATAATAAAATAAAATATTGATTAATTTATATAAAAAAAATTATTATGTAAGATATTAAATTATAAATTTAGGCATCATAGGAGGGCACGTAATAGAACTTAATTATACTGTGTGACACCTTAATACTGTATCACGCAGTTTGAAACATTTAAAACAAAATGAGTCATGATGGGCAATGAAATTGCTTGGACAGACACTTTCAAAATTAATACTGACCATAATACACAAGTATGAAACCTTGGTAACTATCCAATAAAAGATTTTCCTTCTGATAAATGGATTTTTCTAAGTTACTACCTGCTAAAAAGTGTCCTTCTGAGGTTTTCCTGACCTTCAGGGGGGTAATTTGGCCACATCACACTACTTCTATTTCCATGATTGACCAAAACATTATCCTCATTCCCATCTAAAGAGTTGATCTCATCTGACTGTGGCTGATCAAAGGGGTCCACCACAAGTTTAGCCAAAATTTTGGTGAACACTTTTTTGATGGATAGTGACTAACTGGTGCTTTCCGTAATTGTCCACCTCAAGTTAGGATAAAATTCAGGAGGATAAATTTATTATGAATACCAAATTAACTGAAGAATACTTTTGCCCTAGCTACTCTGCATCATAAAAGTGTCCAACTGAGGTTTAGCCATAATTCAGGTAGACACTTTTGAAAGGCACAGTCTGATGGGTTTAATATTTATATGTGGCAATAAGTATCAGTTTTTTATCAACATGGAACTAGAATTAATTTAATATGGCCAAAGTGTCCACCTGAAGTTTGGCCAAAATACAGGTGGAAATTTTTATGAGAATTACTTGATGAAATGAAGAAGACTTGTAATTACTTTCCATCATAAAATTTTCAAACTTAAGTTTATCGAAAATTGTGGTGACACTTTTTCCAGATCCAGTCATATGGGATCAACTCTCTATATGGCAATGAGAATCAATTTTTAGTCAATCATGGCATTAAAAGTAATTTTATATGGAAAAACTTTCCACCAGATTTTTGGCCAAAAATAAGTTGGAAATGTTTATGAGGAATACTAGATTAACTAAAGAAGACTTGCACCCTACTACTGTCCATCATAAAAGTGTCCACCAGAAGAATTCTCAAACTTGTGGTTGACACCTTTGGCCTGGTCCAGCCATATGGGATCAATTCTGCATATGGAAATGAGGATTTAATTTGGTCAATCATGGTACTAGAAGTAATTTGATATAGATAAAGTGTCCAACTAAATATTGGAAAAAAATCAGTTGAAAACTTCATTTAGTTTTTCAAAAAATCAAATTAAGTAAAATTTTATTCCTGATGATGCCCATTTTATCCAACACCTCTTCTGAGCCTTGAAAGTAGGCATTTAGCTTGAATTTTGAATTTCATATAAAATCCCTATTATTCAACCTATTTCTTTTTATCCCTTTTTTTTCTTTTAGATATCAATTAATTTTATGTAAAACAAATCATTTTCATAATTTTTTACCTGTATTTAATAGAATTATTAAAGGTTTAACATCACCCTGTAAGCATTTGGCACATGTTTTTTTGCTATACTAATAAAAATAATAATATACTGGTAACAAAAAATTGATCAAATGATAAAATATTAATAAAACAGAAAGATCAAATACCAGTGGATATGTTTTAAAAAAATACCAGTTGCACTGAAGAAGAGCTGCACCCTAGATACTCACCATCAAAAAAGTGTCCACCACAAGTTTGGCCGAACTTGTGCTGGACACTTTTGGTCAGTTGCAGTCATATGAGATCAATTCTCGCTATGGCAATGAAAAAATTTTTTTGGATAAAAAACTTCACTAGAAGTAGTTTTACATAGCCAAATTTTCTACCTAGATTTCATCCAAACCACAGGTGCACAATTTTTTATCTTTGAAAAAAAGTCAATTTAGTACAATTTATCCCTGATGGCTCTCATTCGCTTCAACACCTCTACTGGCCTTTGATAGTAGGAATATTACTTGGATTTCTTTTTTCATATTTGATCCCTTTAACTTAATTTTTTATTCCTAATATTGCTTTTGGATATCAATTAATAATTTTTAAAATAAACTATTTTCATATTTTTATACATTTATTTAATAATATTATAAATGGCATAACATCACCTGGTATGCATTTGGCACATGAGTTTTTTCTATACTTATAAAATTAATAATATAATGGGGACCAAAAATTAATCAAATGATATTAATGAGTGAGGAACAAATATAAAATACCAGTAGACATTTTTGTAAGATATACTAGATGAACTGAAGAAAAAAATTTTACCCTAGCTACTCTCCATTATAAAAGTGTCCAGCACAAGTTCGGCCGAACTTGTGCTGGAAACTTATGGTCAGGTGCAGTCAGATGGGAGCAATTCTCTCTATGGAAATGAAGATAAATTTTTGATAAAAAATTACACTAGAAGTAGTTTGATATGGCAAAATTTTCATGCTGAAGTTTTGGTAAAGCTCAAGTGGATTTTTTTTTTATTTTTACAAAAAAGAAAATTTAGTGCAAGTTTAGCCCTGATTGTTCTAATTTAATTCAACATCTCTTTTTTCTGTTTATGGCAGGAATTTAACTTGGATTTTAATTTTCATCTTTGATTTCTTTTATTTTACTTTATTCCTTTCATATTGCTTTTGGATAGAAGTTTATTTTTTGTAAAATGAATCATTTTCATATTTTTTTACCTTTTTTTAATAATATTATAAAAGGTGTAACATCACCCAGTATTCATTTGGCATACAATTTTTTGCTATACTGATAATATTAATAATATAATGGTGACAAAAAATTAATCAATTGATAAATATGAGTGAGGCACAAAGATTTAATAACAGTGGAAATGTTTATAAGAAATTTCAGATGATTAAAAATGACTTGCACCCTGGCTACTCTTCATGATAAAAGTGTCCAGCATAAGTTTGGCCAAACTTGTGCTGGACACTTTTGGTTGCATGCTGTCAGATGCAATCAATTCTTTTTATGGAAATGAGACTGAATTATCACTCCATCATTGCACTGAAAGTAGTTTTATATAGACAAATTGTCCCCTGGAAGTTTGCCCAAACCTAAGGTAGACAATTTTTTCTTTGGTAAAAAGTAAATTTGATCCATGTTAATCTATGATGGTGCCCATTTTTTCTGAAGCCTCTACTGGCTCATGATAACAGAAATTAAATTCAATATCTTTATTTCATGTTTGATCTCTTTAATTTTAATCTTACCCTTTTATTTATCCTTTACCTTTTAAATATCAATTTTATTTTGGTAAAACTGATAACTTTCACATTTTTTTATATTTATTATATTATATTATTAAAGTTGTAAAATCATCCAGTGTACATTCATTACACAATTTTTTGCTATACTAAAAACATTAATAATATAATGGTGACTAAATAATAATCAAATAATAAATATGGATGACACAGAAAGATTAAATACCCATAGACATTTTTAAAATGAATATAAGATTAACTGAAGAAGACTTGCACCCTAGCTACTCTCCATCATAAAAGTGTCCAGCACAATTTCAGCTGAGCTTGTGCTGGACACTTTTGGTTGCATGCAGTCAGATGGGATAAATTTACTCAATGGAAGTTAACATGAATTTTTGCTCAATCATTGCACAAGAAGTAGCTTTATACTGCTATACTATCCTCCTGATTTTTTGGAAAACATCAGGTGGACACTTTTATTAATTTTAAAAAAAAGAAAACATATTCCAAATCTAGAACTGGTGGTGCAAATTTGGTCTGAAAGTTCAAATTATCTTTGATGGCAGAAATTTTTTTTGAATGTTTAATTTCATATTTAATCACTTTTATTTAACTTTTTTATTCCTGTTTTTGCTTTCAAATATCAATTTATTTATTGTAAAACTAATAATTTTCATTTTTTTTTTACTTTTATTTAATAAGATTATGAAAGATGTAGCATCTCCCAGTATGCATTTGGCTTACAAATTTTTTCAATACTAATAACATAAATATTATAATGGTGAAAAACAATGAATCAAATGATAAATATGAATGACACAGAAAGATCATATACAAGTGGATTTGTTTATAAGGAATATCTGATGAACTGAAGAAGACCTGCACCCTAGATACTCACCATCATAAAAGTGCCCAGCATAAGTTTGGCTGAACTTGTGCTGGACACTTTTGGTTGCATGCAGTCAGATGGGATAAATTTACTCTATGAAAATGAAAATGACATTTTGCTCAATCATTGCACAATAAGTAGTTTGATATTGCCAAAATGTCCTCCTGATGAATTTTCAAACTCATCAGGACACTTTCTTTGGTTTAACAAAAAAGAAAATATAGTGCAAGTTTAGCCCTGGTGGTGCACATTTGATCTAACACCTCTACTTGTTATTGATAGTGGAAATTTTCCTTAGATTTTTTTTTCTTATTTTATCCCTTTTATTTTACTATTTTATTGCTCATATTGCTTTGGATATCAATTTTTAATTTTTAAAATTAATAATTTTCATACTCTTATACCTTTATTTAATAATATATGATTAAAGGTGGAACACCACCTGGTATGCATTTTTCACACAAGTTATTACTATAGTAATAACTTTAACAATATAATGATGACAAAAAATTAATCAAATGGTAAATTTAAATGACACAGAAAGATCAAATTCCAGTGGAAATGTTTATAAGAAATCCCTTTTGAGTTTAAGAAGATTTGCTGTATGCCTACTCTCAATTATAAAAGTTTCAGCCTGTATATCTCCAGGACTGAGTAAAAAGTAACTATAAGTTATGTTAAACACATGAACTATACATGGGAATAATAAATGAGAGTACACAAATAGTATACATAAGTAAAATTATGATAATACACAAAAAATGCCATTATAACACCTTATATACACGCATATATCCACCTTTTATAGGTCTTATGTACTTAATATTAAGTTGGAGTATGTTAGGGTAATCTTAAGAACCTTAAGTATAAGGCTACATAATTTTTAAGTACACTTAAAGCTGTTATATTCATTGTTTTATGCAAAAAACAAGAAATGCGCTTTATTTCACTTAAAAGTTGACTATATGCGCTATAAAATTGAGAATATCAAAATTGCGCTTTGACAGATCAATTGGGCTCATTTAGAACTATTGATTTGGCTATTTAAATGCATAAAAATAACACTTTTCAAATTTGGTGTTTTTTATGCCAGAAATGGCTTCTGTGTACTGGCCACATACTGCCTGCTTTTTTCCCGTGTGAATAGCTTCATTTTTAGAAAAGTTAGCTTTTTCACACTATAATTACCCCACATTCTACGCCCACTGTGGGGAAACACACTAAAATAGGCGACAGGCGCTTATTTAGTGTCCTAGCTTAATTAATAATGCATTGACCCTGTTTATATGCACTTATTTCATTAATAACCTCACTCTTGGCACTTTATTTCATCACCACGCTTAAATTCGCCTAATTTTAGTCAAAGATTTATCCGTGCAAGAGCCTGCCAAGAACTGCATGTAGTTACCCCACATCTCACGCTCTTTTTTAAGTTTTTGGGTGGTTTCTCAGTCAATTTTGGTTATTTTTGAATGGGAATTTCACGTAGTATAATGTCAGGATTAGCCCCATTATTTCTACAGTCAATCCCCCTTATTATTAAGCTATTATTAACCTTAAAAAGTCTCCTTTAGTCCTTAATATTATTGTTTTATACGCATATACTCTCTTTTTGTCTTTTTCTTTAATTTTGATGGATTTCCCTTATTATTTCAGGATTTTGGCGGTTATTACTCTTCTAATTATGTCATGGGTCACTGGGAATGTTGATGGGAATGTCTATTAGTTGTTTAGAGGCGTTATTAACTGTGTATTGGGTGGTACATCAAGGGAATCATTGGGGAACTCAGTGTGTATAAAAGGAGGAGGTTTTTGGGTTGTATTTCTTCATTCTTTATCATTACAATTTAACCAATATAACCAAACCAATTACAATACATATCAATTAGTACTTTTATAAGACTTTTGAATAGTATCTGAATTTATATAATCTATTTTTCTACCAACTATAAAGATTGTAAGCCATATATAAGAATAGTGAGAATTATATTACTGAGACCTTTATATTTGATTATATTTTACAACTTAGTGGATTAGAACTACAGTATTCATATAGGACCATTAAAATCTTCTAGACAACTGACTATTCAAGCTAGTTCACATCCTTGTACTTGACCTTAGCCTGACAATTGGGGACCTTTCCTCAAGAATTCTGTTATAATCCTGTAAGTGAAATTTTCAAAAGAAGGTGCACGTAAATAATATCCCTATAGAAATATTTGGATAATTACAACAGGTTGGGGTCACTTATATAGTGATTTCAGAAAAAGAAGCCCTGTTATATTATAAAATTGTGATATTGAATCAACAATTTTACGACTAATTTAACTTATAATTGTTATTAGTGGGTCTGTCAATAGACCAATTAAATTTGAGATCTTTGCAGATAAAATTTTTACCACTAATTTAACATATAATTGTTCTTAGTGGGAGTCTGTCAATAGACCAATTAAATTTGTGATCTTTGCAGATAATAAACCAATTAAACTGATTAATTGTTTTCTTTTAACAGGACTCTTAATCTTTTCTGTTATTGGTTTGTAAAATTCATTAAATATTGAGAAAGAATAATACTGACAGTTGTTTTCTTTTGAATATAAAAACACGGCTACATATTGTAGACCAGTTAAATCAAGTGACCACATAAAAGCATATTTGACTTTTGGCACTTAAATATTCACTTCATACCAATAAGTAAGCAATAAAATTGTCTTCAGTGGTATTGATAAATACTGATAAAACTCCTTTTTGAAGTTTTCATATCTAAACTTTCAATTCTTTAAATTCCAGGTAAAAATGTGTGACAACAATGACATTGTAAGTAATAAGGTAAAACCTTATAACTTAAGACCTAGAGCTGAAAGACCTGTTACAGGACATTCAAATGGAGGGCCAGGACTCTCCCATAATCAACAACACTCCTTCAATGTCTCTGGAGGAAAGGGAAAAGCTTTTAAAGCAGGTTTCAATAAAGAAAACAAAAAATACTTTACAAGAACAAGTTCACTCCCTATCCACCCTACTGAACACCTTGACAATAAGAGTCAACAATATAGTGGACCAGATCAACAATCTGGAAAAGAGAGCAGCTCAAGGTTTCATAGAAGTCAACCAAGCTCTAGTGGACATAAAGACTCAACCACCAACAGTGGCACCCAACAATTCCATAGCAACACCTCCAGCCCAAGAGGAGGACCAAAAAATTACTGTAAGCAAATGGAAATGGGATTGGTACGCCCAAAACTACAACAATCCTCAACAGCAGGGCTCCAGCAGTCACCCTTACAGGGGAAAGGCAAGGAGAGGCAGGGGAAGTGGGATAAGACCTTGGTAAGTCATCCAACTTCTTATGATCAATTATATCAACCTGAAAATAAATTACTTATAGGTAATGAGATTGATAAGGAAATATTGGATATTATTGATAAGGATTTAAAGGATTATTCATTTGAACAGAATATGTTAAACTTGTCTTTACATGAGGACAATGTAAATAGTTTTATTGATCACCAGGAAAATACTATTAATATAAAAATGGAATCAAATGAATTAAATCTTGACCCTGATAATGAGTCTTCTGAATTGGACACGGGAAAAATAGAATATTTTTTAAAAGAGAATCCAATGGAATCAAAAATAATAAGTAAATTATTATTGAGAATTGAAAAATTGGAAGAGTTCTCAAAAGAGTCAAACATTAATACAGAAAATGTATTATTACTACTAACACAATCATTGAGTACCACAGCCAATAAATTAAAAATTATTGAAAATTCAAATAATGAATTGATCAATGAGAATAAAAGATTAAACTCTGAGATTAGAAATTTAGAAAGTAAATTAGAACACTCTCAGAATATTATGGCTACCATAGAGGTACGTGTAAAATTGTCTTTTTCAAATGTAAATGATACTTTAACTCATGTACCTGTAATAAAGGATAGGTTACAAAGAGTAGAAATTGAAGTAGCTAACATTTTGAAAAATACTGAAACAATAAAGGATAATACCTCTTATGTAGAAAGAGTACCAGTTTTTATGAAACACTCTGATGATAAACCAATGATGGAACATGAACATAGTGTCATGGGCTCTGAGAATATAAAATCAGTAAAAGATGAAATTAATGATCATCTTTCTAAAGTGAGTGAATTACTCAATATTCCTCAGGTTAGGGAAGCAAAAACTATCTAAAAGAACTGGCCTAAGTTAGATCAGTACCCTTCTTTTGACGGGGATTCAAAATCTGATTGGCAACAATTCATACAAAGAATTGATAACTTAAAATTTTCATATAAATTACCTGATGAAGAAATTACTTCAAAGTTAATATCTTTATTTACAGATGTGGCCTTATTATGGTTTGAATCTGTATTGAGTGAGGGAATTAATTACTCCTGGAATGAATGGAAGGCACTAATTGAAAGGCAATTTGGTGGCCCAAAATTTAGAATCACTCAACAAAGACTGTATGAAAGGGCCAGATATAATCCAAATGCTGGAGATAAACCCATGGTCTTCTTAATGAATTTAATAAAAATCATGAAAGCTATGGATCCAAAAATGGATTATGAAGAGTGGAAAGAAAAAATAATATACAAGTTGCCTATATCAGTTAGAGACATTATTGTAGCTAGAACTGAAACTGTCAGAGACACCTCTGGATTCATTAATATATGCAATGAGATATTATTAAACCACAAGTATGAAACCAAGTATAGTAATTACAGACAAAGTGTTGACGTGGTAAAACCTACTACAAGTAAGTTACCAGTGGAAAAGAAAAAACCTCCAGCTCCCCTTGTCCCTAAGAGACAAGAAAATAACACTTGTTACAAATGTAATGAACCTTGGGTTAAAGGTCACACGTGTAAGAAAAGAATAAATGTTATTGAAACCTCACAGAATTCTGAACCTAGTAATCATGAAGATGAGAATGTGGAATCCAGTGAGGATTGCAAGAGTAACATATCTTACAGTGATGATGAAAATGAGATATTTGTATTAGAACAGGATATAATGTTCCTGAATGATGCTATACCTCATACAGACACATCTTTAACTTCCATAGAGGAAGCTGAAATAATTAAAGATGTATCTCATGATACTTACAAAATAACACCTATCAGAGCACCTGTTATCATATGTGGAAAAGAAATGAATGCCATTCTTGACACTGGGGCTGCAGGTAGTGTAGTTTCACTTAATGCATTAATGAAACTTGATAGTAAGTACCAGGAAAAACAAGAACCTGTTCAGACAAAGAACTGGAGGGGTTTTGGTTCAGTATTAAATCCAATTGGCAAATACAAAACTGCTGTATTCTTTAAATATAATAATGGATATGTTAGAGCAGTTTGTGAATTTGTAGTAATGGATAATAATAATTGTAGTGATTGGTTTATTATTGGCAATGATTTATTGACAAAATTTGGCATTAAACTAGATCATGCAAACAGTTGTTTCACCATAGGGGTGAATGGTAAAAGGAAATTCAAAATATGTTCTGAAAATTCAGTATATGCCATTTCTCCTAGAGAAGAACAACTGCAAGGTGGAAGAACCACCAATGAAGTGGGTGAATTGGAAAATGAAATCCAAAAGGCCTCTTTCAGTCCTCAACTCTCAAAAATTGAACAAGAAGATATTTTGAGATTGATTAAATCATATCCTATGGCATTTGCTCATGGCTCAAATGAACTAGGATTGGTCAAAGACCATGAGATGAAAATCTCTTTAAGCTGTGATCTGGATAATATTCCTGGCAGTTTAAAAAAGAAACCTTACCCAGCATCTCCTGCAAAAAGGAAAGATATTGAAGACAATATAAAATTGTTGTTGGAAATGGGTATTGTTGAAAAAGTGGACACAACACCTAAGTATTGTGTCATTTCACCAGTATTAATCTCTTATGAAAAAGATAAGGCAAGATTATGCGGTGATTATAGAGCTCTGAATACATATACAGTAGATGATATTTACCCTCTACCAAGGATATCTTCTATCCATGCTACCTTACAAGGAGCAAAATATATTTCCTGTCTGGATGGGAACAAGGGTTACCACCAGATTCCTGTGGAAAGAAATTCTCAAAATTACTTATTAATAACCACACATATGGGTATATATAAGTATGTGAGAATGCCATTTGGCCCAAAGAATGCCCCTTCAGTCTTCCAAAAATTGATGGATAGTGTTTTTCATCAGGAAATGGTTGAAGGATGGCTATTGGTCTATATTGATGACATCATAGTGTTTTCAAAAACATATGATGAACATTTAAATCACCTGAAAAGAGTCTTTCAAAAAATTGATGAAATTAATATGACTATTGCATTAAAGAAATGTAAGTTTGGATTTCAATCCTTGAAAGTACTTGGACATGTTGTATCTGGATTACAAATTTGTGTTGACCAGAATAAAGTGGCAGCAATTAAAAACATTGGGATACCTAAAAATGTAAAAGAGGTTCAAAGTTTTTTGGGTATGTGTGGATATTATAGACAATATATTAAAAATTACCAATCCATTGGAGCCCCTTTAACAACATTAATCAGGAAGAATGAAGCTTTCATTTGGAATAATGAAAGACAACACGCCTTTAATAAATTAAAGGAATGTTTAATGTCAGCTCCAATATTGGGACTGCCAGATTTCACCCTACCTTTTATCTTGTACACTGATGCAAGTTTCATAGGTTTGGGTGCTGCTTTACAGCAAAAACAGATAATAAATGGAAAATTAAATGAAGTAGTTATCTGTTATATATCCAGAACCTTAAGAAAAACAGAATTAAGGTATGGTGCCACACAGCTAGAATGTTTAGCCGTCGTGTGGGCTTTAGAGAAACTTCATTACTATCTGGAAGACCAGAAGTTTGAACTTATAACAGATTGCAGTGCAGTAAAATCATTACTAAACATGAAAACACCTAATAGGCACATGTTTAGATGGCAACTAGCTGTACAAGAGTACAGAGGAAGAATGACAATCACTCACAGAGCAGGAACATTGCATTCAAATGTGGATTTATTATCCAGAAGTCCTTTGCCAAATGATGCTGACAACCCAGCTTATGTACCTGAAAATGAGGTTATACATATATTTGGGATTTATATAGTGGATTTAGAAGAAGAGTTTATGCAAACTATATTGGAAAATTATTCATCTGATAAAGATTTGTCTAAACTATCTACCATTCTTAATGATCCAAAAAATGCCTCCATGAGTGCATTAATTAAAACCTTGCCTCCAAAGTATAAAAATGCGTTGGAAAAAGGTAAACTATCAATTGAAGATGGATACATATATTACAGGAAAAAGTTAAGCAATGTAATAGTAATACCACCTTCTATGAAAGAGTTAATGTTGAGTACTTGTCATGATGACATCTTAGCTGGTCATTTTGATTTTAACAAAACATTAACCAGAGTTAAAAATACAGCCTGATGGATAAACATGAAAGAGGATGTACAAAAATACATTGAAACATGTGACTCTTGTCAGAAATCTTAAAGATTAACTGGGAAGAGAGCTGGGTTGTTACAACAAATAGAGCAGCCAAAAGCTCCATGGGAAATTATAAACATGGATTTTGTAACTGGCTTGCCATTAGCAGGAAAAGAAAGTTTCAATTCTTGCTGGGTAATAGTGGATAGATTAACAAAAATGTGTAAGTTTATCCCTACCCATAAAGAGGTATCTGCTAAAGACTTGGCGTTACTATGGTGGACTCAGATGATGAATACTGCTGGGTTCCCCAAAGCCATAATCTCTGACAGAGATCCTAAATTTACTTCAGAGTTCTGGACATCTTTGATGGAAGTATCAGGTTGTCAATTAAAATTGTCTACAGCACACCGTCCACAAACTGATGGGCTGGCTGAGAGGATGATACAAACTCTAGAAGACATGATCAGAAGATATTGTGCCTTTGGATTAGAATACAAAGACAATGAGAAATTCACACATGACTGGGTAACATTAATTCCTGGCCTTGAATTTGCTTATAACAGCACAACTCATTCTGTAACAGAGAAGAAACCATTTGAACTCTGGCTGGGATATGTACCAAATACCCCAGTAAATCATTTAAATAAACTACCAAGGTTGGATATACACCCTGGCACTAAATCCTTTATTCATATGCAACAAATGCGTAGAAAGCATGCAGAAGAATGCATCCAAAAAGCATTTGAATATGAAAAGAAAAGGTGGGACAAATCTCATAAAGAATTTGAATTTAAAAAGGGAGATGAGGTCCTCATATCAACACTACATTTTAACTTACAAGGTAATGTTAAATTAAAGGATCCCTTTGTAGGACCTTTTGTAGTAAATAAAATGGTTGGGAATAATGCAGTGGAAGTCATATTATATGCTCCATATGATAGGAAACATCCAGTTTTCCCTATCTCATTATTGAAACCTTACCATGCAAATGATCCTGACTTATTTCCAAAAAGAAGGGGAAGGCCTAAAAAGCAACCTGAAGAAATTGTGGAAAAAGCAGAGATTGAAAAAATACTCAAGAAAAGAATCCTTACTAAAGAAAAAGGAACTGAGTATTTACTAAGATTTAAAGGGAAATCAAATGAATTTGATAAATGGATACCTGAAAAAGAAATTTCTAATTTATCCACCCTTCTTAAAAAATTTAAACAGAAATAAATTTCTGTTCAACCAGCTGAGGGGTCAAAAAACCAGTACTCATAATATTTTATTATGTTTTATTTCTTTAAAGTTGAATCTTTAATGCTACAGATTTATTCTGAATACCTGAAAATTACAAATTAATAAAATAAAATGTATAACTTATCATTTTTTTATTGTTTTTTTTGGGTGGGCGAGTGTCAGCCTGTATATCTCCAGGACTGAGTAAAAAGTAACTATAAGTTATGTTAAACACATGAACTATACATGGGAATAATAAATGAGAGTACACAAATAGTATACATAAGTAAAATTATGATAATACACAAAAAATGCCATTATAACACCTTATATACACGCATATATCCACCTTTTATAGGTCTTATGTACTTAATATTAAGTTGGAGTATGTTAGGGTAATCTTAAGAACCTTAAGTATAAGGCTACATAATTTTTAAGTACACTTAAAGCTGTTATATTCATTGTTTTATGCAAAAAACAAGAAATGCGCTTTATTTCACTTAAAAGTTGACTATATGCGCTATAAAATTGAGAATATCAAAATTGCGCTTTGACAGATCAATTGGGCTCATTTAGAACTATTGATTTGGCTATTTAAATGCATAAAAATAACACTTTTCAAATTTGGTGTTTTTTATGCCAGAAATGGCTTCTGTGTACTGGCCACATACTGCCTGCTTTTTTCCCGTGTGAATAGCTTCATTTTTAGAAAAGTTAGCTTTTTCACACTATAATTACCCCACATTCTACGCCCACTGTGGGGAAACACACTAAAATAGGCGACAGGCGCTTATTTAGTGTCCTAGCTTAATTAATAATGCATTGACCCTGTTTATATGCACTTATTTCATTAATAACCTCACTCTTGGCACTTTATTTCATCACCACGCTTAAATTCGCCTAATTTTAGTCAAAGATTTATCCGTGCAAGAGCCTGCCAAGAACTGCATGTAGTTACCCCACATCTCACGCTCTTTTTTAAGTTTTTGGGTGGTTTCTCAGTCAATTTTGGTTATTTTTGAATGGGAATTTCACGTAGTATAATGTCAGGATTAGCCCCATTATTTCTACAGTCAATCCCCCTTATTATTAAGCTATTATTAACCTTAAAAAGTCTCCTTTAGTCCTTAATATTATTGTTTTATACGCATATACTCTCTTTTTGTCTTTTTCTTTAATTTTGATGGATTTCCCTTATTATTTCAGGATTTTGGCGGTTATTACTCTTCTAATTATGTCATGGGTCACTGGGAATGTTGATGGGAATGTCTATTAGTTGTTTAGAGGCGTTATTAACTGTGTATTGGGTGGTACATCAAGGGAATCATTGGGGAACTCAGTGTGTATAAAAGGAGGAGGTTTTTGGGTTGTATTTCTTCATTCTTTATCATTACAATTTAACCAATATAACCAAACCAATTACAATACATATCAATTAGTACTTTTATAAGACTTTTGAATAGTATCTGAATTTATATAATCTATTTTTCTACCAACTATAAAGATTGTAAGCCATATATAAGAATAGTGAGAATTATATTACTGAGACCTTTATATTTGATTATATTTTACAACTTAGTGGATTAGAACTACAGTATTCATATAGGACCATTAAAATCTTCTAGACAACTGACTATTCAAGCTAGTTCACATCCTTGTACTTGACCTTAGCCTGACAATTGGGGACCTTTCCTCAAGAATTCTGTTATAATCCTGTAAGTGAAATTTTCAAAAGAAGGTGCACGTAAATAATATCCCTATAGAAATATTTGGATAATTACAACAGGTTGGGGTCACTTATATAGTGATTTCAGAAAAAGAAGCCCTGTTATATTATAAAATTGTGATATTGAATCAACAATTTTACGACTAATTTAACTTATAATTGTTATTAGTGGGTCTGTCAATAGACCAATTAAATTTGAGATCTTTGCAGATAAAATTTTTACCACTAATTTAACATATAATTGTTCTTAGTGGGAGTCTGTCAATAGACCAATTAAATTTGTGATCTTTGCAGATAATAAACCAATTAAACTGATTAATTGTTTTCTTTTAACAGGACTCTTAATCTTTTCTGTTATTGGTTTGTAAAATTCATTAAATATTGAGAAAGAATAATACTGACAGTTGTTTTCTTTTGAATATAAAAACACGGCTACATATTGTAGACCAGTTAAATCAAGTGACCACATAAAAGCATATTTGACTTTTGGCACTTAAATATTCACTTCATACCAATAAGTAAGCAATAAAATTGTCTTCAGTGGTATTGATAAATACTGATAAAACTCCTTTTTGAAGTTTTCATATCTAAACTTTCAATTCTTTAAATTCCAGGTAAAAATGTGTGACAACAATGACATTGTAAGTAATAAGGTAAAACCTTATAACTTAAGACCTAGAGCTGAAAGACCTGTTACAGGACATTCAAATGGAGGGCCAGGACTCTCCCATAATCAACAACACTCCTTCAATGTCTCTGGAGGAAAGGGAAAAGCTTTTAAAGCAGGTTTCAATAAAGAAAACAAAAAATACTTTACAAGAACAAGTTCACTCCCTATCCACCCTACTGAACACCTTGACAATAAGAGTCAACAATATAGTGGACCAGATCAACAATCTGGAAAAGAGAGCAGCTCAAGGTTTCATAGAAGTCAACCAAGCTCTAGTGGACATAAAGACTCAACCACCAACAGTGGCACCCAACAATTCCATAGCAACACCTCCAGCCCAAGAGGAGGACCAAAAAATTACTGTAAGCAAATGGAAATGGGATTGGTACGCCCAAAACTACAACAATCCTCAACAGCAGGGCTCCAGCAGTCACCCTTACAGGGGAAAGGCAAGGAGAGGCAGGGGAAGTGGGATAAGACCTTGGTAAGTCATCCAACTTCTTATGATCAATTATATCAACCTGAAAATAAATTACTTATAGGTAATGAGATTGATAAGGAAATATTGGATATTATTGATAAGGATTTAAAGGATTATTCATTTGAACAGAATATGTTAAACTTGTCTTTACATGAGGACAATGTAAATAGTTTTATTGATCACCAGGAAAATACTATTAATATAAAAATGGAATCAAATGAATTAAATCTTGACCCTGATAATGAGTCTTCTGAATTGGACACGGGAAAAATAGAATATTTTTTAAAAGAGAATCCAATGGAATCAAAAATAATAAGTAAATTATTATTGAGAATTGAAAAATTGGAAGAGTTCTCAAAAGAGTCAAACATTAATACAGAAAATGTATTATTACTACTAACACAATCATTGAGTACCACAGCCAATAAATTAAAAATTATTGAAAATTCAAATAATGAATTGATCAATGAGAATAAAAGATTAAACTCTGAGATTAGAAATTTAGAAAGTAAATTAGAACACTCTCAGAATATTATGGCTACCATAGAGGTACGTGTAAAATTGTCTTTTTCAAATGTAAATGATACTTTAACTCATGTACCTGTAATAAAGGATAGTTTACAAAGAGTAGAAATTGAAGTAGCTAACATTTTGAAAAATACTGAAACAATAAAGGATAATACCTCTTATGTAGAAAGAGTACCAGTTTTTATGAAACACTCTGATGATAAACCAATGATGGAACATGAACATAGTGTCATGGGCTCTGAGAATATAAAATCAGTAAAAGATGAAATTAATGATCATCTTTCTAAAGTGAGTGAATTACTCAATATTCCTCAGGTTAGGGAAGCAAAAACTAGCTAAAAGAACTGGCCTAAGTTAGATCAGTACCCTTCTTTTGACGGGGATTCAAAATCTGATTGGCAACAATTCATACAAAGAATTGATAACTTAAAATTTTCATATAAATTACCTGATGAAGAAATTACTTCAAAGTTAATATCTTTATTTACAGATGTGGCCTTATTATGGTTTGAATCTGTATTGAGTGAGGGAATTAATTACTCCTGGAATGAATGGAAGGCACTAATTGAAAGGCAATTTGGAAGAATAGTGAGAATTATATTACTGAGACCTTTATATTTGATTATATTTTACAACTTAGTGGATTAGAACTACAGTATTCATATAGGACCATTAAAATCTTCTAGACAACTGACTATTCAAGCTAGTTCACGTCCTTGTACTTGACCTTAGCCTGACAAAAAGTGTCCAGCACAAGTTCGGCCGAACTTGTGCTGGACACTTTTGGTTGCATGAAGTCATATGAGATAAATTCTCTCTATGGAAATAAAAATGATATTTCACTCAATTATTGAAGTAAAGAATGTTTAATATTGTAAAATTGTCCCCTGGAAGTCTGTCCAAACCTCAGTTCAAAATTTGTTAGCTACACATAAAAGTAAGTTTAGACCAAGTCTTGACCTAGGGGTCCCCAACTGTCCCAACACCACTTCTGGCTCTTGATAGTAAATATTTTACTTGTATTTTTTATTTCGTATTTGATCCCATTTATTTTCATTTTACTTTTCTATTACTCTTTTTAATTTTAAATATCAATTTATTTTTTTAAAAACTAAACATATTCATATTTTTTTAACTTTATATAATAATATTATTAAAGTTGTAACATCACCAATTTTGCATTTGGCATGCAGTTTTTTGCTATACTAGAAACATTAATAATATATATGGTGACAAAAAATTAATTATAAGATAAATATGAATGATAAAAAAAAGTTAAAAACCCAATAGGAATGTGAAAAACAAAAAACTGATGTACTGAGAAAACTTCCACCCTAGCTACTCTCCATCATAAAAGTGTCCAGCACAAGTTCGGCTGAACTTGTGCTGGACACTTTTGTTCAGGTGCAGTCAGATGGGATCAATTCTCTCTGTGGAAATTAAATTTAAAAAAATGCTAAATAATTACATTAGAAGTAGTTTGGTATGGCTGAATTATCCACCTTGAGTTTTTCCAAACCTCAGGTGAAAAATATTTTATCTTTAAAAAAAATTAAATTTTATCAAATTTAGCCCTGATGGCACCCATTTGTTTCAACACCTCTACTGGCTCTTGAAGGCAGGAATTTTTCTTGAATTTATCTTTTTCATATTTGATCTCTTTTACTTTACTTTTTTATCTCTCATGTTACATTTGGATATTAATTTATAATTTTGGAAAAGAAATCATTTTCATATTTTTTTAACATTTTTTAATAATATTATAAAAGGTGTAATATAACATGGCATGCATTTGGAGCACAGGTTTTTTCTATACTAATAAAATTAATAAAATTCTAATGACAAAAAATTAATCAGATAATAAAATATGAATAACACAGAAAGATCAAATACCATTTGACTTGTTTTAAAAAAATAACAGTTGCACTGAAGAAGACCTGCACCCTAGCTACTCTCCATCATAAAAGTGTCCAGCACAAGTTTGGCCGAACTTGTGCTGGACACTTTTGGTCAGGTGCAGTCAGATGGGATCAATTCTCTCTATGGAAATGAAAAAAATTATTTGATAAGAAACTTCAATAGATGTAGTTTGATATAGCTGAATTATCCACCTAGAGTTCATCCAAACCACAGGTACACAATTTTTTATCTTTTAAAAACAATCAATTAAGTACAATTTATCCCTGACGGCTCTCATTTGCTTCAACCTCTCTACTGGCCTTTGATATTAGCAATATTACTTGGAGTTCGTTTTTCATATTTGATCGCTTTAAATGAATTTTTTATTCCTCATATTGCTCTTGGATATCAATTAATAATTTTTAAAAAAAATTATTTTAATATTTTTATAAATTTTTTTAATAATATTATAAAAGGTGTAACATCACTCAGTATGCATTTGGCACACGATTTTTTGCTATACTTATATAATTAATAATATAATTAAGACAAAAAATTAATCAAACAATATGTATGAGTGAGGCACAAAGATAAAATACCAGTAGACATGTTTGTAAGAAATACCAGATGAACTGAAGAAAAATTCTACCCCAGCCGCTCTCCATCATAGAATTGTGCAGCACAAGTTCGGCCGAACTTGTGCTGGACACTTTTGGTCATGTGCAGTCAGATGGGATCAATTCTCTGTATGGCAACAAAAAAAATTTTTTATCAAATTTCACTAGAAGTAGTTTGGTTTAGCTGAATCATCCACCTGCTGTTCTGCCCAATATCAGGTGTATAATTTTTTATCTTTAAAGAAAAGGTCACTTATTACAATTAAGCCCTGATGGCTCCCATTTGCTTTAACATCTCTACTGGCTCTTGATAGCAGGAATTTTACCAGTATTTTTTTCATATTTTAACTCTTTGACTTTTATTTTACTCTTTTATTCCTCTTTTTACTTTTAAATTTCTATTTAATTTTTGTAAAACTAATCCTTTCCATCTTTATTTACATCTATTTTAAACAATTATTGAAGGTAAAACTTCACATGGTATGCATTTGGCACACAAGTTTTTGCTATACTAATAACATTAATAATATAATGGTGATAAAATATCAATCGGATGATAAATATGAAAGATACAGACTGATCAAATACCAGTAGACATGTTTATGAGAAATACAAGATGAAGGAACTGAAGAAAATTTCAACCCAAGCTACTCTCCATAATAAAAGTGTCCAGCACAAGTTTGGCCGAACTTGTGCTGGACACTTTTAGTCAAGTGCAGTCAGATGGGATCAATTCTCTATATGGCAACAAAAAAATATTTTTTTATTAAACTTCACTACAAGCAGTTTTGTTTAGCTGAATCATCCACCTGTTGTTCTTCCCAACCTCAGGTGTATAATTTTTTATCTTTAAAAAAAAGGTCACTTATTACAATTTAGCCCTGATGGCTCCCATTTTTTTAACACTTCTACTGGCTCTTGAGAGCAAGAATTTTACTAGTATTTTGTTTTTCATAATTGATCTCTTTGAGATTAATTTTACCTTTTTATCCCTCATATTGCTTTTGTATATCAATTTATTTTTTGTAAAACAAATAATTTTCATATCTTTTTACCTTTATTTAATAATATTATAAAAGGTGTAACATCACCCGGTATGTGTTGGGCACACGAGTTTTTGCTATACTTATAATATTAATAATATAATGGTGACAATAAATTAATCAAATGATATATATGAGTGAGGCACAAAGATCAAGTACCAATGGAAATGTTTATAAGAAATACCAGATTAACTGAAGAAAAATTCTACCCTAGCTACTCTCCGTCATAAATGTGTCCAGCACAAGTTCGGCCGAACTTGTGCTGGACACTTTTTGTCACATGCAGTCTGGTGTGATCAATTCTCTCTCAATCATTGAATTAGAAGTTGTTTGATATGGCTATATGGTTATGCTGAAGTATTTTTAAACCTCAGACTGGCACTTTTTTGTTTTTCAAAAAAGCAATTATAGTCCAAGTTTAGCCTCACTGGTGGACATTTTCCCCAACATGTCTACTTGCTCTTGATGGCAGTAATTTTATTTTAATTTTTTATTTCATATTTGATTCCTTTAATTTTACCTTTTTATCCCTCATATTGCTTTTGTATATCAATTTATTTTTTGTATAACAAATCATTTTCATATTTTTTTACCTTTATTTAATAATATTATAAAAGGTGTAACATCACCTGGTATGCATTTGGCACACGAGTTTTTGCTATACTTATAATATTAAAACATAATGGTGACAAAAAATCAATCAAATGATAAATATGAGTGAGGCACAAAGATCAAATACCAGTGGACATGTTTATAAGAAATACCAGATGAACTGAAGAAAAATTCCACCCTAGATACTCTCCATCATAAAAGTGTCCAGCACAAGTTCGGCCGAACTTGTGCTGGACACTTTTGGTCACATGCAGTCTGATGTGATCAATTCTCTCTATTGCAATGAAAATGAATATTTCTTCTATAATTGCACTAGAAGTTGTTTGATATGGCAAAATTGTCATCCTGAAGTTTTGGTAAAGCTACAGTGGATTTTTTTTTATTTTTACAAAAAAGAAATTATAGTCCAAGTTTAGTGCCACTGGTGGGCGTTCACCCCATCATGTCTACTTGCTCTTGATGGGAGGAATTTCACTTTAATTTTTTATTTCATATTTGATCCCTTTAATTTTACCTTTTTATCCCTCATATTGCTTTTGGATATCAATTTATTTTTTGTAAAACAAATCATTTTCATATTTTTTTACCTTTATTTAATAATATTATAAAAGGTGTAACATCACCCGGTATGCATTTGGCACACGAGTTTTTGCTATACTTATAATATTAATAACATAATCGTGACAAAAATCAATCAAATGATAAATATGAGTGAGGCACAAAGGTCAAATACCAATTAATCAATAGTTCTTTTTAATATTATAAATTTTTTGATTAAATAAAATGGTAATAATGAATTATATTTTTCATCCACAATTCCACTCTAATGATTCCCACTGCACAAAAAGGGTTCACTTGGTCCTTTCTTTACTTCTTGTGCATATATTTTATTGCCCACAGTACTACAATTTTTTGTAGTGATTATCCCACATCTGATTCAGGAATATTTTTAAACAATATAAGTTTTTTTTACAAAAGACCTTATCATATCCAATATCCCACAAAAAATACAACCTGTTTTTGTATTAAAGCCCGTTAATTATTAAGAAATTGTTAAAATAATTAGATTAGACCCTGGCACAGCTAGATCCATACCAACCAACCTAAAGTCTTTTCGATATTGAAAACAATTAAATAAAATTATGACACCACACAATATGGGGGGCGGACTTGCTAGCAAGTCCGCAACCTTGGACCCAAACTCACCATAGATTGAACACACATTGAGCTATTGATAAAGGAACCATACAATCAGGGATGAACACCACTCAGCAGAACAGTTTTAGGTGGGTGTTCAAGTAGAGTTCAGTATGGGTTCAGTATGAGTTCAGTCTGAGTTCCATCTGAGTTCCATCTGAGTTCAGGTTGAGGACTTGCTAGCAAGTCCACCCCCTATATTGCGTAGTGTGATATCATACTAAATTATGGGCACCAACCATAATTCAGCACTTCTCATTTGCTCTGCTACAAAATGAGTGCATGTAGCATTTTTCTAATGTCGGACTGTTTTTCTTCCTTCCCTCACACCTTTAGTCCAGAATGAAAATTTAGTATGAGTTTAGGTCAAAATGGTTTGCCAGTGTTATCTGTATGCAATATGAATTTATATTTCATATTTCTATTTATGCATAAAATATACTCGTTAAGCATCATTTTTTTTGCATTTTTCAATCATTATGCATATTTAAGCACATTCATTATACAGATTTATATGCATATTAATATATTTTATTCATATACGTATATGCACCTTTTTTTTGCATATTCAATATGCATATTTTTAATGCATATTCAATATGAATATTTTTATGCATATTTTTTATGCATATTTATTCTTCATAGTCATTATGCATACACTTTGGATAGGCAATTCACATCAATTTTTAGCATGCAATAAGTATCCACCATGCAAATTCAAATGCATATGCATCTATATCATACACGCAACATACATTCAAGTTTAATATTTGAATATTAAGGTATGCTAAGTGATGTTGTTCAAACTTTTTAAAAACCTGAGATTAACTGATGTTCAATGTGGTTCTTAAGCTCTGCTCAAGGAGGGATTGTTCTGGATTCAATCTGTGACAGTTTATTTTTTCAATGTTTTTTCATCAGATTTAAAAACATCTTTCTGACAGTTTCAGGATGGTTTCGCAACAGTGTCCTGAAAAATTCCTAATAGTTTCAAAAAGAGGGAACTGCTAGCAGTTCACCCCCAGATTTCCCGTGGTGAATTAACAGATCCATGGAGGTCTAAACTTGATGTGCTTCAAGAAGGATTAACTGAGGGATATGGGCCCTCCAGAAGTCTGACATCCCTTGGGACTCATCTGAGTTTCTAAGAGAGCTGATGATTTTAAGAAAATTCTGCAACCATCCAATCTATGAAAATCTGGATTAAACTCCAACTTTTGATTTCACCTGGCAGAATTCCGCAAAGATTTGTCATCTTATACGCCACTTAAAAAACTTTTTGTCTGGCGAAAGGGGTATAAATTTTCCAAAAGCTGTTATATTCTCCAACTTTGCAGACTTTTTGCAGATGTAAGTGATTCTATAATGAATTGTTTTACAAAATTGTGTTGGCTTATTAAAAACAATTTTCTAATATTTCAAAATAGAATAAAAATAGCTTTAGATGACCACAATATTAGGTATACCCAGCTTATGGGTGAACTCAGCAGGACAAAGCGAGACAAAAATATGCATGAATTCCATTTTAATAAAAATTGCCAAGTTTTGGTTGGAACGATTCAGGCTGCAGGAGTGGGTGTAGATCTCAGGTGTGCTCAAAATGTATATATAATGGTGAGCTCAATGTCTTTTATTTCATATTAAGAACAAAAATATTAAATTTTTTATATGTTCAATGTTGAAATAGGAGCCAAATTGGAATCCAGCAGATGAGAAGCAGGCTGTTGATTGGCTGTATAGAATGGGGCAGCAAAATGAAGTAAATTTTTTGAATTATTTTGTACAAGGAAGTATAGAATTCAGCATGTATAAGATTCAAAGGAAAAAAATGGAGCTAACAATGTAAGCCAAATTTCATTTCTATAAATTTTAATGATAATAGTAATCATTAAAATTATGTTTTTGTTTTCAAGGCTAAGTGTCCCAAACAGTGGAAATGAGGAGTATGAGTGTGAAAACCTATTATTAAGGGAGTTTGTCAATCACTCATATTAGAGGAAGAAAGAATTTCAAGGAGAGCAGGTAAATTTATGGGATTTTGAGGATTTAAAAGTCTGAGTTGTTGAGGATTTAGAGATGCAAGATATAAGGGAGAATAACAGTCATTCAGCAAACCCTGGGGGACATGAGAAGGATTAAGGTTAGGGGATACTGTTGAAACCAAACTGATTCTTTTGTACAAGGTGAAGTCCTTTAGCACACTTCCAGAGTAGGTTGAAGTATCTGGAATATCAAAGTGTTGTTGGTCAAGATATTGTTCAACTTTAGAAAAATCTTCAGACCTCCATTGCATTAAGATACGTCTTAACGATCCATCATTATCAATTTCGGTGTCTGAACAACACTTGATGTTTGTGAAAAGGTTGTGAAAAGTTTTACAATGTGGAAGTTGTTTAAGAAGTTTAGTTCAGTTAACTGAATTCTAAGAATCTTTGTTATTTGAAATAAAGGTCATAAATAAAAACGGTTGAAAAAAAGGGGATTTTCATACTTTTTTTTATTCTATATTTATGCTTTCTCATTTTGATTATTTCTTGAGAGCTATGAGAATCCTTCCCAAGTCTTAATTTATCGGCATGACCTGAAAACCAACGGTGAAGAACTCCCATTTGATTTGAGAAGCTAATTTGAGTTGAGTCAATTGGATATGCAATCAAATTATTGGTTTTTAAGGCATTGTCCCAGTGTTTAATGAGAATATTTGCCAAGACCTGGTTCCATTTGTCAAACCAATCTAGGTTCCAAGCAAAAGTTGACCCTGGGAAACCGCACATGCAAAGGTGGTCAATAAAAGATTCACGGAAAATTGGTGGAAACTTTTCTGAAACCGCTGAATTTGATTCTGGATGAGGTAGTTCAAAGGCGATGTTGCATGAATTCATGTCAAATGATGAAAATCTGTCTAATTGCTCTTCAGTAGGATTTTTTTTCTATCCATTTGATTCTGTTGACATATCAAAAAGTGAACGAAAAAAATTGTGTATAGATCTACAAAAGTGAGAATTGAATGGAGGTAAAGTCTCATTAAAAATTCTATTAAGTGTTCTTGTGTTTGTGGGCAGGTTTCCATGAGGAAAGTAAGAGCTACTAGGGTTCATAAAGAATTAGATTAAGAAAGTTTTCAATTAAATTAAACAAAGAGGAAGGATAAATTGTTGAGCTCCAAAACTTTATGATAAAAGTTGATTTAAGGGGAAATATCACAAAAATTAAGAATAAGAAATATTTCAACTTTATGGCATTATAATATGCATAAATTATATTTTTATATGCAATTTGAACTCAAAAGGAATGGTATAAAATTAAGAGAATGATTATGTGATAAAAGCAGACTCATTTGAGAAACAGATTTTTTTTTCTTTTCAAAAAATTCTTCCACAAAAATAATTTGACAAATGTGAGGCTATGTTCATTTTTTGATTACCAAAAAATTATTTTTGGTCCAATATGATAGTAATACATAATCCATTGAGTAATTTTTGTTCAACCTGAATAAATAGACTAGAGTTTCACTTCATCACATTAATGTATAAAAATTTATACAAGGTTTCAGATTTTTTGTAATGCTTTAAGGTTTACACTTTTGTAGCATCTATTATTTGAGTATTTTTGATTTTTTCTTTATGGAAAATTCTACCTAGTACAGACCAATTTTTATAGTGAAAGAAATATGTTTGTGATTGTTTTTTACAAAATATTAACCTTATTTTTGGGTTTAACTTTGATTTTTGGGGTAATTTTTAAAATTATTATGTTAAAAATATGGATTAATTTTCTTATAGTCCATAACTAAGAATTTTTATCAAAATCAAATAATTATAGGGTAGTTAGATATAACTCGGAAGGCATTTGATAGAAAAATAATTAAGATGCTTGTGCGTACAATAGAATTTTTTCTATGATAGAAAATATTCTGATAAACATGCATGCATTGTTGTACAAATGCAGAGAGTATACAGAATACAAATAAAGTAGACTGCATAACTTTTAATTAATATATAATTTATCTGATTAAAAATTAAACATTTAAATTTAAATAATTTAAAAACATATTCCATCATATTCTTTTGATAAAAAAATGTAGCTTATATTAGCTAGTGCCTTTCAAAAAAAGGAATACCTTCAATTGGTAACTTCCAATAGCTAACTTATTCCTACAATTATCACAATTACAATGCCTCCATTTTTTCATGTATGTCAATGTCAAGATCTTGGATGTGTCAATAAAAAGTATCAAACTTCTTCTGGGTCCTTTGAAGTTGGTATGGCTTTCAAAAGCTCTAATTCTTATGCAAAACATCAAGAGGAAAGAAATAGGAAGGCCCAGATGGTTATTTCTTCCAACAATCCACTTAACATTGGTAGTTCCAGCTCCACAGAAACAGTAAGCTGTATATCTATAGTTCAATGTGAGAATAAAAGTCTTTATGATGTTTCAATGATTTATTACATAGGGGCAGTTGCTATTGGGGGCAGAAGTATCTTCAACAGTCTCTAGAAACTCAAATCTTTGGGAATGGTATAGCCAAATAATTATGTGGCAGGCAGCAAAGCTTTCTCTGATTCATCATTTGAGCAAAGAAGGTTGTACTCAATTTTTGGATGAAGAAATTAAGAAGCTCAAACTTCTAGGTGATAGTGGAATACTGGATTCTGATAGCATTGTCCGCCTGATCCCACACTCAATAGATACAGTTTTTAGTTGATTAAAGCTCAATCATTCATTTTTCACTAAAACATGCTGTCCTAAATGCTTTGCTCTTTATGAGTATAACTCTGAATCTCAACCATCTATACTATGTTGCAATCAACCATTTCTTTCATCATCAAAGCGCTATTTAAAAATGTTTGGAGTAGGACAAATTGCAGTTAAATGTGATGAAAGGCTGTATTTGATGGAGGAACATCAAGAATATGTAAAATACTTATCTCTTAAAACATTTCATCACCATTCTTTTATCAACTGGCTTAAGGAAAAGATCAAACTGTTCAAATTTGAGCTTCTGATTGAGAAGAAAACCCCTGTGGCAGAACATGTAGAGTGTGATTTGATGAAGGATGTTTGCGATGGTTCAATTTGGAAAAACTTTTCCATTACCACTCCAGCTCTGGATAGCAATGATGATGAATATATGATAACCTCAGGCAACTTAATATTTACTTTATATGTCGACTGGTTTAGGCCTGGTGGCAATAGGATTGGAGGTCATCAGAAGTCTGTAGGAAATATTATGATGGTGTGTATGAACCTACCTCAAGAAGATAGATACAAAATGGAAAATCTTTTTTTGTATGCTATTATACCTGGACCAACAGAACCCACAAGTGAACAGCTTAATCACCTTCTAAAACCACTGTTTAATTATCTACAAACTCTATGGGATGGTATATTGATTGAAAAGACGCATCTTTATCCACAAGGCGGGAAATTAAGAGTTGCATTGTTCTCTTTGATAGGTGACATTCCTGCAATACAAAAATTGGCTGGCTTTTTGAGTCACTCTGCAAGAATGTTCTGCTCTTTCTGTAATATCTCTAAAGATGAAATTAGTGAAAAGAATGTGTGAAATTTTTCATTACAGAATCATGAGGATCATATGTGCTGGGCAACAAAGTGGAAAAATTCTAAGTCACATTGGGAGCGTGTATTAATTGTTCAGAATCATGGGGTATGATGGAGTGAGCTGAATAACCTTGAATATTGGCATCCAACTGAATATTGCTCAATTGATGTTATGCATTCACATATGCTTGGCAACCTAAAAGATCACAGTCTAAGCTATTTTCAAATCCAAAATGCAGCAAAAGATCTAGAAATAAAGCTGGAAAAGGATAAAAATTGGCATGTAAGAGAAGAAGATGACGATTTCTTTTCTGATACTTTACTGCACAAACATTCGAAAAAATATAGAAGTAGCTTAAGCACCACAAATAATGATGATGATGATACAGGACACACAAGACAGCACAAGCGGCAAAGACTTATGAGTTCAAGACAGTTATCAAGTCATCATGGACTAGATAATGAAGGATTGGGATAAAATTGATCAAGAAGCCAGAGTAGGTCATCCAGCTCCAAATTTATTCCTCCATATAGCAATTTGAACTCAATACAGTCTAACAGCAGTGACAGTAGGAATTCATTGTATAACTTAAGGCAAAGGAGCATTAGCATATCACAGAGTGAAGGATCTCACTCATCAAATGAGACAGCTAGAGATGAAGAAAATAAAAGGAAAGGTAAGGAGAAAGAAAATGAAGGTAGTAGTAATCACCACACAATATGGGGGGCGGACTTGCTAGCAAGTCCGCAACCTTGGACCCAAACTCACCATAGATTGAACACACATTGAGCTATTGATAAAGGAACCATTCAATCAGGGATGAACACCACTCAGCAGAACAGTTTTAGGTGGGTGTTCAAGTAGAGTTCAGTATGGGTTCAGTATGAGTTCAGTCTGAGTTCCATCTGAGTTCCATCTGAGTTCAGGTTGAGGACTTGCTAGCAAGTCCACCCCCTATATTGCGTAGTGAATCCACGAATCACAGCAGCAGAGCTACAGGTTGTATGGAAGATGATTGATCAAGTAAGAAGACCTTCCTGTCTAACATGAGTTCCAAAATCAGTAGGATCTAAAAAGGCAGGATCCCTCAAGGAAGCAGGATGGCACATGCTGTATACTCTCTACTTCCCTTTGTCACTTATACCCCTTTGGTTTGAAAAATTTAAAGAATCTGAATATTCAGCTTTCTCAGCTGAAAAACCAAGAGAATATTATCTTCTCAAGTCACTTGTAGCATTATGCTTGATCACCAATTTTTTGACATTAAAAAATATACAGACTAATGAGCTTAAAGATCTAGATCAATTTCTGTTAGAGTATCGTGAGTTCCTGGAAGAGGGTTGGAAGAATATTAATGCAAAGCCAAATCTGCATATCACTCAACATTATCCTGAAATGATATAGCGTCTTGGTCTACCATCAGATACAGCTACTTGGTCTGGAGAGCGGGTGAATCATATTATCTGAGATTCCAAACAATCACCATCCACATATGTAATGTTTGTAAGCAATGATTTAAAAACTCAGCTGTGCTAATTTATTAATATTTACCACAGGAGAGATACCGCTAACAATGCTCAAACATTGGTATCGGAAGTCTAGGGTATTATATCTTGGTTAAGCTGAAGATAATGATCAATTTGAGACTAAAAAAATCCATATTGATCTAAATAAACAAAACAAATGGATCCATCTAAGTATGGCATTATTTTCTAAATGGGTAAGGGCACAAATGGGAAAAGAAACTTCAAGATGGGCTTTGACACCATCAGAGAAAAGTGGGTATTGGGTAGTTGAAAATGTAGCAAGCATATTGATACATGGAATGAGGTTTACTAGTTACCATTGACACAATGCTAATTCAACAATTGAATTCTACTATGGAAAAGATAGCCAGTTTGGGCAAATTGATAATCTTTTCAGGTCAAAGGAAGAGAATGATCAAATATATTTAATAGTAAGTCCTTTCAAGGAGCTCCATCCAGAAGAAACATCAAAGGATCCCTATGAGCTTTTCCCACAAGTGCATTGTCGGTTAGTAAGAGTAGCCAAAGCAACTCAAATTGTGATTAAGAAAGATGAAATAACTGGACATGCAGCTACTGTCGAGCACAAAAAAGGAATGTTTGGAATCAAAGACGAGGTTGTCACTGCCATTGGACTGCAGACTGTAGTGAGTAAAAAATTAATCAAATTTATTTTCTGTTGACTAACATCTTTGTGTTAATTTGGGATTCAGGAAATTTGTAGGATTGGTGATGTTTGTAAATGGTGAAAGAAATAATTCAATGCTTGATTAAAAAATGCAATGCATCCAACTTACCTCATCATAAATCAGTGAAAAATTACTTTGGTTGCTTTTATTGCAAGAGAACCCATGCTTTCAATGAGTCATTTTTATCTTAAATGTAAGAATGAAAGAAAGAAAATCATGATAATGAGAAATATGATAAAATTGTTACTTAATGAATAATCTTCTTGCTCATTTGTCTACTATAAATAGTTTGACCTTCCCACTTTATCTGCTAGCTATATATTATTCACTTTATTTTTCCCCAAGATAACATACACGTTAACAAGACTATAAACATAGTATCTTTTTTTACATTAACTTTGATAGGTATAGATTTTATAGACTGATTATTTTTCTTTTCTTTTCTTTTATTACAGTTCATTATGGATGATAATTTTGAAGGGATGTCTGTTGACCCAACTGATTCTGATTTTTTTCCACCTCAACATACTAATACTGGAAACACTCCTCCACCACCCGCTGCTGATCCACCTCCAGATGCATCTCAATCTGTACTGCCTAATCCTAACCCACCACCTAATCCCAATCCAGGCCAAGAGTCTCATGCAGAACTGAGAAATTTTAATCCCATTCATCCTTCTGCTCCTGAAAGGGCTGATCAGCATGCAGATCAGCTAGGAAGAGATTGGGCTAGTGAAGTATTGAGGGAATTTTTTGGAGACCAATCATCATCTGATCAGCCTAACCAAGGAGCAAGCACAATTGGAGCTGGTAAGTCAAATTTTTAGTGTATTATTTTATTGAAAAATAACCAATTTAATTAACTTATTTGAATTGTTAGTGAATCCCTCAATCATTATGGGTATCAGTGATTACCACAGACTCGATTCAGCAGAGTCTCATGAACGAGAACAGGGGTTAAGGGCTGTAAGAGGCTTAGTTAGAAGGAATGATGTTCCCAGGAGCTCGGACAGTCTAAATAGAAATATCTACCACTTTCTGAAGTATTGTCTTGGGGGACCAACACAAATAACAAAATATCTTGCGAGCCCAACACCTTTGGAGATTGAAAATTGGAAAGCTTGGAACCAATTCAAACTGAAAACCATTCAAACTGTCCTAACCCAAGTCCAATTTTCTAACCGTGCCAATTCTGCAGCTGATCAACAATTTCTGATAACCAATTCTATAGCCTTCTTGCGATCCAAAATTTGACTACCCGAATTTTTTCCAGCACCTGAGCCTTGAGGACTAAACGGAGGAGCACCAATCCCACTTTCAGACAAAAGAAACTTAGAGCCTGAATTGCAAGAAGAAGGTTTTCGGAAATTTGCCTTTGATTGGACTTGCCGAGATTTTTCGGAATCAACTTGGAATCAAGTCATGGGAAGCATAGTATGCAACCACTGTTCCAGATGGCTCACCACCTTGAATACAATTGATCAGTCAAAGCTTCAGTTCACTCAATATGTTATTGAGAAATGGGTAGTTAATAAGGGGAAGGAGATGATAAGGTTATTTGGGCAAGAAGAGGAAAGGGTAGCAAGAGAAAAGATTGAAAAGAGGGCAAGGGCACAAGTAAAACGTTATTGGACCAAGGTAAGTTTTTTATTTTACTTTTCTTTTTGTTATTTTGAAGCTGATTTAGTTGGAATTCAGATTGCTAGTGCACGCTACAAGTTAGAAATAAATCTCTGCAGTGATGTGCCAGGTTTTGTTGTGCTTTTTCATGATACTAGGTGCATCTCTGATATCAAAAAAGGCCCAGCACCAGGCCCAACTGCACCTATCCGAGCTATTCCTGGATGGAAAAATCCTGAACTCAATGATTTGTTTAAAAAAATGGATAAGATGACAAAGGACTTAGCCCATACACCAGCTCAAAGAAAATCAGCATTAAAAACATATTCACGGTCATCAGAAAGGACATTTGCACAAAATGGTGTATTCAATGTTCCCAAATACCTCCCCAAGAATTGCTATTCAGCAACATTTTTGCAAGGATTATCTGTGAATGAGTGTGAGTCACTTGGGGTTGGAGATGATATTGATCTGGTAAAGATTTGGGAAGCAATTAATAGAGCATCAACATCATCATAACTTAGGTATAACGGTGATCTTCTGTGTAATATAGCTCTCTTATATTGAATTTTATGTATTCTGTTTTTTTTTCAAAGCAGCTTGGTAAATGTTATAAGGTGATAATGAGAGAGTGTAACATTTTTTTAAGAAAAAAAAATAATGTATGAGATATAAAAATGTATTTTCAATAAATTGATGGTCCATACCTCTTTATGTCACATTTATGTATCCATATTAATTTCAATCGAATTTAATGTTGACCAATACATAGTGAATACACGCTATGCCACTTACAATTTCCAGGCATAGCTACCATTAAATATGCCAGTATCAAAATTATTTTTGATCAAAATCAAAGAGAATGTTAATCATGAATTACAGGAGTCAACTGCATATTTTAATGCATGGTGCCCTTCCAACATTAATTTCGATCAAAATTTATTTTGATATTGGCATATTGCATGGTGTCTATTCCTGGAAAGTGTAAGTGGCATAGTGTGTATTCATTATGTATTGGTCAACATTAATTTCAATAGAATTTAATATTGACATTTGCATATTGAACCCAAACCAGCAAACAACCCAAAAAGTTCTTCATAAAACTGCTCATTAATTTAGATCAAAATTAGGGTTGACCATATACATATTGAATGGTAGTTATATCTGGTGTGTGTAAGTTGTAAAGCTTGTGTTCAATGTGTATTGGTCAATATTAATTTTGATTGAAATTAATATTAATGTGTAAATGATATATATATGCTCAATATGCATTGTAATGTGTTTACTTAAGAATAGAGGGCCCTACTTTTCATCTTACAGAAAAATGCTTGGTGGCATGTCAAATTCAATTTTTATTAAAATTAATTTTGACATGTTACCATTCATAACAGTAAGCAACTGACTGCATAAATTGATTATAATCATGAAACTTAATTTCGATCGAAATTAATGTTGCCAAGTGCAGATTGAAAAAAAGCTATGCCACTTACACTAAACAGGAATATTTACTATTTATTATGTATTGGTCAACATTAATTTTTATATAAATTAATATGGATATGTAAATTTTATATTTAACCTCAACATGTATAGTAAATTTCAATACTTAAAAATACTTGCTGTCCTTTACATGTCACGCAAAAAAGCATTATATCATTTCAACATTAATTTTGATCAAAATTAATGTTGGCATGCCATTATTCATTGAAACAACTAACAGACTAAAAAAGTTCATGATCAAAATGCTCATTAATTTTAATCAAAATTAATTTTGACCAATACATATTGAATATAAGTAATCTCTGCTTACTCAGACCAGATATAACTACCATTCAATATGTATATGGTCAGCCTTAATTTCAATCAAAATTAATGGGCAGTTTTATGAAGAATATTTTGAGTTGTTTGCTGGCTTGGGTTCAATATGCAAATGTCAATATTAAATTCAATTGAAATTAATGTTGAGCAATACATAATGACTACACACTATGCCACTTACACTTTCCAGGCATAGCTACATGCAATATGCCAGTATCAAAAGTAATTTCGATTGAAATTAATGTTGGCAAGTCACCATGCATAAAAATAAGCAGTTGACTCCAGAAATTCATGATTATCATGCTCATTAATTTCGATTGAAATTAATTTTTGATACTGGTATATTAAATGGTAGCTATGCCTGGCAAGTGTAAGTGGCATAGCATGTATTCATTATGTATTAGTCAACATTAATTTTGATCTAAATTAATATGGACATGGACTATGCATTAAATTCCAATAAGTATAGGTAAGCTAAGCAGTTAGATTAACTGGTTTGATCAAGTACACCATATAAAAATTGTTGTTTTAATGCCTTGGTTAATTTTGATCGAAATTAATATTAAGCCATGCATGTTGAATTTTATCTATGTCTGTGTAGTCCATGTGAAATGGCTTGTATTCAATATGCAGGGGTCTACATTTAGTTTGATCAAAATTATGAGGTTCATTGCCTCATAAATTTGGTGGTTTCTGTCAGGGTTTCATGCATGGTGCCATATGATACTTGTTAATTCCTATCAAAATTAATTTTAACACCAATATGTTGAATACAAACCATGGCACTTACAGTACTTGGTCATAGCTAAAATTCAATATGCCAGTCTCAAAATTAATTTCGATAGAAATTAATCAGGATCCATGAAGTTTATCAATAGTGTATGAGTTAAGTTTCAAGTCATATGTTTCATCATTTTCTTGCACCCATTTCTAGGTTATCTCAACAATTTTTTTCAAGTTTTATTATATTAATAAAAACTGTGGTAAGTTGTGAAAAATTAGCTAATCCAAATCTCAAATTGAATATTAATATTTTAATAATTTTGAATTTCGCTTAAGGTATTTCACTGGGTGATTCATAATAATATTTTATCAACTTATTGGTCCTATAACTTTTGAAAAGTAACAATATTAATATATTTAGGGACAACAATGCAATAACTTGTGCAGACTAAGATATATTGTTAAATAAAACTATTCAATTTTTTTTCCTTAGTTGTATTCAAGTTTATCAATGGTTTGGTCACAGTGCCCACACCCTAGCCTGACACTCCTCCTGTCACTTAAAAAACAAATTCTTATCTTAAATTCTAATGTTACCAATTTTATATTTATAATTCCTTTTTTGTTTGATGAGGCATATTGGTATATTTGTGAATCTCGCATTGTCATCTGAAAGTAAATTTAACAAATATTTATAAAGCATTATCCTTTTTTTCATATAATACACTAATTAAGTGTATCTCCATTGTTTAGGAGTAAATTCTAATTTAAAAAATTTTGTATTTACCCGTGGCAATTAGCATATGGGATATACATTTGTTATTATTTTTTTTCACACTAAAAGTCCCCAAAGAATTCCTAGTATTTTCTGTTAGCTACATCAAATTTCGCTTCAATATAAACAGATTGTGATTTAGCATGTTACTCAGTTTACCCCACTAAGAATAATACATGTTAAAAAAAGCTCAAATAATATAAAATCCCCCTCTTTATGTTTTCGGTTTCTTTCATCCTCACTTTAATTTTAATCTTATTCAATTTCTTATCCTATTAAATTATCAACTTCAATTTTCTAGAATAGAGTTTCTTATAATTATTCATCATATTACATCATAATTTTTTGATATCAAATACTTTTTTTTAATATTCATTAATCAATATGTCTAGTATTCAAAATCCTACACCTCCACTTTGTATGTATATCCTGTTCCTCTCTCTTAATTTATATATTTCACTTATGTTCTATATCTTTTTTTTTCAAAAAATTGATTTTCCAGCGCCTGAATGTGTTTTATCCTACTCTCTGATTGATACTTGCTTTGAAGCTTTTGAGCTTGCACCATGTCTGCCACATGGCATGGCACCTAACCCTCCTGTACTTAGCAATGAGAGGCAGGAAATAACGAGAGTTCAGTATCACAATTTACTTGAATTGGCTAGAGATAAAACAGAAGAACTTGTAAAGATCCTTAAAAATAATCCATCTCCTTCATATTTATCTAACCCTTGTAATGACTTACTCCAATATGTGAAAAGCCTTGAAAAATGTATGTTCTTCACTTTTTTTGTCTCCTTTTAAATTAGTAGATAAGATTATTAATATTTTTTTTCTTCATATATATTTGTAGCTTACGAGGAGGGTATGATTCTTCCTGATGAAATCATTGTCATTAGGGATGATGATGAGACTGATGAACCATCAGCTTCAACTCATGCTTCAACTTCTAAGGAAAATCTTGAAACACCTGTTATCTGCTCCAAGAAAAAGAAATTATCCCAAGGCTCCTCTTTTGTTTGACATATTAAACCGGCTTCTGCTAATGAATTTTCTGATGTATCAAATAATAAATCTCAAAAAAAAAGCAAAGGCTTTGATAATGAGTATATTCTTGTTTCCTTTTTTTTTATTGTTATTCTTTTATCTTTAAAATTCTATCATGTAACTCTTTTATTGCTTACATATTGTACTTTTTATCTTTCTTTTGATATTTTGTACCAGAAACTCACCTACTGTAGATTGTTCCATCCATAAATGCCCTCTCCCTGATGAAGATGATGAAAATAGCAATGATGAACTGTCAAAATATGAAGCTATGCTTGCTCATCAAAACAAGAAAACTTTAAAATCTTCTTTAAGACATGACGATATGTTTGATAAAGATGATGATTCAAACCACTCATCACCGAATGCCTTCATTTCTAAGAAGCAATACCCATCACCTCCTAAATTACCTACTTTGTCCACTTTGAAAGCTTCTCTACCAATGAAATCAACTCCAATCAAGATATCAAAAAAACCTCTAACTTATTCACCCTCAGTTCTAAAAGACTCTGATTTGCATGAGTAATTCTGTAAAATTCATAATTTTTATAAAGGTAGAATCAGCACGGCAAAGGTCCTCAGGTTGTGGTTGGAAATTGTTACTCTCCTCGAATTACGCTCTTCTACTTCTTCCCAAGAACCCATGTTAAATATTCCAATGTTTACTTTTCATTGGGAAAAATCTTGTGGAGAAGATTGGCTTTCAAAACTAACTGAGTTATGTAATTTACCTTAATTTTTAGTCTTGACTTTGTTCTTTTACTTATTTTTTTTTCCTTTTGTAGCAAATATTTTTTTAGAGATTGATAGCTCACAGCTATGGGCACTTGATAATATTGATTTCAAAAAAATGGAAGATTTATGTGATCCTGATGGTTTAAATACTGAAATTCTTTCCTCAACAAAGAAAACGGATCACCCTGAATCCAATCTTATCCGAATGCTCATGAGATTAATGATCCCAAGTGACCACTGCCATTCTTCATGGGTATCTCTTATATCATCTTCACTTTATCTGACCGCACATGAATTCAGCCAGCTTCCATCACATCAAAACATTAACTCAGATTGTCCAATTGAATGTGGTCTTCAGCTTCTAGCTCACCTTTCAAATCTGAAGAGTGCGATTCCTGATGGCTTAGAAGTTGGTCCCATTGCACTTTAAACCCGTGATATATCAATGTCAACTCTTCTTCAAATCAGAAATATTATCATTGATATAATTATGTCAATTATCATTCTTAAATCAAAATATTGTGCTTCAACAATATCAAGTGGCAAGACTAGAGAAGCTCAACAATCAAGTCAGAATAACAAAAATACTGAACTGACTATAATGAGACAGAAACAAAAGGCTGCACTACACAAGATAAATTCTGAATACTCCCACCACCGATATCAATCTTTCACATTCTATATAATTGATGGTGTCCGTGGTTTATTTCTGAGCTCTCAAGATCATAGATTGGCTTCAGCAGCTGATTGCTTGGAGGTAATATCAGAAATTAAGTTTCTTAATTTACATGAAAAAAAATCATTTTATGGAAGAAATAATTTGGAAAAATTTAAATAACTATATTTTAACATTAATAAAACCATTTATAGGCAAGTGTGATCCATTTCCTTTAAAATTTGATACCCCAAGTCCTCCAGGAATTGCTAGGGCTATTTCTGCAGATTTTCTTAATCACTGGAGCTCCATTCAGCCAGTATCAACTTTTTTTGCTAAACATAGCCTTTCAATAAATTAATTTTCCAACATGTAAATAGATAAAGGTCTGTGTATATGATTTATCTTGTATAATTCAAGTTATTTTCCTTCAAATACGTCAAACATGTGACCATCTTTGAAATTTATTAAGAAACCTTTGACCTTATTTTATAAATTAATTATTAAAAAAAATTATCGTAAGTCCAGCAATAACAAAGATTTTAAAATCTACTTATATGATTTCAAATACTTGTATTAAATTTATAAATATTTTATTGTTTATATAAAAATATGATAACTGCTCTAGTTTTGTTACTTTACCTTTAATATTAAATAATCTATTAATTATTAAAAAAATTTTCATTGATTGTAACATTTTTAATCAGAAGTAGAACAACTTAAATAATTAAATGTGTGTATTCTTAAAAAAATACAATTTAATCTATTTATGATTCAAAATTCTTTCATCAACTCTTTATTATTAACTTTTTTATTAATAAGTTTGTTTGACCTAAAATACTATACAGTTAATTTGGTAGCATTAAAAGCACATTTTTATGGCTAATATATTTCAAATTCTTAATTATAGTTTTTGTATTTTAGAACCTTTGCTACCAATTTAATAAAAATGACATTTAAAGATTTCACAACTTATATATTTCCTCAAAAGTAAATCAAATGTTCTTATAATATTATGAAAAAAAATTATTCTATTTCACAAATAAAAAAAATATATAATAATTTAATCATCACTACTGAAAACGTTACAGCTACTCCCAGTATTTATCATGTTTAATTTCACATTAAGTTGTATAAATATGATATAAATTTTTAATATTTAATTATCAAAATTTTTTAGATTTGTCTTAACATTAGATAAATAATACTTTGCTGAATTCATTTCTTCCTCTATTAAGTCATCTCTTTTCTAAAAAACTCTCAAAGCACTAATCAAATATTTATACCTATCTTTTTCTTCTTTAATTTCCAAGTACTCTGAAATATCAATATCAAAAACATTAAGCTTTTCTATAGCATGAAAAATTCTAGTGCTGATTTGAATAGAAGAACCTATCCTTGTGAAGCCATGAATTTTATGACATCTTGAGGTAAAATGCCTCAGTTGATTGGAAGGCCATAACGTCACTGTTATTCCATTAGTTGTTTCAAAGTTAATTTTACTTCGAATTTCGGGAAACATAAGTTCTCCACCTGTTTGTTGTGGTTGGGTCTTATTGTACTTCATATGAATGGTATTGTTTTCTGTATCTTTAGAAAAAAATATTCCTAAAGTATACTCACTTGCATCCTTATCATGATGAACCTCATTGGAGAACCCGTTACCATTTGCTCCAGATGTCCAAGTTAAACTACTAGCAAACGGTACACCCTCTTCTTCACTATAAACTTTTGAAAATCCAGGAATACCAAGTTTTGCACAAAGATTAGTTTCCTTGTTGTACTTTACATATGATATTTTTTTAAAAAAATATTCAAAGTACATTGCAATCCTCTTCATTCATTTTTTATATTCATTTGTGCGTACAATCTTATCAGTGTATTCATCTGCAAGTAAAAGCATTCAAAAATTCAGTATTTAAATTAAAAAAAGTGATACTTACAAATATATAAAGATTTCTTCCTATCTAAAATAAAGCCACCACCAAACATTTTTCCAAAACCACCAGCTCTTTGATGATAACCATTATTTGTAATTTCATGTTTTCAGTAAGAAAGATCCTTAATGCATTGCACCGTAGCTTCTAACATATCTAGTTCTATGAGCTCATGAATTTTAAAAGTCTGCACAAGAACATTAGGTATTAAGACACCTTTTGGTTTATAAATACTACAACCAGGAAAAAAATTGTAATAATTATTTCAATCTGTCATATTATTTGCATAAGATCATGCGTAGAAATGTGGCTTCTTCCCATTTGTATCCATTCCAAGAGCATTTACAAGTTTCATTCCGGTAGCAATGTCTTTCGCCCACCTATTGTTAGAGTTCTTCCCTGGCCGTTTTTTTTTCAAATTGTTACTCATTGATGGTTCAATCCTAAGAGAATTCAATTTTGATTTAAAATAAAAAAAATTCAAAAATTAGAAAATAGTAACAGAATTTCAATTATCAGTCAATGATACCTTTAACTTTATCATATCTTCAATATTAGAAATACAAAAGTTAGCATATCTACATATTAGTAAATTTATATACTTTTTCTTTATTTCAAATATTAAGAAAGTGATTCAAAGGTATATTTTATTAAATTATACATATAAAGAGTATAGCTTTATCCTGTATGCATTCAGCAACTACGAGATTTGGCTCTACACTTAATATTAATAATATAATGAAAGTATAACTCCAATACACTAGTAATATTAAAAAATTTACAGAATTATCATACCCACACATATAAAATGAAAAATCTTGCTCTGACCAATATATTGACTTAGAAAGTTATACTTCAATAAATTATTAATTTTTTAATTGTAGCATTGTCCTGTATGCTTTCAGCAAGTACAAGACTTTGAAACAACTTAAAAATCAATAAATTAAAGTTAAAGTACAAACAATCTAATTATTATTATGAAAAGCAAAACATTATCCTGTATGCTTTCAGCAAGTACGAGATGATTTTTTACTTTTCATATTAATAATATAATGGTTGAGAAAGTATTAAAGAAATGTAGAAAAATGATAAGCAAAACATGAACTTACGTGTCTATAAAATCTTCTTCCATTTGTAGCTGATTGATAAAAATTAATTATAAAGTTTATTTTATAATTACTGTTTTAAAAAATAAATGGTTAGCTAAATAAATTGAACATTTTTGATAAGGAATAAAGAAAATTAAATTGACAAACAAATAAAAAAACTTTAAGTTAACTGAAAAAGAATTTTTTTATAATGAATCAAAAGGGTACAGTAAAAGATACCATAAAAATAAATTCAGAATTAGAATCATTAGATTAACTTGTCAAAAGTGTAAAAAAGAGTAACAAACCAAAATGATATGAAATACAATAGAAAGAAAAATTTGCTTACCGGTAATCAGATAAGGTCAAGAAAATAGTACCAATAATTCAAAATGATAAAGCAAAAATATGATTGATAATTTTTGAAAAAGGTAAGTGAGAAAGAGAAACGAAAAATAAATTGGGTGGCAAACAGATGTAGATATCATGAATTTTCACTGATCTCATTTTCAAAAAAATGCAGCTCTCCAAGTCATATGATAAACTTCATCTAAATTCCAAGAATAATGTTGCCAATACACTGTACACAGCATGATCATTTTTTCCTATGCATATACTAATTCCAGCTAGAATTTACTTGGCTGCATGTTGTACAGATGAACGTTTGTGGAATGCTGAATTTTACATCTAAAAAAAATTGACGCCACATAATTCTAGCTACCATTTTTCGCGTAGCTAAAAAACATACACTCATCAGATTTAAATTTACATTGTGTCAAAATTAATTCATTTTTGAATTTTTTTAAAGGGAACTATAATGTGCACCACCTATTTCTAAAGTATGAACCTCCCCACCATATTAAATTGATAGATTTTTAATTGTGCATTTTTCTGATCTTACTTGGCTCAAAATATCAAAACATGGCCAATGTTGCTGAAAGCAACATTTGATTTTGTTTCTATGTGTATCAATGGAAGGCTGTTTATAACCGGCTGCAGAGTGTTTTATATCTTTTTGAACAAATTTTTATTTATTTATGTATTTTAATTAGATAATTTACTTTTTAATGCAGCCAGATTTATACTGGCTGATTTTTGGAAAGCTTAATTTATGACCCAAGCCTTTGAAATTGGCTTGGGTCCCTTACATTGCAATTTAGTACTTCCAGCCAGGTTTCCCCTGGCTGGAAGTGTCTCTTTCAGGCAATCAAAGTCGCTAAAAGCGACTTTGATTGCTTGCTGTAACATTTGCCACCCTCCCAGTCAATTTACTAGGCTGGGAGGTGGCCAAAGCTGTGTGCAACGCGCGTTGCACAATCGCTTCCATATCTCATGCAGCTGATATCAAGTCAGCTGCATGCAGTGCATTGCACAGCCAGTTTTTTTCTGGCTGTGCAATGCACACAGAGAAACCAAAGTCCCTGCAAGGGACTTTGGTCTCTAAAATGGAAGTGACTTTCCCTACCAGGTGCAAAATGATGGGAAAGTGAGAGACAAGTTAGACTGAAGTTGTTTGAAAGCAACTTCAGTCTTAAAAACATTAAAAATCATTAAAAAAATGAGAAAGCTAGAAAAAAAAATTTAAAAAAAATTAAAATGTGAGTATAAGAGAAAAAATAAGTGCTAGTGATACCAAAAACCCAAGCCGATTTCATTTGGCTTGGTTATTTAATAATTATTTTTTAATACATTAAATTTAAAATTCAAACACCATGAAATATATGAATTTTTTTTATATGAATATTATAAATTTAATTTACCTCTTTCTCATAATTATATTTATAATTTTGTTTTTTTAATTTTTGACTTTTAAGTTGATTTTTCGGAAATACAAAATTAAATTTTCAACTAAATTTTTTAGTAAGGTAAAAATAATTATAAATTTGACATTTTGTAATTGAATAATGAAAAAAAATTTAAGTTTATTTAAAAAATATTTTTGTTAGAAGAATACCAATATTTTAAGGGTAGAAATATGGTGCAAATTGTAAGTAAAAAAAATTATATTTTTTTTGTCAGGGGTTATTTCTATTTTTGTAAATATTTTTCAAAAACATTTATTAAATACTGAATTTAATTACTTTGTAACTCAAATTTTTTGTAAAATAATTAAAATTGAAATAATAACATTGATATATTTGATATAAAATTTGAATTGGTAATATTAATGTCTCTTTAAGTAAATTTGAAAATCATTAAAAAAGACCATGTTGATAAGTACTTCATTTTTAATATACAATGGTTATATGTATATCTTATATATATTTCTTGAGTGTTATTTTTATATACATTCAATAAAATCTGTAATATATAATGCCATTTAATAATTAATTATTGTTCAACTAAGTTATAACAACTTCATATTTAATACCAGCCACTACTATTTACTTTTTAATTTAAAACTTCAATATAATATGAGAGTATCCTTATTTTGTCTGTATGTAATTTACAACAATAACAGACCATAAATGAGTGGGTAATTAATTACAATAAATAGTTGAAGAACAACCTATAAGAAATGATAAGTTTATCAAAAAGAGTACATTAAAAAATATACTTTTGAATTTATTTTGATATAATTTGGGTAGTTAAATGGAAATTTAAATTATCAGACTTCAAAATGGAAAAAATCTAAAAGTGGTGTTTATATAATAAGCCTCATATAAAAAAAAGGATAAAAAATCTACTATGTAACTAAATTATTAAATATTAAGGTATTATTAAAATTATTGAAAAACTTATTTTACAGTTATAATGAAATCTAAATGTGAAAATTATGGTGGGATAATAGTATGACTATGTGGAAACACTTTAATTTATACATACTTTCAACTATGTTCTGATAAAAAAATTGGTAAAATTTTATAATAACATCTAGTTAATAGTGGTGCAATTTTATTTAGATCAAGAATAAATTTTTCTGATGAAAAACTAGTTAAATTGAGATATGGCCATCTCCTTTCAAGAGATAGAATAACAAAAAAAATTTAAAAAAATTATAATAAGTATTATTAATCACCATTTTTTAAAAGTCTCTAGTAAAATTTATTATAATATATCATTCATTTATTACATTATATGGAGTTTCATCTTGAATTAGTGATGGGCAGCTTTGAACTTATGTTATGAAAAACAAAAAAATTAAAAAATATATAGTTATACTAATGAAAAAGCCAAAAATAAAAATACTATTATAAATTAATAAAACAAAACTACATAAATTTTATTCTGCTCTAATGATGGAAGGGTACTATGTATGAATTTCCACATGTTAAATCTAAACCCGATTTAAGGCTAGTTTACAGGTAGAGCTATTAAGTTTCCTTAAATTCTAAAAATAAATTATGCATTTTACTAAATATTTTTTTCTTGTTTTCTTTCCAAAGTTGTTAGAGTTGCTTAATTAATACTGTTATCTTGATTGTAAGATATATAATTTTTTTTTGAATACATGATTTATTGTTTCAAAAATTATATTATAAAGTTAAATCATTTATTTCATTTTCTAAAGCTTCATTGTCAAAGACACCACACCATTTTCTATTACTTAACAAATATATAAAATTGGATAGTAAAATTTTTAGAATTTTCTTTTTGAGAGGGCCAAACTATATTGTGAAGATTTTTATCTAGAGATTCTTGTACTCTAAAACCAAATAATTTTCTCCCTTAAGTAAGCCATTTCAAAAATATGAAAATATAAAAAAGAATATTAACTTATCATATTTTTATTTTCTTTACTGAAATTTTTAGTTCAATCCCTTTTTTTATATGACATTAGTATAAAACCATGGTTAAATGCTACTATATAATTAATTTTTATTATATATATATATATATATATATATATATATGAAGTATTTAGAAGGTCATCCTTTTTTCTTTACTTGAATAAATGGCTCAATTATAATTCCCAACACTTATTAATCTTTCCCAAACTCAATAACAAATTTCTCATATGAAATATTAGCTTCTAATATAAGAAGTTTATCTATAGATGATATTCAACATGTGATTTTCTTTTTTAGATTCAGCTAAAATTAAACAAAAGGAGAAATCATGCATATGTGTATAAATGGTAACCATATGTTACTTAGAGGATTGTGAAATTCACTCATCAGAATGGTTTAAGTATTAAAATAAATTGAGGTCATTATTTTCTAGTATTTGAAACTAATTAGGAAATTATTCTAAAAATATATTTTAATGTGTATCATGTTTAAAAAGTTGGAAATATGATTTTTAAAAATTGTGAGTTTCTTATGAGATACCAAGCTTTAGTTTACATTGTTTCAAGTAGAATAGAATTTTAGTATTAGAAATTGAAAGCAATGTACCATTATCAGATTTTAACTGTGTTCTACTTATAGAATGATTACATAACATTTAACATTATTTAAATCAAAAAGGTTTAAAAGATATTTAGAATTTTACAAAATTTCACCATTTATTAATCTTTGATTTGAAAACCAACTATGATGTACACTCATTAGAAATAAGCAATCCCAATTTTAACATAATTTATCGATCCAAAAATAATGAGTCAATTAACATGTAAATATATATTATTTCAAAACCAAATCTCTAGATTTAAAATATGATGCTTAATGAAAAATTTATACAAAACTTTAATTCAATGAACTCTCTTAAAAAATTCAAAAATAGAATATCAAAACAAGTAATTTCTGCAAAAAAAAACTACTAACTATTGTAGATAAAGCATAAAAATAAGTCATATTTTTAAAAAAAATTTCTAACAATATTTATTTTTGTTAAAAAAATCAAAAACATTGTTAAGTTTGCTTGTTATAATAATGTTAAAATTCACTAAACATTATCTAAAGGTGAAAAAATATGTTAAAAATATGTTGAATTCTGTGAGCCAAAAATCAACAATTTTGTATCATTTCCTGTTGTGCTATGACTTTATTCCACCCTTTTTATCTGATTCTTCCAGTATTACTTTGCTATGATCACTAGTTTTCAAGTTAAGATTTACAAATTTTCATTATACTTAATAAAATGAAAATTAACTCAAAATTTTATAACTACAAAATAAGATTTTGAAACTCCTTCTTTCAATCAATATTTGAAGAAAGTTTTAGTTTATTTGAGTAATGATTTTGAGAATAACAAAAAATTTGAAATTCACAAGGACTTATTTCCAGAGACTATAATTATTTACTTGTGTAATGCATGAGCTATTTATCAATGATGTAAACCATCAGGAAAGTAAGCTATAGTTATAAATCTACAGATTATACTGTGTCTGGTATATATATCTTCAATAAATCTTTTAAACTTTTCTTAACCTACATACCACACAATAGAAAATCATTATATTAAAAAAGGAAAAATCCTATGATAATATCATAAAGAATGATAACCATGGATTGTTATTCCATAAAATTGGTTAATAAAAATTTTAAGAGAACCTAAATCAGTATTCTTTCATCAAAATATATCCTTTTTGTCTTTGTAATTTATTCCAAACAAATTTTTTGAAACTTGAATCTATATATCTAATGCCAAAACCACTATTAAATTTCCTCTTAGACTTTTTAAGCAATTATATATATATATATATTATTTATCAAAAATTGAAATAAAGAATAAAAACATAATTTTATTTACCTTTAATTATTTAAATATAGAGTATTTTCAGAATGCATTGTGGTTACTTGTGAAGGTTAGAAGATTTGAAGTTGGATTTATGAGTTTTTGAAGGGCAAATATTGTAAAATTCTTTCATAAATATTTATTTCATAGTTTCAAATGTTGAAATCTACAAACTAATGGGATTTAAAATTATATTGAGATTTAAAATCTGTTTTCTACTCAAGTAAAAAAAAAAAATGATGATATCAAAATTGAAATTAAGTTTAAACTTTTGATATGCTCTATCTTCAATTTTATTGATAGTGCATCAAAAATTTAATAATATTTTTTCCTTCATCACTTTTTACATAAAAGATAGTTCTATCATTTTATGCATTAAAGATTGCTTATATAAAGTTAACATCTAGGTCAACTGTTTATGACTATTAATCTATATAATAAATTTTTTAGAAGAAAAAATAACATCAGTATATACTGACTTTGAAATTATTTAATTTAAAATAGTTTACAGGTAGATAATGAAGGGTGATTTCATTTTTGAATATGAATTATAGAAGTCTTATTTTGTCAATTTTAATTCTTTTTGAGCTCAAATGTATCCACTTCAACTTATGTAAGAATAAAAATTATTTTTATTGAAATTTACATGAGAAAGTATGCCTATTATTCAAAATCAAACTTGCTCTAATGGTGTTTTTCAATCATTATTTCCATTCATAACAATAAAAAACATTTCAATTTGCTGATGTTTTAGTTTTTGATATCCCCAAGTTTATATTTATAGGTGTACTATTCACAAAATTATTAAAAATATAATTTTTGAAATACATGATAAACTTGAAAGTGAGGGGGCATTAAATTTTTAAAAATGAATTCTAAATTCAGGATGGATAGTATTTTTTCTATTTTCACAAATGAACAATTTTTTGTTTCAATTAATCCAGAAAAAAATTTTGTTGTAAGCATATTATATTATATTTATTTTTATTTTAAATACTATATTCTCAAGATTTGTGTTTAATATTTCCTGTGAAAGTTAATGTTAATGTGAATTTTAAGTAAGCTTGAAGAAATTTAATCAACAGGCATATTGGATATGTAAAATAATATTTTGCTCCAATCTTGAATCATCCTGGGCTAAAAAATATCCCGAATAAGGTTTTTGTGGGTCAATTTGGATTTAAGTAGGATTAAGTGAGGTTTAATAAAGGACAGATAAAAGGCTAAATTCATTACTAGTGACTTTTTTCTCAAAATAGTTATAAAATATGTATCATTCTGGAATCAAGCTTCTATAAAGTTGAATTGAAACAGAGATAATTTCTAGCAGCACAACACCATATTTACAAAGGTGTACAATACCTCAAATATTACTCATAATATAGGAAGGCAAGGAATCTACAAAATTCACATTTGAAATGAGGATTTATATTTTGAATTTGAAATTGAGAAATGGAATATTATTTTCAAATTTAAATATCTATTAGTCATTTTACCAAAAGTTTTCAGTAATCAGATTGAATTTTGATGATATTTTATTGTAGATTAATCATTTTGATGAGCCATTTACTCAAAATTACTGGTTTTGGTTCTAATATTCCATGTGAAATTCATTATGAATCTTTTTGAAAGTGAATAGTTGACATATTGGATATGCAAAAGCTTATGTTAGATCAAAGTGAGATCAAAGGGAGTTTGACTCATGATCAAATTATGATTTTGCAAGATCAAACGGTGATAAATGTAGGTTCATCTTGTTAACGCCATAGAAGCCAATCTAACTTTCATCCACTTGACATCTCAACCTCTGGATAACTCACAAGATGGCAATACAAGTTCTCAAGAGGATACTAGTAGTGAATACTATTCAGTTACAGATGAAGATAAGTACGTTAGGATCATAGGAGACATTATCCATAAGAAGGTTAAAATGTTAAGGTGGCAATGGAGAATAAAGACTAAACATCTGACATTAAGGAAGGGCGCAAAAGACATACTTAAGAAAAGAAACAAAACCACTAACGTCTCATGCGCGCAGGATAAGTTTGTATTTAAAAGTAAAAAGGTCAATAAGCGCAAAGCGCAAGATGTAGGAAAAATTAATGTTAAAAGAGATAAAGGTATAGCAACTATGTGGGAGAAACTAAATCCTAAAGTAATCAATTGTTATGTGAAATGTTTTAGTAGAAAAGCGTAACATGTACACTATTACTCTAAGGTATATAAATGAGCATGATCTTGTAGAATAGTTAGTTAGTTAGTAGAACAATTTTTTGTATACATTTATTTGAAATTTGTTTATATTTGAGAAATACATTTTATTATATTTAAAAGTTTTAATTCACTAGTTCAATACATCTTGAGCTCAATTTGTGGCAAATCTCTGACTAAATGTAAGGCCAAAAAATTTCCTACATGGTGATGATGTGTGCATAATTCAGGCATAGATTTGTGGCTCAACAGAGTTCAAGAAAGGGGTATTGCTAGCAATACCCCCCCCATTTTTTCTGTGGTGATACCCTTATAAAATAACAATTTTACGTAAGACTATAAATATTTTACTCAACAACTATTAAACATTAACATATAGGGTACCATTAGAAAGGTCTCAACTCCACGGACTCATTTATAGTATCTGTTTTCAAAAATTATTAAAATATAAAAATATTAAAACTTCATTCTTTTAAAATATTGTATCTGGTGTAACTTTATTGTTGCATTTCAGTTGTTTTGCTCAGAAGAACTGCTCAATCATCCTAATAAGTGTTAATTAGACAGGGTTTCATTCTTTATTATTATCAAGTAGACTTTTAAGCTTATTGATCTAAAAAACTCACAAATTCATTTAGATGGACAGGGTTTTCTCTGATTATCCAACTCCTTTGGATTCTGCCTACAGCAAGGCAACTGTAAGAGTCTACCTACAATGTATTTGAAGTCTGCTTATCTATTTTTTTTATATCTGGAAGAGAAACTAGGAACAATTTTTAGAGATCTTTTAAAAGAAAAAGGGGAAATATATTTTAAAATAAGCAATCAAACTGTTGGTTAGAACTATTCTCAGTTAGCACTATTATTCTCAGTCACTCCATCTTGAAGTGCTCTTATCTAATACTATCCTTACTGTAGCAATAAAATAACTCTACAGCACTACTTCTGGTATGCACACCCAATAGGGGGTGTCAGTTCTGGCAAATCCGCACTTAACTTTAGTGCGGATTTCAAACCAAATCAGCACTTACAAATCAGCACTTAAATTTTGCAAAAAAGGCACTTATTTCAAAAAAGGGTGTCAGTTATGACCTCAAATCAGCACTTTTTTCCCGTTTTTTTTCACAACCACATTTTGGCCACAAAACATCCCTTCATTTCTTACCCCATCCCTATCACATGTGACACACTGACCTTCCTCGCTACTTACCCATCAATCCTCGGCACACACCCCTTCCTGACATTTTCAATATTTTGACAAGGCATGTTTACATTCTTTTTTACTTATTTCTTCTACTTCTTAATCTTTTTTCTATGGGTGTCAGTTCTGACCTCAAATCAGCACTTTTTTCGTGATTTTTTTTTCAAAACCACATGTTGGCCACATCATCCCTTTCTTTCACATACCATTTTGTACTCTCCAAATTTCCTCTTTGTGTACTTCATTCACTTGGGTTGGTATTTTGGTTTGTTGCATATTCGTTTTTTTTGGAATTTACGGTGAAATTTTTTTTTTGGATGGCTCATTGGTTTTCTTTCACCAGCTTAACATGAAATTGCATATTTTCTGAAATCACATATTTTGTCAGTGATTTTTTTTAATTCATCCCTCATATCCTTTTCCTATTCTCCTCCAAAATCCCTCAAACAATTTGGTTTCATTCATTTTGTCATCTCATCTCTCCAGGTAAGTCACTTTATTCTTTTTTTTGATTTTTTGATCACTAATTATAATTTTTTTTGTTTTTTTCTGTTTATTTTATTTTTTTTATCTAAATTTTTTTTGTAAGTGGTTATTTTGGATTTCAATGGTATAATTAACCTTTTTTTTCTCTCCCTCTTTACTTTCTTTTTTAGCTCCATCACCCTACTCTTCATCCCTCCTTGGCATGGTCATTATCCCCCCTTTCCCTTATTTCACTTTTTTTTGGCTCCATTTCATTGAAACACATACATTGCACATTCTTTATGCATTTCACTTACTCCATATTCAATTTCCCCACAATTCCAACATCAATCTTTCTCACTCTATTTTTCCAACTTTTCAATCAAGGTAAGTTTCATCTCCTTTTTTTCATGCCTATATGATATCTCATTCCTTTTATGAAAAGTTCATACTTAAATATATGTATGACTCTTATCTGGATAACAGTGAACTTATAAAACTCCTTTTGATCTCATCTTCATTACCACTTTTCAAGTTTTTGTAAAATTTTGAAAATCAGACTCGGAATTAGGGTTAGGTTTATTCAAATCTAGTTTTCTTTTTACTGAAGATTCTCCTGAAGGCTACCTTTCATTTCCCACAAACATATTTGAATTTGATTCAGTGGTTGCTGAGATATTGACCGTTAAAGTTGAGCTTTTTTTTCCCAATTTAAATTTTTATTTCATTTTTTTACGTAACAAATTAGGTTTAGGTTTATTTAAATCACATGTCCTTTAACTGAATATTCTACTAAAGCATATCTTTCATTTCCCTCAAACAGGTTTGAATTAGGTTCAGTGGTTGCTGAGATTTTGACCTTTGAAGTTGAGCCTTTTTTCCAAATTTCACTTGTCTTACTTCACATTTTTATATTGCATATTTAGAGGATAAGGATTCTGAAACTCTTATATGATTATTATCTAGGCATTTCAATTATATAGGCATATATTTGTTGCTCAAGAATATCACTAAAGCTCAAAAAGATGAAGATTTTTGCCTATGGGACACTCTACCTTCCTTTAACTCTTTTCTTGCTCTTCGACTCGAAAAGCACTGTAATAAAGCATTTGAAAAAAATCATGAACTTGCAACCAAAGTTGGAATACCAAATTGGTGTGACTCCAAATGGGAAGATATCAGCCATGAATATCTTTTATTTTCTAATGTTGTTATCACTCATTCTGGATTTCACAATAAAATTCACACCGATACCAAGGACACCAATTTTCTTACTTTTGGTATATTCTCATATATCAAACCGATTACTGGCCAACCAATACCATCTCCAGCTAAAATCAAATGACATGGTTTGTATTTTCCAGACCACCGGTGCATCATTGATTTTGGTTTGGGAAATGGTATCATCGAAACTATTTGGAATTCTTCTAAGGATAATCATCAAACGACCAAAGCTCCTCCAGGTTTGGAATCCTGTCAAGATTTAACACATTTTGGTTGCTCATTTCAAATCAGTCATAAGTTGATTCAAAGAATCAATAAGGTAATGAAAGAAGGTAAAGTTAATCGATTTAAAAAAACTTTATTTAGATCCAAAAAGTATGGGGATTAGAGTTGTCATCGAAAATTTTATATTTTTTCGTAAATTTTTAATAAATATTTTTTATGTATCAATTTCCTCAACTAAAGTAATGGGCCAACGACCTTGTGTTGTATAAAAGGTAATCATGATAACATTTATTTGTTTCATGGGGTTCCTCTAGCCTATACCTGTGGAAAGTCCCAAACTTTTGTTTCTAGACTTGGTCTGCATTTTGGCTTGAGGGATTGTCATTACTTTAAACTAGGGAAAGTTATATATATTAGATATTTATTTAATAATTTACGTAATTATATTAAATTTAGATGACTTCCACCACTTACTTCAATAAAATGCAGGGGGGGGTATTGCCAAATTTTCAAATCTGACATGTGAAATTGATGACTTAGAAAAATTTTGGTGATATCCACCCCTTGCTTCAATAAAATGCAGGGGAGAGTATTGCCAATTTTTTAAAACAGATATAGAATTTTTTTGACTTGTAAATATTTTGGTGAAAATTTTTGACAAGAATGTGAAAATAATTGTTTCCACCTTGAGCAGGTTTCTGGCTCAAAGGAATAGAAGTACCATCAACAAAACCAATACATCCTGGGAAGCCCTCTGCTTGCATAACCTGAGATCATTCAAGTCGCTCTTCTTTTGTTGGCCAGGTGAGAAGTTGAGATTACAAGGAGTTGATGGCAGTGATACATTTTTTGGTATAAGTGTTAGCTGAACCATAACCTAAATCAAAGACATTTTCTAAACGTTTCAAAGCGGCTCCATTACCATTTGAACCCAAATGACATAGTGTGATGGCCAATTGAATTGAAGGATGTCGTTGTTCTTTTTGAGAATTATTGTGAAATATGGGATGATCCTGAATAAGCTCAAGCAATTTAAAGAAACATTCCTGAGAAGTCCTGAACAGCTGTCTAAAACTGGGTGTAGATAGTTTAAGAAGTGTTTGGATGGTGTACTTGGGGGTATGAAGTACTGGAGGCTTTCTGGGAAGAAGGTAATGTTTCGTGGCCATTTTTGATAAAAAGACAAAATCTTCTTCTAGATCAGAATCAGAATCGCAATCAGAGTCCAAGAGCAGCTCAAGAGCCATGAAAGTCATTGCTTTATGTAATTTTTCACGATTTGAAAGTGAGGAAGGCATAACTCATATATGATATGATATGAAGATGTAAGTGATGTACGATGTTTTGAGTTATGAAGTGTTATGCTGAAGAGTTCTGCGTATGAATGGGATGATGCTGACAAATCAGTGAAATGGGACTTGATGGTGAAATCAGCACTTTTGGTTTAGAAAGTGCGGATTTGAGTGAAATAAGTGACTTATTTCATTTTGAAATCCACCAGTATTGGGGCTAGTGTGTTTTGGAAATCCGCACTTATTTAAGTGCGGATTTGGTCAAATTTAAGTGCGGATGTGCCAGAACTGACACTCCCTAATATGTAAAATATATATATATATATATCTATTTCACCTGTTATTTAAAAGAAAATATCTACTGTTATTTATTCTCTAACTTTTTCTGCTCTCACCTGCACTAGTTACAAGTGAGTGCTTATATATATTTATATGATCCACGCCCCTTTTCTGTCTTTCCTTGGCATTTGGGTTTTCCTACACAAGTTCAGCGCTAATACAAGCATATCAAACAGTATCTAAATTTCTCATTAGTCTATGTACAATTTTTGTGTAAGTCTTGGTTCTAATAGCGCCTGAAACTTCACTCTTCTTTACATACCCTACTCTTCCTGAGATTCCTAAGTTAAATAATAGGTACTGTACTGCCTTCATACCTATTGTATAACCCACACTTTTTATATGAATCCCTGATAATAATGGAACCATCTGTGTTAAGCAATTTACTCCCCTATTTTAGATATTACATGCTATCCTTTGTTTGACTGCTACCTTCTTTCCTTGACATGTTTTTCATCTTGTCAGGTGAACACCACTTTTCCTAAAAAAACATTATGCTTATCTTAGGCGTGATTTTTCATGCCTTTGCTCATTGCTGTTCCTTAACTCCATAGTATGCATCTGGGGCTAACCATAGTTTATGAAAGTACATACCATACCCTTTAATTCTGTAGTACAGATACACATTTCCCTCTATTCTTAACTTGCTGCCGCTTGTGTATCCTTTCTACCCCTAAAAAAAGTGTTCTCAGAGAGTCTAACTTTCCTGGTGCTTTGAATATCCCTTAGTTGTGCTTCTGTAACTATCCTACCTGAAAACACCTTTGTTTCACCTTTGAGAATTGTGTCTTTTGCTGTGCTCCTGGAACCTTTGATGTGTTAATGTGAGATGTGTACCTCAACGGAGTAATGCCATTCTCAGTACAGTGTTAGCAATGCTTGGCTCTTGTGAGGACAGACTTGAAAGCAGGACCAGTGGCAATGGAAGTATTCTTTGCATCAAAAAATTGACAAATAGCATTGGAAATTTTGTTATTGGTGTCCATAATAAGGAGAAGATAGAGGAAGAATGAGAGACTAGTGTAAAAGAATAGAGTGAAACTAGAAGTTAAGGGAAGAGAAGAGCAAGGAATGAGGAGAAAGTGTGAGATATGCACCTAGTTTTATAGCCTCCAGGTACAGTCCCAAGTAGATGGAGACTGTGGTACACATCTCACAGTAATGCAGAAAATTTTCCAGTAGCCCAGAAAAAGGCTCAACTCTCAAAGTTTCAACAAAGGGGTTTACAGGTAGGATGGTTACGGAAGCGCAAATAAGGGATATTCAAAGCGCAGGGATAGTTATACTCTCCATGCACACTTTTTTTAGGGGCAGAAAGGATACACAAGCTGCAGAAAGTTAAGAATAGAGGGAAATTTTTATCTAGACTATAGGATTAAAGGGTATGGTATGTACTTTCATAAACTATGGTTAGCCCCAGATGCATACTACAGATTTAAGGAACAGCAATGAGAAAAGGCATGAAAAATCACACCTAAGATAAGGATAATTTTTTTTTAAGAAAAGTGGTGTTCACCTGACAAGATTAAAAACATGTCAAGGAAAGAAGGTAGCGCTCAAACAAAGGAAAGCAGGTAAGATCTAAAATAGGGGTGTCAATTGCTTAGCGCAGATGATTCCATTATTATCAGGGACTCATATGGAAAGGGTGGGTTATAAAATCGGTATGAAGGCAGTAAAGTACCTATTATGTAAGTTAAGAATCTGAGGAAGAGTAGTATATGTACAGAAGAGTGGAGTTTCAGGTGCTATTAGAACCAAGACTTACACAACAACTGTACATAGACTATTGAGAAACTTAGATACCATTTGATATGCTTGTATTAGCACTGAACTTGTGTAGGAAAACCAAAAGTGCCAGGAAACATAGGAAAGGGGTGCTGATCATATAAATATAAATAAGCACTCACTTGTAAATAGTGTATGGTAGAGCAGAGAAAGTTAGAGAATAAATAACAGCAGATATTCTCTTTTAAATAACAGGTGAAATAGATATATATTTTTTTTGTACATATTGGGTGTGCATACTAGAAGTAGTGCTGTAGAGTTATTTTATTGCTACAGTAAGGATAGTATTAGATAAGAGCGCTTCAAGAGGGAGTGAATAAGAATAATAGAGCTTACTGAGAATAGTGCTAGCCAACTGTTTGATTGCTTATTTTAAAATATATTTCCCCTTTTCTTTTTAAAAGATCTCTACAAATTTATCATACTTTCTCCTCCAGATAAAAAAAATATATATAGATAACCAGACTTACAATACATGATTTCACTGTCTTTAAATATTATAGTGGCAGGTGCTTCTTTTTAGAATTAGATTTAGAAAAGAGAGAAAAAACATCTAGGAATTGTGCCTATAGCTTAGTATTATAGAACTTTTCTTTTCTGCAACGTATGTTGTAGTAGCCTGCCCTGATATCTAGGGATGTGAAGATTTCTGAACCTTAAAGACTTTCAATCAGCTCACTAGTCAGAAGAAGGGGATATCTGTTATTAACTGTTAGTGCATTTACTATTTTGAAATCCATACATGGTCTCAGAAACCCATCCTTTTTTCCTGAAAAGATCATATGAGTTTCTCAGGGAGATTTAGATTCTCTTATGAAACCATTCTTAAAATTTTCATCAATCATCTCTTTTAGCGCTGTTGATTCTAAAATTAAAAATGGGATTATGTGACTAAATTGAGGAGTGGCACCAGGTATCAGGTCAATGAAAAAGTTGTATGGTCAGTGGGGTGATAGGGTTTGGACTTCACCATCTTTGAACAGTGGTAAGAATTTCCAATAGGCTTCAGGAACCATTTTTTGAGGCTTTTTGTTGGCTTTGATGACTAGGCCTTGGCTGAAATATTGGTGGATATGTTCCAAAATTTTGCATTAAATTCCAGTTCTTCCTCTTCCTCCAGAGCCCCCTCCAAGCCTTTAAACTTAGCATCAAGTGAAAGTTTCAGTTCTTGTGGCAAGTCTACTGATGATAATAAAATACCAGGAGACTTTTTGGGCAGGGCCCCTGACCCCTGAAGGAGCCAGGGGACAAATGCTCTTTCTGTGCCATTCACCCTTTGATCTTCTACCTTTCCCCATCCTTTTTGCACCTTCTCTTTTCCTTGGTGTGCTTCATTTTTTTTCTGGCCCTCTTTGGTGCTCCCCGTTGGTGATCAATCCCCAGCCTACTTCTTAAAATCAAGTGGAAGCATCAGTTCTGGAGCTAAGTCTAATTATGATAAGAAAACATCAGGAGACTTTCTAGGAAGGGCCCCTGGCCCCTTCAGGGGCCAGAGGGATGATACTTTAGCACCAGAAACCCCTTTCCTTCCCATCTGAACCTTCTTTTCCTTCCAATCAATTTGGAGGTTATATTGGTTCAGAAAAGTCATACCCAGAACCATGTTGTACTGGTCCTTCTGGTTTGTTGCATATTCCTTGCACTGAGACTCCCTTCCATCACACCAGAACCTTCAAAAAAATTTCTCTCTTACTTCTCCTCCCCCACCTGGTGATCTGTCAAAAATAATTAGTTGCCTAGGGTGGTCCACCTTTTTTTTTCTTTTTATTTTTCTGTAAGAACTTGTTCAAAATAAAACAGTCTGTGGTCCCACATTCCAGCCGGGCTTATACATTTGTTGTGGTGTCATGTGTAATTAAAGGCAAGTTAAGTATAGTATGATTATCATTCACCTCAAGTTGCTTACACACTGATAGTTCTTCTACTATCTCTTCCTTATATTTTCCCTCTAATCCACTCAAGGAGGGCACAGACTTCACTCCCAATTTCTGTCTTTTACCCGTGCCTTTCCTGTGCTATCCTCAACCTCACTAAGCCTTAATTTCCCCCTACACTCCCTTTCTAAACGACCACTTCCCCCACATTGGAGGCACAGCCCTCTGCTCATGCATCTCTGGTACTCCTAATTAGATAATGTTTTCCTCTCACTAGTTTCACGTGCATTTTCTGCATTGATATCCATGGCATTTGAGTCCCTGGAACTGGGCCTGCTTGATGAGGCATAGCTGCGCCACAGACAAGTGCCACTCCAACCATCCATTTTTTGATGTGTGAACTTTTTGTCAACTTGAATGGCTAGTTCCATAAGTGTTTGTAGGGAGTTTGGACAAGGGTTACTGATTAGGGCATTTCTTATTCTTGGTGATAGCCAATTTCTAAAGTGGAACATGAGCCCTCCTTCTCCCCATTTTGTGAAATAGCTGGCATGGCCCCAGAATTCAGACACATACTCATCTACCAATTTTTTTTGTTTCAACAGATTAAGCGCATGCTCCAAGGTTGTGGCCACATCTGGGTTGCCAAAGGCTAATTCAAAAGCTTCCATGAACTGACAGAAAGTTGTTGCTGCCTGAGAGTTTTTGAGGAGCTCCTTGGTGTATGGCTTTTCTAAGTGTGCCGCCTCATCTTTGAGGTATTATATTGCAAACTCAATTTTTTCTCACTCATATGTGAACTTTTTTCCATTGAGAAGGAGATAGAGTTTTACCTGAGACATGTACTGATCTACCCTGAGACCTTGTTTTACATTGAAGATTGCTGGGACTGGAATCTTTGGGCCTTTAACAAGTGGTACTGGTGTTGTAGGTTTTGCCTGTGTCTGGGCTTCAGTGGGGCCACAATATAAGGGTACTTCCTCCACTATACTTTCCATGAGTCTGGCATTTTGTTCCTGAAAGAATTCTATTTGTTCTTTCAGTGAAGCAAGGGTTGCTGCATCAGGTTGACCTGAGGGATTCATTTTTCTTTATCAGTGCACCAATTAAGATCAGAAAAAATGTTAAGACCTAGGAAGTTTGACTACTAATAGCGCTAATTCTAGCCTTAATGGGACTGACTATGCTGGGTACAGAAGTGAGAAAAACTAGACTGACTATGTTGGGACTACCAAAAGTGAGGAAAGAGAGGACTGACTATGCTACTTTTAGCAGTGAGACAAGAGAGTAATTAGATTACTATAGAAGTTTTCCAATGAGGAGTGCTCCACAGCGTTTTCCCCATATAACTCCCTTATGCAATACCCACTCCTCTGCCTCTTTACAATGCATAGTGCCCATAGCTCTCTTCCTCCACACCTTGCAACCAAATCCTAAAACAATGTGAGAGAATAATTACAGGAAAATAAGCTTCACTGGGAACTATTTGGAAATAAATCTTTTTAAATTAATAGCCATAATAATTGTATATATAAAGATAAATTAGTAATTTGTACAAGTGAATCTATCATTAAAGCAATATATAATATATATAAAGTATTTTAAAATCACAATAATTGTGCTGGTAGTTTAATAGACAGACTACAAAAAAAATTAACATCTTAACATTGTGATGAACTCAACTTAAAACTCCCAAAAATAATATTTCATAGTAGACAATAATTTTAATTACAAGTTCAGAGAATAGAACTCACTTTATATCCAAGAGGTAACACTTTTTTTACTGTATGTATTTAAAAGTTATTTAATACTTAAATAATTATAATGGTAAATAAAAATGATTGTAAATTAAAGGAAAGAAGCCATATAAAGAGTAAAATCATTTTTTCAATGCCCCATGATGCATTACAGATCTCAAAAGCCAAATAACCTACTATCTGGCTTTCATACCTCCTCTAGATTGGATACTGTGTACCAAAAGCTTTCCCAAGCCTATGGTAACTGAATCTTCCCCAGTCCTACTTGAGATGAGCTGAATAGAAAGCTCTATTAACCTCCCACATCATGTGCTTACAACATTCTCATTAGAGGCACACAAAATATCTAATAAGGGTGAGAAAATAAAATCTGAGATGAGATAAAGTGAAACTAGATCTAGATAAAAGGAATCAGTTTTGAAAAGAGTTGAAAAAATTTTAATTAACCCAAAGAAAAGGAATAAAAATAAATTAAAGAATTTAAATTAAAAAAGAATAAGGTTTCAATAAATCTTTTCAGGGGTAAAAGGTTGACAAATGTAAGAAATCATACATATATTTAATTTATAGCTAGACAAGAAATAAAGAGCTATTTAAGCACCACTAAAGATACATCTCTGATCATGTTATGAATATATAATTACTGTAGTCATATATATGAAAACTAGATAAAAAAATAGCCTTTTTTTAAGATATAGTTTGAAGGGAAAAGATTACAGAAACAACAATAGAAGAATAATATGAATAAAGAAAAGAAATCAATTGAGATCCATTTGAAGCATCCTATTAGGTATTAAAGTGGTCCCAGAATGAATAGAGAAGCTCAATTATTGAAAGGAAGAGATTATGTTTCAATTGGCATGATTCTACATCCTGTGAGATTTTTCACCCAAGTGTGAATAGTAACTCTTCATTTTTCCTTGTACATCCAATAAGAATATGTTGTCCAAGTTAAATCCAATTTTTAAGACCTTATCAATAAGTGCTTGATAAGCTCTCAATAATCACTTTAAATATAATTTAAGTGTTTTATCTTTTTAATCTTAACACCTTATAAACAGATTATATCCATCAGTATCCTCATGGATTGAAGTAAAAATAATAATATATTTATAGTTACATACAAATTTTTCAAGATCTTCTAATAATATATAGGTGCTTTTATATTATTTCTATTTTATTATAAGCTATCATTTTAATATAGCTTCTAGCAATTGTTTGTTGGTAGTTCAGTGGAACCTGCCAGCTGAAAAACTTATATATAGGAGTTTGGATGTGTCTCTTCTCTTCATTCTCTACTTAAATTTTACTTGAAGTAATCTTATTGGTCTTTTATGCAATTTGATTAATTCCATCTTACTATAAGGTAAGGATCCTTATTAAAAGTTTAATACTTTTAAATTTATCAAAGGTGGTAATGGTTTGATATTTAAAACAAAGAGTGATATGTAATATATAGATAGATAGATAGATATTTTGTCCCTGAGTGAGTTCTAGTTAAAATTTGAAATTTAAATCCCTATTTTATATTAGGGTATACCTGTCACACACCACATGACAGTCGAGGCAAAAGCAGCTCATTAAATCAATAATAACGAGGTTTAAATCCATGTTCAAAGTGCAGAAGCAATTCTACATAGAAACTGAAATTTTCCTTTGTGTACTCACTATTCAACAGCACTAATCTAAAACTTTAAATCTTATTAGTCAATCTCTCAATAGTGTGTTCAGTCTTTTTCTTCAATAGGCAATGCACAGCGCAACGGCCAATGCAATATTCCACTAAAGGGTTATTGTGTGTCTGTGGGTTATTAATGGGGGTAGTGAGCATGGAAAGGATGGTTAGTGGAGGGTCAAGCTATTAATGGATGTTAGTGAGGAGGGTTGAGGTGTAACAAGTGTTTTTCGGAGGTCTGTGGTGTGCGGAATGATGGATGGGTATGAGGTCAATGCGAGGAGAAGTAGTGGATATAAAAGGGATGGGATTTTGGTTCGACATTCTTTATAATTAAATTATAAAAAACCATATATATAGTTAATAGTGGTAAAGCTTCAGGTTAAGTCATTATTATTTTACATTTCCTTATTTTCTCAGTAATCATTTTTAAAACTTAAATCTTTGATTATTGAGTTTCCAACCCTTTGTGAGATCCTAAGAATAATAATATTACCCTTAAATTGTATTAAGATCTTATCAAACATATCTCAAAGAAGCAGCATTTCCTTCGACTCATCTTCAAATTATTTCCTCAAGTATTTCCTCTGTACTTCAAAGAAGTCTCTAAACTCCTTCCTCCAATCTCACTTTCCCAGGAACACTCTTGACCTTGTGTGTAGGTTGTCCGGTGACAGTATAATTTAATTCTCCATAGTTCTCATTCTTTTGCACTACTACGTCCTTTTTTCAGGTGTTTTTAAATTGTTTAAAAATTGCACCTGTTCAACGCACTCCTCTTACAGGCGCTACTACTAGGGCTTGCGCCAGAGGCAGGCCAACAGCCACATGGCCTGTTTCCTGCACTAACTCTCTGGAACCTCTCAACATTAGGGAACGGGAACACTCAGTCCAATCTATGGAAGACATCCCCCAGGATTTTGATGATTCTAGCGATGAAGCAGAAAGAGAGGATACAATGCATGAGGCACCGTCTTCCCCTGCTACTCACCCTTCTGGTCAAACTTTGGAACCTGGACCATATAATTCTTTAGAAGACTTCATGAGACTTTTCATGAAAATGCTTTCAAATCCAACGTCTTCGTAGGGATCAAAATTCAAAACTCCTTCCATGAAATATCCTGACAAATTTGATGGAGAACACCCAGACAGATTGCGCCCCTTCTTTCAAACCTGAAAGATTCTGTTCCATAATTACCCTCAAGCCTTCAATAATGACCAATCAAAGGTTGTTTACACTTCTTCATTCTTAGCTGGAAATGCAGCCAGATGGTTCAAACCTTATCTTCTCATGCTCTCTTTGACAGAAACCCACTTACTTATCAATAACTGGGAAAAGTTCAAGGACCAACTCTATACGTTGTTTGGTGACCCTAATGAAACTGTCAACGTGGAGATTGAACTTGATTTCCTCCACATGAGTGATAATGGTAAAGCCTCTGAATATATCTCAAACTTCAGAGTGCTTCAAACTCGAGTAGGTTGGAATGATGCTGCCCTCAAGTATCATTTCAAAAAGGGACTTCCTTCGAGGATTCTGGATCAATTAAATCTTCATGGTCAGAAGATGACTACCTTAACTGATTTAATGGATTGAACTCTTGAACTTGACAGTGTTTACCAAGGACAACTACAACATTGTTTATACGCCAACAAATCTCAGGCCCTAAATTTTAAATCGGGACCTTCTTCACACCCACAGCCAACTAAATCCTCCTCGACTCAATCAAAACCCAATAAGGGAAAAGACAAACCTCAACCAAAAGGCTCGACCCCAGGCAATATCAGTAAGTTATTGGACCCAAAAGGGGAACTTATAGAAGCTGAGAGGAAGAGACAAGCAGATAATGGGCTATTTATGTATTGTGGGGGTAAGCACAAGCTAGAAGATTGTGTGAAGTTGAAGGAAAGAGAAGGTACTAGTTCAAGGTCAAAAAACTAGTAGATAGTTTACTTGTGTGCAAAGCAAGCTATCTTATCTCCCCCAGTGCACAGAACCTCCATGTCTTAAGGACTGGAGTTGCCTTAAACTTCTTGAGATTCATTCTTTTTAAGGAGGATACCCCCTTCAGTTGTCTTATAGACTTTGGAGCATCAATTTCTTTTGTCAGTTTATCTTTTGCTGAGAAGTTAAAGCTGAAATTTACAGATATCGACAAAACTCCAATTTATTTGGTTGAATCAGAGGAACCCAAATATTGGGTAAGTAAGAAAGTTTTATGGGTTTTCAACTTTCGAAATTTTCCCCCCTTTGAGTAGGAATTTTCAGTCTTGGATGCCCCAAGAATGGAAAATACCATTCTTGGTCATGACTTTTTAACACATTGGAATCCTGAAATTGATTGGTCACGGGGATTGATCACCCCACGGGCTAAGTATATTTCTTATTCTTCAATGCAGGTCAATAGGGAGTTAAAAAACCCGCCTGAAAATGTCCTGCTAGAGGACAAATCTCTGCCAGATGACTTGCAAGCATCTGATCTTTCTCTAAATGAGCAATTCGCTAACCTTTGTAGCTCGATCACTTCACTTGAATAGGATTTAATTTGCCTCAAGGTAGTCAAATTATGCTCTCTCAATTCTGGTCTTCCCTCGACAGATTCTCTCAAAGAAGATGAGGACAACCAAATCGATGTTGAAGCCATTAAATCAACTCTACCAGAAATCTATCACAATTTGCTTGATGTTTTCTCAATCCGCAAGGCCGATAAGTTACACCTCATCGACCCTACGACCATCAAATAGGGTTAACAGGTCCAGTACCTCTGGCAGGTCCTGTCTATTCTTTGTTGAAGGACAAATCTCAACTTCTTTGAGACTAAATTGCAGAGAATGTAGCCAAAGTTTTCATCAGAGCCAGTAAATCTCCAGCCGGCTCCCCTGTTTTTTTGTAAAGAAAAAGGATGGTAGACTTAGGTTGTGTGTTGACTATAGAAAGCTCAACACAGTCACTAAGAAGAATGCATACCCTGTTCCCCCTATGTCATTTCTTCTTACCCTTTTCAATGGTGCTAATTTCTTTTCTAAAATTGATCTTAGAGGTGCTTATAATCTTATTCGCATTGCGGAAGGTCATGAACCACTGACTGAAATGCGCACTAGATTTGGTAGTTTTGAATACTTAGTCATGCCTTTTGGATTGTGTAACGTACCATCTACTTTTCAAAATTTTGTTAATGACATCTTTCAAGATGTTTTCAAACAATTTGTTGTTGTCTATTTTGACGATAATTTAATTTTCTCAAAGACCCTCGATGAAAATATTCATCATGTTCGACAGGTTCTAAATTACATTTGGGATCACGGTCTCTATGCCAAGCACAATAAGTGTGAATTCCATCTTAAATCTATTGATTTTTTGGGTTTTACATTGTCCACTTATGGTTTAGTCATGCACAACAAAAAGGTCCAAAAATCCCTGGAATGGCCTGAGCCCAAAACTGTTAAATCCCTCCAAGGATTTTTGGGTTTTTCCAATTTCTATAGAAGATTTATCAAAGATTACTCTAAAACTATTTCCAATCTTACTTCTCTTCTTAAAAAAGATATTACTTTTGTTTTTACTTCTACAGCACAAAAGGAATTCAAAGCATTGAAGACTGCGTTCACCACAGCTCCTATTCTTTGTCATTTTGATCCTTCTACTTCAACAATAGTCAAGACAGACGCTAGCAATGATGCTATTTCAGGGGTCATCTCTCAATTCAATCCTGAAACGAAATTGTTTCAACCTGTTGCTTTTGAGTCCTGCAAACTCATTGCGGCAGAATTAAATTATGAAATTCATGACAAAGAGCTATTAGCTATCATTCATTGTCTTAAAAAATGGCGCTCTTTTATTCTCAGCCTGGATAGTCCTTTTCAGATCCTGACTGACCATAATGCTTTGAAATACTTTATGTCTTTCAAAGTTTTAACCAGGCGTCAGGCCAGGTGGGCTGAATTTCTGTCTGAATTTCCTTTCTCTATTTCCTATTACCCAGGTTAGAACTGTGTTGTCCCAGATATCCTGTCACGTCGGTAAAATGTTTACCCACAGCGGGGGGACGCATTTGCTGACAAGAACCCAGCAAATGTGAAATCAATCTTCAACAAATAAATGTCAATAACTCATCAACTTAATTCAATGACAATTCAATCTTTTCAAAATCCACTATCTAACATCCTCAAATCTCAGTCAAAGGACAATTATTGTTTAGGGTTAAAAGACAAAATACTCTTGAAGCAAGGGGCCAAAAGATTTAGTATTGAATCAGGTCTATTAGTCTTGGAAGGTAGAGTAGTCATACCCAACAACAATGAAATAAAATTATGGATTTTCAATAGTCAGCATGATTCTCCATTAGCTGGTCATTTTGGTGTTGATAAAACCTACCAGTTAATAGCGAGGGATTTCTTCTGGCCAGGAATGACCAGAGAGATAAAGGCCTATACAAGATCTTGTTACAAATGTAATAGGAATAAGGCTCCCCTTCACCAGAAGCATGGGTTGCTTCAACCACTTCCTATTCCCTCTAAACCTTGGGAATCTTTATTGATGGATTTTATTTCTCCACTTCCTCTTTCCAATAATTTTGATGCTATATTAGTAATAGTAGATAGATTTTCAAAAATGTCTATTTTTTAAAAACCACTACTACTTCTACGGCAGAATATTTGTCAAAATTGTTTCTAGAACACGTATTTTACAAAAATGGCTTACCTAATGATATTATTTCAGATAGAGGCTCATTGTTTGTATCCACATTCTGGACTCAATTGTGTCAACAACTCAATATCACAAGGAATCTCTCCATGGCCTATCATCCTGAAACCAATGGGCAAATGGAAAGGGTCAATCAAATCCTTGAGAAATACCTCCAAATTTATGTCAGTTACCAACAAGACAATTGGACCACATGGTTACCGTTGGCCAAATTTGCTTATAATAACTTGACTCATTCTTTGACACGACAATCTCCTTTTGAAACTGTTTATGGAAGACATCCTCAATTCAACTCAATCCATGTAAGAACTATTCATCCTGTGGAACATTATCTTCCAACCATATCAAAACTCCAAGAAGAACTTATATCAAACTTGGAATTAGCAATTCAAAGATACAAGGAACAGGCCGACAAACATCAACAATCTGCTCCTTCCTTTAAACCAGGAAACAAAGTATAGCTCGACGCACGAAACATTCGAGCAACTCAACCATCTAAGAAATTGGCCGAAAAGCGCTTGGGACCATTTGAAATTGACTCTGAGGTCTCTAAAACTGCATTTCGACTCAAGCTACCTCCTAAATTGCAGGCTATTCACCCTGTTTTCCATGTATCTCTCCTGGAACTGGTAGAAGTAGAAGATCTTCTAGAGTGGGAAGTAAGCCGTATCCTTGATTCAAGAATGTGCAAGGGGAAACTTCAATACCTCGTGGAATGGGAAGGCTTCCTTGATGACTCAGACAAAACATCCTGGGAACCAGCCATCAATGTTTCTAATGCCCCTGAACTCCTAAAATCTTTTCATCTTAAATATCTTTTAAAACCAAAACCTTAAAACTCTCTTTTAATTTTCTTTTCTCTTCCCTTTTCTTTTCTTTTCTTCTCTTAAAATTCTAAAACTTATTCTCTTCCTAAAATCCTTACTCTGTTTTCTTTTCTTCTTCTCTTTCAAAAAAGTTTTTCAAACTTCTTTAAAAATAAATAAAACAAAATTAAATTAAATTAAAATTTAAAAAAATAAAATAACAAAAACAAAGTCTTAAAAAATTCATTAAAATAAAATTGTAAAAAATCAATAATTCTTTTAATTTTCTTTCTTTTCTCCTTTCCCACAGGGCAACGGCCAATGCAATATTCTGCTAAAGGGTTATTGTGTGTCTGTGGGTTATTAACGGGGGTAGTGAGCATGGACGGGATGGTTAGTGGTGGGTCAAGGGATTAACAGATGTTAGTGAGGAGGGTCCAGGTGTAACAAGTGTTTTTCGGAGGTCTTTGGTGTGCGGAATTATGGATGGGCATGAGGTCAATGCGAGGATGAGTAGTGGATATAAAAGGGATGGGATTTTGGTTTGAAATTCGTTAGAATTAAATTATAAAAAACCATATATAGTTAATAGTGGTAAAGCTTCAGGTTAAATAATTATTATTGTACATTTCCTTATTTTCTCAGTAATCATTTCTAAAACTTAAATCTTTGATTATTGAGTTTTCAACCCTTTGTGAGATCCTAAGAATATTAATATTACCCTTAAATTATATTAAGATCTTATCAAACATATCTCGAAGAAGCAGCATTTCCTTTGACTCATCTTCGAATCACTTCCTTGAGTATTTCCTCTGTACTTCAAAGAAGTCTCTAAACTCCTTCCTACAATCTCACTTTCCAAGGAACACCCTCAACCTTGTGTGTAGGTTGTCCGGTGACAATACCCACCATTCTCTTGCTTTAGTATCTAGGCTTCCAAAATCTTTTTTAAGCTAATTATCAGGACTACATTTTCAGACATCAGCTTGAAGATAAGAATCTTACTTGAAAGAAGACACACCAAGATAGATATCCCTAATAGCAATGTTTGTGTGCTAGTTGAAGATATTATAGGAGGGGGGAATAAGGTCAGAGAAATAATTGCTATGGCAGTGGCCTACTTTTGACTGTCTGAGGGATGAATGGGACTTTTAAATAGTGTAACTCATGTGTGAAATTCAAGTAACTGGAAGATGAAAAGAGATGCACGTTGTCAATAGGGTGGAAGGACAATGATTAATATATATATATATATTAGGGGGTCTCAAACATGACAAATCAGCCATTAAAAAATTTAAAAGCATTATAGTATAGAAAAATAAACAGATGTCAATAATTGAGTCTGCCTTAGAAGGTGGTCTCTACCGCTGTTACCTTATAATATAGAGAAATAAACAGACATCAATAATTGAGTCTGCCCTAGAAGGTGGTTTCTACCACTGTTACCTAAAATAAAATAAATGATTATTTATTGAGCGAGATGAAAAAGACCTATAAAGTAACAACTAAGTACAAAATCCAACCTTATAATATAGAAAAATAAACAGACGTCAATAATTGAGTCTTCCCTAGAAGGTGGTCTCTACCGCTGTTACCTATTTACATTATTTATAAAATTAAGATGATTTTAATAAGAGCAATAAATAAAAGAAATATAAAATCTAACCTAAAATAAAATAAATGATAATTTATTGAGCGAGATGAAAAAGACAAGGGAAAAAGTTAACACGACCCAGTATATAAGTTAGCATCTTGCTCAACATTATGGATATGGTTAGATAGTAACATGAGAACGCCACAAAGATATGTATATGTCTATACACATGTACAGTAACATCTACACAAACGTCTAAAATAGTGTCATCCATTAAAATTTGATATATCGTTATAATATAAATTTGTGTATAGATTTAGATCACGACTTCTTTACTACTTAGTTACTGTTATACATTCTTCCAAATTCTTAATTATTCCTTACCTACTATTGATACCAAGTCTTGTATATAAACTAATCCGTGTCTAGATTTGATTCCCTAGCGAATCAACTTTGAAATATTACCTAAAAAGACTTTTCTAATCTCTAACAAACTAAATAATAAAGCAATCCCTTACAATTTTGATTCGCTCTTAAAATCATTAAAACCTTTGTTTATCTAAATATTTTGATTATTGATAGAACACTTCCTGTTAAACTAAAAGAAATAAAACTTATCCTATTCTAGTTACTATTATCGTTGATTTTCCTCTTCTCGTTCTGGCTATTTACGGCATTAGTGTTGATTTTACACCAGAATCCTCTCTTCATCTTTCTGCTTCAACTTCTAGTCATCACCATTATCAATCTCCTTCTAGCTCTCCTAATAGTCCAGTTGATATGAGTAATCATATTACAGTCGACTTGGAAGTACTCCGCCAACTTCAGGCAAAAATTGAAAACCTTGAGTTGGAAAGTACTCGACGTAGTCAATTATCTTCTGAACCCAAAATTTCTTCAGCTGTCTTTGCAGTCCTTCCCAATGTATCCTTTTCGGGTGACTCTCAGCAGTTAAAATCTTTTTTGCTTAATATTTGAAGTCACTTGCGCTTTTATTCTGCTCATTTTACTTGCACTTCTGACAAGATTCTTTGGATAACCCGTCATTTTGAACACCTCCCGGGAAAGCCTCCTTCTATTGCAATGAACTGGTGGCTTTCTATTGTCCAGCAAAATGCAGTCGCCCAAAAGATTCATTCGGCTTATCCTGATTTTTCTTCTATGGAGCGAAAGTTGCCATGTCTTGCCTCTGTCGACACATTCCTGGATGAACTGATCCTTCACTTTGGTGATAAAGCAGCGGATAATACTGCTTATGAAAAACTTGATCGTTGTCGACAAGGGAAAAGATCTGTAGAGGAATACATTAGTGATTTCTTGTCATTAGTTTACATCGTTGATTCCTCAGATAGAGACAGAGCTATTCGTTTTATGAAAGGGTTGACACCTAGCATTCAAAAACTCCTGATTGGTCGAACAGATTATTTGGGCACTACCCCTTCGCTCACCACTTTCATATCCTGGGCCCAAATGGCAGGGCAACAACTTCATTTGCAGAATTTGATTGATAACCCATCAAAGGCCAGCTCAGCCCTTCAGATGGATTTATCGTCGCAATATAGGAATGCTCCTTCCAATTCAGGTCAAGGTCATATTGTTGTTGACTCTTTATCAGTTATCCAGTTGAGGAATCTTGCGGGCACCATATCCACCAAGGATCTTCCCCCCTTTACAAATGAGGAGCGAATTCGTTGTCAAACCAACAAACTTTGTTTCCGTTGTCGCAAGTCATATATGGCGGATGACCATCCAGTTGGATACCTCTTTTGTCCCTATTTCCCTGAGGCTAGGAAGAAGGGTTCATCGAATGTATCAACTATCAAGACAGACCCTAAGATCGAAAAAGGAAAAACCCCAGCCACTGTTCCGCTTGCTCAGGTTTCAATTTCTAATTGCTTTCAGGAGGTCACTTCTCTTCCTTCTGAATCAGGACCTTCTCACAATGAGGAGGTTAACAATTTAATGGATATGATTTGGGCCGATGGGGACTCTATTCCAATAGCATCTCTCAATGTCAAATCGTATAGTCCTGAATTCTCTCCTTTAAAAAATTCTTCACTTACTAAATTTTTTATTCCTTTTTTTCTCAAAAATGATCAACCTTTTGTTATGGCTTATATGCCAACATCCCGCTCTACTCTACTGAAGGTTTTAATATTGCTGGACACTGGAGCGGGTGAAAGCTTTATTGACGAGGAATTACTTCATCATTCAGGTTGGAAGAAAACATCTCGTCCTCCTCTTTTTTGTTCAACTGCTGATGGTTCATCTTTAAAAGGTGGTATCATTAATTCGCAGACTAGTGGTCTTTTACTGTTCCCAACAAATTCGTCAAAAATTGAAATAAAAACCACTTTAAATATTTCTAACTTAGGAAAACTAATTATTATACTTGGCTCTCCATGGTTTTTAAACCAGAAAGTTTCACTTCATTTCGATACACGTCTCCTTTTGGTTCCTTCTTTTCCTGCTACTTCTTTAATCTCTACTGTTTCTACATCTTTTTCTATTCCACCTCATCTATCCTATTTTAAAGAGATATATTATTCCACAGAAATTTCAATGCTACCTCCCAACAGGCCAGAGTTTGACATCCAAATTAATTTGGAGCCAGGAGCGAAGCTTCCCCATAGTCGACCATATTCACTACCCCCAGATCAGGAACGGCTTATGAAGGATTATGTTTCCAAGCAATTAAATAAGGGATTTATTAGATTGTCATCTTCCCCAGTTGCTTCTCCAATATTTTTTGTAAATACTCCCTCTAAGCCACCTAGACCTTGTGTTGATTACAGACAATTAAACAATATTACGATAAAGGATAAATTTCCCCTTCCATCTGTTCCCCATCTTTTTACCCTGTTACATAAGAAGCAGTTTTTTTCTAAACTTGATCTAAAATCAGCATTTAATCTTTTAAGAGTGGCACCCGGACATGAGTGGAAAACAGCATTTAAGACACCATGGGGGCTTTATGAATATTTAGTCATGCCCTTTGGTCTCTGTAATGCCCCATCTGTTTTTCAATGTTTTGCCCAATGGGTTCTGCGAGATGGCATTGATATCTTTTGTAGTGTATACATTGATGATATTATTGTCTTTTCGGACACTTATGAGGATCACTTACTTCATTTAAAAAAGGTTTTTGAGATGCTTAAACGTGAAAATTTGCTTGTCTCTGCTTCTAAATGTTCATTTTTACAGCCTTCAGTCACATTTTTGGGATTTGTTGCTTCTGGAGAGGGATTAAAAATCAGCGATGATAGAATTAAAACTATCCAGGATTGGCCTCTACCAACGAATTTGACTCAAACAAAGAGGTTTTTAGGATTTACTAATTTTTATCAAAAGTTTATTCCTTCATTCTCTTCTCTTTCACTACCATTGACTAATGCTACAAGAGAAACTGACCCTATTCCTTTCAGTTCCAAACCCTTCATTGATTCATTTAATCAATTGAAGCAGGCTTTTTCAAATGCTACTCTCCTTCATCATATTGATTTTGATTTACCCCGAGTTTTACAAGTGGATTGCTCTGGCTTTGCCCTGGCAGCAATCCTTTCGCAGCCAGACAAAGATCACCAATTGAAGCCCATAGCTTTTCACTCAAGAAAATTGACAGATTCAGAAAGAAAATGGCAATGTCATGATCAAGAATTACTAGTTATTGTAGAAGCTTTTACAGTTTGGAGGTCCTGGCTAATGAACACTAAGAAGCCGACAGTAGTATTATCTGATCATGCTAATTTGAAATATTTTATGAGCCAACAGAAACTAACCCCTAGGCAACAACGATGGGCAATGTTTTTAAGCCCATTTAACTTTTGTATCCTTCACTGTCCAGGTTCAAAAAATCCCGCTGATGCACCATCACGTCGTTCTGATTATTTTTCTCCAATGATATCTGATGCTCAAATACTTCTTACTCCTTTCTTTACTTCAGGAGGGACAATTACTAATGCTGTTTCTATTAATGCGATTAACTCTTTTTTTATGGTTCCTAAAGACAACACAACCTTAACTGATTCCTACTCCTATTTAACTGAAGACGAAAAGAATAATGAAGACTTGGAATTCAGAGATGAGCGCTGGTGGTTTAAGGATAGATTATATGTTCCGGGTCCACTGAGATCTGAAATTGTTTCTCAGTATCATGATTCACCTTGCTCGGGCCATTTAGGACCAGACCGAACCCTTGAACTCATCACTAGAACCTACTTTTGGCCAGGAATACGAAAGGAAGTAATCGAATTTGTGAAAACTTGCGATACTTGTCAAAGAAATGCCATTGACAGGAGAGGAAGGCAAGGCTTTTTACAGCCATTAGAAATTCCTTATCGTCCTTGGTCTGTGATAGGGATGGATTTTATTGTCAAGCTCCCGTTATCACAAGGCCAGGATTCAATACTTGTCATTGTTGATCTGCTGACTAAAGGAGCTCATTTTATCCCTTGTAGGGAAAGTATTTCTTCAATGCAGTTAGCTAATTTATTTATAGACAGGTTTTTTCGTTATCATGGTCTTCCAGACAAGATAATAAGTGACAGGGGCTCAGTTTTTGTCTCCCAGTTTACAAAACATCTTTTTAACAAGTTAAGAATTAAATCTGCACCATCAACGGCATTTCATCCTCAAACTGATGGTCAGACTGAAAGGACTAACCAAACATTGGATGCCTACCTCAGGAATTTTGTCTCTTACAGACAGGATGATTGGCAATACTGGCTGCCGATGGCAGAATTTTCTTTTAACAACTCTTTGTCTTCTTCTACTAAACAGTCTCCTTTTTTCTCACTTTATGGCTATCATCCAAGATTTGAACTAACCAATCACCACTCTCCACTTCCAGCAGTTCAAGGGTTTTGCGAGCATATCCAGTCAATTCAAGAGGAACTGGTTCAGGCTTTGGTTATGGCTAAGGTTGCTCAGTCAAAGCAATATAATAAACACTCACGAGAACCGCCAAACTATCAAGTTGGAGATAAGGTTTTATTGCTTCGTAAGTATTTAAAAACTAAACAGCCAACTCAAAAATTAGCCTTCCGAAGAATAGGACCCTTTACTATCCTGCAGGCAGTTGGCTCAATGGCTTACAAACTGGATTTACCCCCCGAGTTGTCTCAACTTCACCCGGTTTTCAATGTCAATCTTTTGACTCCTTATCGTGATCCTTCTCTTACACCTTTGCGTACTCATCAAGAAAATATATTAGCGTCTTATCCATTTGAATTGGATGATAGACGAACGACTGTTTTTATTCCTACTAAAAATCATGGCATTTTGCCTGTTGAAGCAATATTAGATTACAGGAAAATAGGTTTACGACATGAATATCTGATAAAACCTGAAGATTCTTCTATAGACGATGCCTTATGGATTCCCCTCTCTGACATACCTACTAATTTTAACATTGTATTAAAGGAATTCCATAAAAAGAAGTCTTATATTTCAATTCCTAAGGAGATAGTTTAACCTATAACACTGATCATAATTGTCATCCATTAAAATTTGATATATCGTTATAATATAAATTTGTGTATAGATTTAGATCACGACTTCTTTACTACTTAGTTACTGTTATACATTCTTCCAAATTCTTAATTATTCCTTACCTACTATTGATACCAAGTCTTGTATATAAACTAATCCGTGTCTAGATTTGATTCCCTAGCGAATCAACTTTGAAATATTACCTAAAAAGACTTTTCTAATCTCTAACAAACTAAATAATAAAGCAATCCCTTACAAATAGGTGAACGCCTTTAAATAGAGTGCGTCAACAATTGTATAAAATAAAAAAATAAAAATGAAATAATCAGGTGTTCTTACAAAAAATCTCATTTTTTTAATTAAAAAAGGTAAGAAAATGCCAAACATGATGTTTTTTTTTATTCCTAAAAGCCTTTCTTTTGATTACTTAACATAGAGGGGATACTTATTTTTTATTAACTTAAAATGAATTTAATGCATTTCAACATTTGGCATGGTTGAGACCCCCTATTAAGTCAATAAAAAAATCTTATTATACTTGGTCTTATGTTTTGCTCAACTGACAATTTTCTACGAGACACAAAGTGTTTGAAACTCTATCATGACTTCAATTTTTCTTTAGCATTTAATCTCAAAAAGGAAAACAGACAAAGAAGAAATAAGAATGGTGGTAGGGTACAGTCGAACCCGTAATCCTTGAGACAAAAATGAAAATTTTCAAACATTTATTGACAACCCAAAAGTTGAGATCACGGCGAAAAAAAAAAGTAGTTTGCCCGCAAACATACCGGTTACATTTTTTCCCTATGCATAAAATTGTATTCAACTTTCAGTTTCATCACGATTTAACACTGTAAATCAGGTGATTTGGCTACTTAAAAGATTCCAATAAGTTCATATTCTGACACAAGTGATTTAATTGATCAAAGTTGAATACAATTTTATGCATAGGAAAAAAATGTAACCGGTATGTCTGCGGGCAAACTACTTTTTTTTTCGCCGTGGATGCAGATTTTTTAAGTTTAAATTTTATTTATTTATTTTATTTATTTATTTATTTTTATCTTTTTTTTTTTTTCTTTTAACAGTTTCAGTTCATGATGCGGTTCTGCAACGGAAGTAATAGGGGACGAAATGATTAGAAAAATTGGATCCGGAGCCACGAAATAAATCGAATCTCTCTCCTTCTCTCTCTCTCTCTCTCTCTCTCTCTCTCTCTCTCTCAAAAAAATAAAAAAATAAAAAAAAAAACTAAGAAAAACTAAGAAAAACTAAGAAAAACTAAGAAAAACTAAAAAAAAAAATAAATAAATAAAACTAAAAAAAAAAAAAAAAAAACTAAAAAAAAACTAAAAAAAAAAAAAAAAAAAAAAAAAAAAAACTTCCGCGAAGTTTTTGGTCCTGTCAAAAAGTTTATGAAATTTTTGATTTTGTTTCAATTATTTCAGTTTTCCCTATAAATGATACTAAATAATATATATATATATTTGAGAAAGTTAGCAGAGATAATGCAAAAGTAAATTTCGAGGTAACTAAGATTGTTAAAATAAAGTATGTGCTAATAGAAACTAGGAGAGCGGTTAGCTGCATTCAAGGAGAAGGGAGAAGATTAAAGAAGATATAAAGTCTTGTATGAAAAAAATTGACGAGGTGAGCTAGTTTGATATAGGAATTTCTTGTAGGCATGCATGTATATATAGGTACGCCATCAAATTTAATGTGCAGTAGTAGTCACCTGTTAGCAAAGATAACCACCATTTTAGTTCTGGGTGATACTCGCTATCAATATGAGGAAATTTATTATCACGTTTTGTATTACTAAGACATGTCGCGATGAAAAATAAAATAAAATAAAATAAAGATAAAATAAAATAAAATAAAGCAAATTATACAGCCAAGTCACAAAATCTAGAGTAATTTTTGACAAAAAAAATAAAATTGTTCTTACCAAAAAATGATTTGCCTATTCAAAAAGGGTCGGGGATAGGCTGGGGGTACTCCCTTTTGAATAGGCAAAAAAAATTTTGTGACACTACAATAACTGTTCGTTTCGTCTTGGGGCGCAACGATGGCACAACGATTACGCAACAATTAAGTAACAATTATTATTGTGTAGTATGTAAAAGTCTTTAGTAGGTGTAAAATTAAAATTAAAATTAAAAATTAAAAATTAAAAATTAAATCTTCATTCAACTCCACTTCCCCCCCACCCCTTTCCATCTCATCCCAATTCTAGCTCTCTTCTTCTTTTTTCTTGTTTCTTCTTCTTCTTTCTTCTTCTTCTTTATTCTAGTGAAAAAAAAAATTGTTTCACAACTGTTGCGTAACTGTTGTACCCCATGACGAAACAAACATGTGCTGTAATATGAGTGAAGCTTCAATTTTTACGTCCGAAATTCCATAAGGTTTGATGACTTGGCAGTAAGATTACAGCGCTTTCTTTTTATTTTTTATTTTTTACTTTTTATTTATTTATTTATTTTTGAGTGTCACTCACAGATTGTATATCAGCTTTGAGACGCTTTGAAATAAATATTTTCAAAACTGTGAAATCACATAGATAGCTCAACCACTGAAAAATGTTGATATTCTCTTATATTTTATTACTGTAAGTCATCTTTTAAGATTTGGTTTATTATTTGAACCTTTTCCTATTTCGAACACGCATTAATAAAGAGGGTGATGGACTTCTTTCACATTAATATAAATTCATTATTACGACGTAATGGATTTTTCATGCCACTTCTTCTGGGCCAAAATCAACTACATGAAAGTTTCGCAATGGTGATAATATCTGAAAAAAGTACTCCTAGTGGTTCCCTCCATTCAAGGCACTTATTTCGTAGATTAGAATCAATCGGTGAAAACTCTTCTCATGATTTCCAAGTTGTGCAATCCACATCTTCAATACTGAATGAGGAAGGCAAGTTATTCCACGATTTTTGAAAAAATAAAAATAAAATAAAAATAAAAAAAATAAAACGCTTCCTACAAACTAAATAATTTTTTAACAAATGCAGTAACGTCTAAGTTAACTCCAGAGGCGGCCCTTTCAGAAAACTTAACGAAATGGTATCTAAAGGTAGCGAATGAAGATGCTTCTGTCAGACTAGAAGCAGAACGTCTTGTGGAAATGAACGTAGAAGCATTAAAAGCCTATATAATTGCTTATGCTGCATCTTATATTTCCGGAATTTATAAGACCGATTTAGATAAGGTGGTAAAGGATATGCAAACGTTGAGAGAACAATTGCAAAGTAATTCACCACATGATGAAACTGAGAATCGAAAGAGATGGAAGGAAGCAGTAAAAGCGGGGAAAGCCAAAGTGAAGGAAGTAACGGATACTATGAAAGCTCATTTAAAAGAAATTGGTAAAGAAAATTCAGCACCTCAATACGTGGGTCAGGGCAATGCCAAAATGAAGGGGGTTTTTGATTATCCGCTATAAAATCAGACAAAATGAAGCGGTAGAGAAGAAGGATGATGAGAAGAGGGCTTTGAGTAGTGGTGGAAAGAGTATTCAACGCTTAAATATATTAGATTGGAATGAAAGACTATGAAGTTAGATTAAAGAGGAATGGAAATGGGATTGAGGGATGAAAACAACGATTTGAAGTTCAAAAGACAAGAAAGGATGACTTGAGAGCAAATTGATTGGGAAGTTGAAATTTTAGTGAGGAGGAGTTTATGATTTCATGGGCTTCAGATGTAAGGGACTGAGTGGTAGGGATGGACAGTGATATGGGGGTTAATTTAATGGGAGATGAGTTTCAATTGCTATGGATTGTGAAGGCAAGAATCAATAATTATATTTCTCTGATGGTATCTAGATTATATACATAGTACTGCGGCGCAGTTGAGTACTTAACATGGATGAATTACCTGGTGGATAGTTTTGATCTGACCAGACTTTGTCAATCCAATGCTCCTGGCATGAGTAGATGTGCGGTAAGGTTTGAAGGTGAGCATGCATGCGACATGCAATATTGACCTGAGCGCATTTGACGGTTTGCGCGTCATCGCCAATCGATGATGTCACTGCTCGAGCGATTTCAATCGACTGCCAAAAAGGCAAGGACTCTCGCTTGGAAATCGCTCAGCAATCCCAAAATAACTTTCTTGCTTTTTTATTTCTTCCTTTCCTCCTCAGGTTGGCGTACAAGCAACTGCTTTTTCTCGTGAGGTGGCTTCTTTGGCATCTGATGGCAGCCGTCAGATCGCCACTGGCTTCAAACTCGAAGCTGAGGTCCGTCCTTTTGGGGATGTGTCTCTTAATGGCTTTTTTTCCCCTACTCTTTTTGATATGGAATCCCCTGCTTTGTTTGGATTTCATAGTGCGTCAAAGCTGCAAACACTCTCCAGTCATTCCTTGCCGATCCAGAAAACCCTGAGTCTGCTTTGAATGCTATCCCGAAGGCTGTCTTGCAACAAGCAGCAGGTCTGCTTCATTTGTCCTAACCCGTTTCCATTCACTCTCTTTCTTGATCTTGTTTACTTATTTATCGATCAATCGCTTGTGCACAGGCTTGGCCATTTTCTCTGTCATTAAAGCTGGTTTTGTTTGGACTGGTATGATTTCTCATCAATCTTCAAATTCTTATCAATCGATCCTTGACAGATTTGCTCCTTCTTTATTTTGCAGGTAAAGGTGGTTCCGGAATCGTCATAGCTAGACTTCCTGATGGCTCTTGGTCCGCCCCTAGTTGTATTGCCACTGGCGGCGTCGGATTCGGTCTTCAGCTCGGGGTCGACGTCAGTGACTTGTCAGTTGGAGTAGTCGTTTTCCCTTCGTTCTACCGTTACTTATGTTCTTGATCAATGTTTAGCGTCATTGTCTTGAATTCGCCTGATGCTGTCAAGGCGTTTGCTAGTCAGGGAAACCTTACCATCGGCGGTTAGCTTTTATCCACTTTTTCGACTAATAGATGTCTATCCTTTATATACTTACATATAACATATAACATATCCTCAAAAACAGGCAATTTGGCAGCTGCCGCAGGTCCCATTGGGTAAGCTAGACTAGATAGGTATGACGGTGATATGGTTTACGTCTCATTATATTTTTCATCAATGCACAGAACCGGCGGTGGAGTAAATGCCATCATGGGAAACTCTACCCCACTGTTTACTTACAGCAAAAATAAAGGCTAGTTCTTGGATTTTTCCATGAAATAGTCTTAAATATCTCACTTTTTGACTCTTCAGGTTTATTTGCTGGGATTTCCCTTGAAGGAACTATATTGATTGAAAGAGTTCGCTTTCTGTTTTCTTGGCTCTATAAGACTGATGTGGAATTCTTTCAGACTAGTTTCTCATTCTATTGTTTTACTTCACAAATTTTATAGAAGGATACAAATGAGGCCTTTTACGGTCAAAGAATTCCATGCGAAGATATCTTACTGTGAGCCTATCCTTTTAAGAATGTTTGCTAATATCTTTCAGAAAGTTAATTTGTATTTTGCCTAGTGGAAAAGTTCCTCCTCCAGAGGCAGCTTCAGCCCTTTATGATGTCATTGAAACAGCTGAACAAATGGATGAGAGTAGCCTTCCACAACAGTCTTATGTTCCCTCGCATGCTTCAGCTCGTGACGCGTCTCCTCTTTCACCTGGATCTAACGAAAAGAGAACTTTGAAAGCAAATGAAATAGGAAGAAGAAGAGACAAAGATGATGATGCTTCTAAAATGGTATTTGATGCTGGAGATGCTCATTAATTGATTCCAAACGTTTCAAGTTTTCAACTAGACACTACTGTCTGTAACAGCCCCTATTAGGGTTGTTAGGTTTAGGAGGGGTACTCTCACCATTTACCGCTAAATTGTTAAAGTGCTTCATTCATATGTGTATAACCTAGTCTTGTACTTTTTTCTTACATATAACAATTTTAATTTGGCTGCTAACATGACTCAATGGAGAATCGCTAGACTTAGCGTCCGAGACTACTCTTACGAAGGGCCTTGACATATGTGTTTATCTCTCTGGATGATATAAGTTACTGATAGACTGACCGTTTGAGTCGCCTTATCTACAAATTTGCTGCAAACACTAACTAGCCCGTGTTTTCTATCTCGAAATCTGAAATACTAACCATCAGATGTTTAAGCCTAAAATCCGAAAGTCTGACTATGTTAAAAACCATCATGCCAACCCTTCATAAAGGTTTACAGTGATCACTTCAAAGTTTCATAGAAAACCTCTCAATGTTATCCCAAGGCGCTAAGGCGAGACATTTTATTTTTGTTCCACTGAAAATGATTCCGCAATATTTTAGGTGTGAGTAAGTGAAACAATAATCATAATAATGTTTAGGTTTAGGCGATGAAAGGAAAACGCAAAAGAGAAAATCAAAATTGTTTAGAGAAGTCTGTGATTAGTAGATTCAATAATAGTTGAATCAGATGAGTCAGACAGAGGGTAGGGATTAAAAGAAATAAATAATAGAATAATTATACATTAAAAAATATTAACTAATAAATGGGAATGGTGAACTAGATGTCTAGTTCAGTTTTGTAACCTTGTTCCATTCCTAGGTGCATTTTTGTGACCAACCATTGAATGTCACTTTTTGAGCCCACCTTATTTATTGCCTTTGGAAGAGGATTAAGGTGATGTGGTGTAGGGAGGCTTGTAAGAGAAGAGAAGAGGAAGTGCAAGAGGTGTAGGGGGAAGGTTACAAAGTGTAAGAAGTGGGTGAAGAGGATGAGTGGTGAAAAAAAAGAATGAAACACTAACAAAAAAAAAGTAGTAGAATTTTTGAATGAATTTATGAAGATGAGAGAACATGAGCCAATGAGATGCCAATGTCAGAAAAAAAAAAAAAAAAAAATTAAGGTGGGGTCAAACAGGGTCACTCCACAGATCAGACCTGAAATCATATCCTGCAACCAAAAACTGAATTAAGCATCTAGTTCAGGAATGATTCCCCTTTTGTTGCAATGAATTTCACCTAGTTTACCAGTTTCATTTGTTTTGGTTCAGCTTCCAGCCTTGACATTGCATAACATTTTGCAATCACATAAGATTTCTATGCCTCTGTCTGACTATGATAGATCATCTTTTCTTCATCTCTCACATGCATGACTTATTTATGGTTCTGATACTTCTCACTTGTCAGTGTATGCTAGTATCTAAGTATGATTTAAAAGTAAATATTAATGGTCCTACTACTTCTCTATAAATGATTTAGTAATTAAACTTCAGGGGAAGATTAATAAAATAGTTATGCTCAATATTAACTCACAATATTTGGATTGGTGTAGACTAGTGGTGGAAAATAAGTTAATCAAATATAGTTATAGCTAATATAAAGATAAAATCAATTTACAAAGGCTTTAAAATATATTTGTATATGTTAATGATTGTTTTATAAGGTTTATTTGAGTTGTAGTAGGTAGGTGATGTCCAGTAACCTGTCAAATTCTCCCTTACTTATACCAAAATCCACTGGAGTGCACAGACCTTCAATCCAGATGATGTTACTGCTATCCACAGCAATTACAGAACTGTGGGGGCCCATCACCTACCCATGGTGTCTACTTCAAGAAGTTTCAACACCCAGACCTCCAGTAAGGACCCTCCATCACAATTTATGATATCATACACCCATACCTTAAATAGAGAAAACAGATAAAAGCAGATACCATAAAGAAAAAGGTAAAATGACTCATCCAAAGAGTATAAAATGAAACCCAAGTTATATAAAGGAACCAAATCAACTTTCCAAGACCCCAATAACATCCCCCAAGCATCCATATTAACCCCAGTAATCATATCCCAACCCATAAATCTGTGAAAATCAATTAAAGGAAGCAGATTAAGCTGTCCAAACTGGATACATGTGCCTGAAAAAGGTGTATATGCTTGTGTAGGCATGGTGAGTCCATTGAATATGTCCATATGACGTAAAATAAGCAGAAAAATAAAGCTTATAGGCTATGTAGAGATTTAAATCTGCTTTATAGATAATATAACTACATATTTCACTAAATAGGGGGTGTCAGTTCTGGCAAATCCGCACTTATTTAAGTGGAGATTTCCAAAACACACTAGCCCCAACACTGGTGGATTTCAAAATGAAAAATATCACTTATTTCACTCAAATCCACACTTTCTCAACCAAAAGTGCTGATTTCACCATCAAGTCCCATTTCACTGATTTGTCACCATCATCCCATTCATATGCAGCACTCTGAAGCATAACACTTCATAACTCAAAACATTGTACATCATTTACTATGCAATATAGGGGGTGGACTTGCTAGCAAGTCCCCAACCTGAACTCAGACAGAACTCAGATGGAACTCAGACTAAACTCAGACTGAACTCATATTGAACTCTACTTGAAGACCCACCTAAAACTGTTCTGCTGAGTGGTGTTCATCCCTTATTGTATGGTTCCTTTGTCAATAGCTCAATGTGTGTTCAATCTGTGGTGAATTTGAGTCCAAGGTTGTTGACTTGCTAACAAGTGTGCCCCCCATATTGCGTGGTGATTTACATTTTCATATCATATCATATAAGAGTCATGCCTTCCTCTCTTTCAAATTGTGATAGATTACATAAAGCAGTGACTTTCATGGATCTTGAACTGCTCTTGGACTCTGATTTAAATTCTGATTCTTATCTAGAAGAAGATTTTTTATTTTTATCAAAAATGGCCACAAAACATTACCTTCTTCCCAGAAAGCCTCAAATACTTCATACCTCCAAGTACACCATCCAAACACTTCTTAACCTATCTAAACCCAGTTTTAGACAGTTTTTCAGGACTTCTCCGGAATTTTTCCTTAAATTGCTTGAGCTTATTAATGATCATCCCATATTTCACAATAATTCTCAAAAAGAACAACGACATCCTTCAATTCAATTGGCCATCACACTATGTCGTTTGGGTTCCAATGGTAATGGAGCCGCTTTGAAACATTTAGAAAATGTCTTTGATTTAGGGTATGGTTCAGTTAACACTTATACCAAACAATGTATCACTGCCATCAACTCCTTGTAATCTCAACTTCTCACCTGGCCAACAAAAGAAGAGCGACTTGAATCATCTCAGGTTATGCAAGCAGAGGGCTTCCCAGGATTTATTAGTTTTGTTGACGGTACTACTATTCCTTTGAGCCAGAAACCTGCTCAAGGTGGAAACAATTACTTTGACCGTAAAAAGAGGTAGATCACTTTTAACTCCTTTCATTCTATTTTAAGCAAAAATAACACAAACAACTGTATCTTCTTTATAGATATTTAATTTCTGTTCAGCTTATATGTGACATTAACAAAAAATCTATATCATTCTTTGCTGGCTATCCTGGCTCATGTCATGACTCCTACATCTTCCAAAGAATGCAAATTTCAAATGAACCTGAAAAATTCTTTGATGAAGATCAGTATCTTCTGGCAGATTCTTCTTGTGCAAATGGAAAGTATGCACTTTCTGCTTTTTGGGGAGCAGCTTCAGAAGACAGTCAAAATGCCAAGTTCAACAATCATTTGGCAAAGTCAAGAGTCTGTATTGAACATTCTATTGGAATCTTGAAAGGCCATTTTTTTAGTTTAAGGGAATTAAGAAGTCCTCTTAGAAATAAATCTGAAATGGAGGCAGTGATCAACTGGATTCTGTGTTGCACTATACTTCATAACCTACTTGCTGACTTCAAAGATCAATGGTTAGAGCTGTATGAAAATGAACTAGTTGATTCACCTCCGACTATATACAACACTTCTATTTCTCAATCAACTAGTATAAGGGCAAAAATTCTTCCAATAACACTCCAACATTTTTCAACACAATTTTAAATTTTTTTTTCATACTCTTCAAATGATCAATTTGCATGTTTTATTCACTGAGAATGGTAATTTTTTTTGCATATTTATTTTGTTTTTGAATTTGCTGTTAAAGTCTTATTTTTTTTATCTCTCTGTGTTTTCTTTCATCAACTCAACATGAAATTGCATATTTTTTCAGTCACACTCTTTTTTTTCTTCACTCATATCCGTTTCCTCCTCTCTTCTTACATCACTCAAACAATTTCAATTCTATTTCTTTTTTCTCAACTCATCTCTCCAGGTAAGTCATTTTTTCATTTTTACTTAATTTTTTGCTAATTTTTTTTTTGTAAGTGCTTTTTTTAAATTTATAGGTAAAATTAACCTTTTTTTTTCTCTCTCCCTCTTTTCTCTCATTCATCCTATTCTTTATCCCTCCTTGGCCTGGGCTTTTTCCCGCATTTACCCTCTCCTTGGAATGGATATATCCCCCTTTTCCCCCCTTTGGCTGCCTTATTCCCCCCTCCTTGGCTCACTCTAACCTCCCTTTTCTCCCTCTTTGGTCTCATCTCTCCCTTTCTCCCCCTTTTTTGGTGTCCTCATTTCCTCCCCTCATTCTCGCTGCTCTCACCACCTTGAATTAGAATGCAATCATGTTCCTTCTCTTTCTACCCTTTTAGAAAACCCTTGCATCAAAGAATCCCTCACCTACACCCCTGTCCCACCCTTCAATTGGTTGGCTATTCCCGCTCTGATTGCCGCTGCACTCCTCACTGCTCTCACCACCTTGAATTAGAATGCAATCATGTTCCTTCTCTTTCTACCCTTTTAGAAAACCCTTGCGTCAAAGAACATGATTCTTTCATCTTATCTATTCGAATTTCTACTCCTTCCCTTTCTTGTTGTGTCATACCTCAATTTGCTTCTGCTTCCTATATCCCTCAGTATGTTAAAATCTTCTTGACACTCACTCACTCATGTTCTTTAGGAATCTAATTCAAGGCTTGGAAGCTTTAATTGATGATCCAAATGCCACTGATCTTCAAATCCTTGTCACCGAAATGGACAAAGAGCATCATCGGTTCAGAAATCACATTCCTTTTTCTCATACCAGCTTACTGTTAAGTGATGAATGTTGGGCAGAAGGTGTCTCCCTTGAAAAGGATAATCTTCCTCATGATACTAGAACAAGACCTAAAAAACATTTAAATATTTTCAACTTTGATTTTATCACTGTCTATTGGGTATCTCTATTCTTTTATTTTTTTATTTAAATAATATTAATCATCATCATCTTGCTCATCCCTTATTTGTTGTTTATCCTATCCTATTAATAGCTACTTATTTACATTTATACCAATCACATTTTCTTTTTTGATCATGAAAATGTTTGCTCCATTACTTCTCTTAACCAACACCACCATCATCATCATCATAATTCTCTTTATAATGAAAATCATCACAATCATAATCATAATAATTCATTCAATCATATCCCCTCAAACAATGATCATCAATTCATTCAACAACAACAACAGGAAGAACCTGTTTCACTCGAAAATGAACCTTATCAAACTCCCACTTCATTTCCTTATTTATTTGAAAATCCTCCATTCAATCCTACCTTTTGGGATTGGAAAACAATATTGGGGATTTGGAGGGGGGATTTGGGGGATGTGGGGAGGCTGGAGGGGGGGGTTTGTACAAGGGTTTTGGGGAGGTGGGAGGGCGAATTGAGGGTAATGGGGAAGGTATAAAAACAAATTTCACAGTTTTTTGAATTATTTGTTTTGTTTTTTTCTTTCAGAATTTTAGAGAAAAATATTCATCAAGTTCAAGTGAAATAAAAAAAATTCTTATTCGTCTTTTGAGGAATTTTTTTTTTAATTTAAATTAAGTGAGTTTTTATTTTAATGTATAATTTTGGGTATTTGAAAAGTAACAAATTTTTATGTAGAAAAATACATGTCTTTAACTTCAGATTAACCACTTACCTCACTCTCATCTTCTTTAACTTCATTATCATCTTCAAATTCAACTTCTTTTCAATCATCATCTAAAACATTGACAAAAAATGAAGAGTATCAAAATAAAAGATATTTAAAAAAAATTCAGTTGGATCAAATATTTTGCCATATTTCAAAAATCAAGTACTATAAAACTAAAGTTGAAAAAAAAACAATTTTCCAAAAATGTTACCTGAAAATATAAATTATTTAACTGAAATTGGAGGTGATGAAGTTAAAGCTGTTATTAATAATACTTTCAAACCTCAATTTATTTTGGAAAACCATTCTTTTAATGGTTTAAAAGATGAATCATTTAATCAACTCTACAATCTCATCATAACACTCTATCAAATGGCTTTGGTTCGCTTACATTTAAGGAATAATAATTTGTTGGGTGGTATTATGATTGGTATTGGATGGAGACCTGGATTTAATAATGGTTTCTCTTGGTATGTTTAAAAATGTTTCTGGATTTTTTAATATCATATTACTGAATTTAATTATATAGGCATATATTCTTTACTTAGATCTTTATCTAAAGCTGAATTAGATAATGATTTTTGAAAATGGAATACATTACCTTCATTTAATTCATTTCTTGCTCTTCAAATTAAAAAACTCTTCAATAAAGCTTTTGAAAAAAATCATGAACTTGCTACAAGAATTGGAATACAAAATTGGTGTGACTCTGAAGGGGAAGATATCAGCAGTGATTATCTAATGTTTTCAAATGTTATAATCACTCATTCTGGATTTCATAACCAAATTCACACCAACTCAAATGATGCCAATTACCTTACTTATGGAATTTTCTCATATATTAATCCAATCACTGGACAACCTATTCCATCACCTGCTAAAATTAAAGGACATGGATTATATTTCCCAGATCGTAGATGTATAATCTATTTTGGATTAGGAAATGGAATCATTGAAACTGTTTGGAATTCTTCTTACAATAATCACCAAACCACAAAGGCTCCTCCAGGCTTGGAATCTTGTCAAGACTTCATGCATTTTGGTTGCTCTTTGAAGATCAGTCAAAAGTTAATCCAACAAATAAACAAGTTAAAAAAAGAAGAAAAAGGTAATAAATTTAAGAATTCTTTAGGTAGATCTAAAAAGTATGGGGATTTGTAGAGTCACCAAATATTTAATATTCTTCCATAAATTTTTAATAAATTAATCTGATATGTCACTTTACTAAATTAAAGTAATGAGCCAATGACCTTGGGTTGTATAAAAGGTAATCATGAAAACATTAATTTGTTTCATGGGGTTCCTCTAGCCTATACCTGTGGAAAGTCCCAAACTTAGTTTCTAGACTTGATCTGCATTTTGGCATCAGGGATTGTCATTACTTTAAAAGTAGTAGATTTGACATATCTTATTTATATATTAATTAATTTATGTAATTATATTAAATTTTGGTGAATTTCACCCTTTACTTCAATAAAATTCAGGGGAGGGTATTGCCAAATTTTTAAATCTGACATGTGAAATTGATGACTTAGAAGAATTTGGTGGTAGCCACCCCTTTTTTCAATAAAATTCAAGGGGAGGTATTGCCAAATTATCAAAACATATATAGAATTTTAATGAGTTAGAAATCAAACAAAATTAATTTAACTAGAAAAACAATTTATCAATTGAAAAGTTCAAGCAATTTTTTAATTTCCTCATAAGATTGGCCATTTTTTACACATTCCATAATGAAATCTTTTTTTTAAAAACTTTCTTGTTTTTTCAATTCACAAGTAGCCATTTCTCTTCGAAATTGACAGTCATTCACTCTTTCCATCTGCTCTGCCTCATTTTTTTTTTCTTCCAAATCTAAAGCTTGCTGATATTTCCTTAGCATATGATCAAACATCATCTTCTCAAAGTCAAGGGAATTTTTTGCAATACAGGTTTTTGCTACAAAAAGAGAAATGAAAAAAATAAGTAAATGAATAAGATATATAGTAAAAAAATCATACTTATATATTTTTTTTCAAAATAATCCTCAAGGGAGCCAATTGAGCTTGTTGAAGTATTACCAAATTTTAAAAGATGGTTCAAGTTCATTGAAGTTGAGGATGGTTTCTTTAGTTTGGAGTTTGAACAAGAGGTTTCAGGAAGTTCATCTAAAGCAGCTTCTAAAGTGGGATTCACATTTCCAGAATCGAGATTATTTAATGGAGTTTGAGTTTGAGTAGGAGGAGACTAGAAAGAAAGAGAAATTTATAGAAGAATTGAAGAAAAAAGAAAAAGTAAACATACATTTAAATTTTGAGACTCTGAGGATTCAGATCTGCTGCAATATAATTGTTCTGCTTGATAGTCGGGATCATCTTCAGCTGAACTATGGTTAGAAGGTGGAGGGGATTGATCTCCTTCAAGTAAAGGTGTGTCGGGAGGATTATAGGAAGGTTTGGATCCAGAGGGTATATCCTTATTAGTATTGTGTATAAACCAAGGGTTTACATCAACTCGGAAGCCAAAAGAATTATCCATTTCCTCATAGAAAGGACATATGACATTGAGCTTTTCGGAAACAGTAGTAATTCCAATCTCCAAATCATCATTATCAATACCAAAGCCAGTTCTATTTGCAGCATGATGAGCTTTTTATATTTTGATTGATAACTCTTAAATCTCTCCTTCATTTGTTTAGGATTGATATCAATTCTCCCCCTTGTTTTCTTCCTTACTTCATTGGCCATCAATAAGTAGCCATTATCCTTTGAAGAAGGTGGACATCAAATACCAGTGGACTTTTCACATCCAAAAAATGCATCATAATTTGATTTTATTTTAAGGAATTTGATTATGATAAGATAATAATCCTTTTTTAGCTGACCTGACTTTGATTTTTCAGGTGTGGGGCTTACTTTACGAGGAGACTTTTGTGACGGAGCAGATTTTTGAGTTACCTTTTGAGATTTGGAATGTCTGGGAGGCATTATAAAACTGGTACATAACAAGTAAAGAGATTAAGAGGTAGAAGAAATAAGTAAAAAAGAATGTAAACATGCTTGGTCAAAATGTTGTAATAAAATGTTGAGAATGTTAGGAAGGGGTGTGTGCCAAGGATTGATGGGTAGGGAGCAAGGAAGGTCGGTGTGTCACATGTGACAGGGATGGGGTAAGAAAGGAAGGGATGTTGTGTCCAACATGTGGTTGTGAAAAAAAACGGGAAAAAAGTGCTGATTTGAGGTCATAATTGACACCCTTTTTTGAAATAAGTGACTTTTTTGCAAAATTTAAGTGCTGATTTGGTTTGAAATCCGCACTTAAGTTAAGTGCGGTGTGGTCTTCAACATTGGCAGGGGCCTTTGTTGTGTGATTTGGCGCAGTTTGTGCATGTCTTAATTGACATCTGTTAAAGAATTGGGTATTTTTCTGGTTTTATTCCATGGATATTGGGTATGCGGGTATGTGGGTGCTATCATTGGATAGCCCTGGTTTTTCCCTATATTTTATGTCTTGTAGACATTTTTCATATTCTGAGTTTTAAGGGGTCATTTCCTCATTTTTCATTTATAAAAGATTGCTGTTTAATTTTGTTTTTTGTGTTTTACGGGCTAACCTTAAGTCTTAGGGTTAAGTGCTTAGTACCATTTGATAGAGCTAATTTTTCTCTATATTTCATGTCTCAATGTTGTTATAGTGAAATTCCGTGTTTTAAAGGTTTTAGTAGTTGTAGTTAATTTTTCTAAGTAGATTAGTGGTTTTTATTGGTTTTCTGGCTTCAGGGAGGCCGGGCCGCTTCAGGCAGCATCTCCGACGTTGGGTGGCCCGCCCGCCTCTGTTTTAGGAGGTTGGGGAGCGCTCCAGGAGGGTTTTTTATGCAATTTGGCGGATACAGGCGCCAGATTGGTGGGTGCGCATGGGCTCTTAGTTAGTGGTCTGTGTGTACATAGTGAATAAGACAGTTTGGGGCAACCTTAATCATCATACAACCATCCGGAGGTGATATCATTGTTCCTCACTCAGTTTTCACTGTTTTCTGGCCACAATTGGCTGTGTTTGTTGCAAGTGAGTTCTTCATTTAACTTAACTTTGGCAACTGTTTTCTCTGTTATAGTATTGCAAGCTATAGCAAGTATTATTGCTGTCTCTGGTGTGGATTTGCAGCCTACATCAAGTATCTTTGCTGTCTCTGGTGTGGACTTTGTTCTACATTTCAGTTCTTTGGTCTGGTAGTCTGTCTGGGGACTACTTTCTTGGCTCATCAAGTAGTCAAGTGTGTTAAACAGGAGCTTTAGCAAAACAGGAACCAACTTACTTTAGCAAGTAAATCTCACTCTATTTTTCTAGAGGGACAGGGGATTTCCTCTCTGGTTTTTCTCCAACTCCCTTGGTCAAGGCCTATAGCTAGTACTATAGGATTGTCTAGATTTCTGGCACCCAACATGGGGAGGAACTTGCTAGTTCTTTGGAATCTCTGTTTTCTTTGGTTGGCTCTTTTTGGTGTTTTGGTCAGGAGGAATGGCTTCTGGTTCTGCTATTCCTGTGGTGACTGTCAGTGGGGGGGATGGTCCTCCTTCTGTGATGGTTAGGGAGTGTGTGAGGATTAAAACTTGGGATGGTACAAAGTTTAATGGGGAGGATGTCAAGTGGTTTCTAGAGAAGTATGAAACTGCTGCTGGAGTGGATGGTGCTTCCTACCTGGACATGGTGAAGCAGATTATCTTATTCATTGGTGATAGGTCAGTGGAGAAGGAGATTGTGCTATGTCTGGCTGCAAGAAGAGGGATTGGAAATTGCTGTGTAGGGAGATGGTGGATAGATGGGGTGTCAGGTTCACTATGGTGGATCTGAACAAGGTTGTCAGTGAATGGCAATCTTATGGTGGTGATGGTAACTTACATAGTTACAGGAAGTTTCTGCTACAGTTTGATCCTGTGGTGGAATATTTGGTGAAAGTGGAGGAGCTGGCACATGAAAATGCTGCCAAGGATGTTTTTTGGTCTGCCCAGGCTAGAGATGTCAGGATGGATGTGTTGAAGGAGTTGTCAAGAAAGGAATTGATGAAGACTCTTTCTAATGGGGATCAGAAGTTGCCTGCCTTGGATAAGGTGAAGGAGGCTGTTGAGGCCCATTTAAAGTTATTGGCTGTGGACACCTATCAGGAGGGGTGTGCCAAATATGTCAGAAAAGTCAGTGAGGCTTTGGCTGAAGAGGAAGTTAGGGAGAAGAAGGAGGAGAAAAATTTGGTGCAGGTTCCCAAACAGGAGAGGGACCCAATGGTGGAACAGTTGGCTGATCTGACAAAACAGCTGCACATTTTTGTCCAGGAGGCCAAGAAGGTTAATAAGGCACCTTCTCAGCCAAGAGATTTTGAGAGGAGGGCTGGTAGGAGTGATCCTTGGGTTTGCTCTTATTGCAGTAGGAGGGGGCGCAGGTCCAATGATTGTTGGGCATTGAACAGAGATGTGTCTGAAGGAAAAGTGGATTTTGATGGCAGGTTTTTTAAGTTCCCTGACGGTTCTTTTGTGAAGCCCAGTGAGGGGCAGGCTCCTGTTGATTTGGTCAGGAGAAGGGGTGGTCTCAATCAAAGGAGGCCAAGGTTTGAGGAGATTCCTGATCAGGGGAAGTCATCTGTTACGGTAGATGAGGACGTCAAGGGAAAGGGGAAGGAGGTCAATAAGGTCTCTTTTTCTACTTCCTTTGGTGGTTTGGAGTTGTATTCTTGTGGTGGACAGTCAAGTGGTGAATGCTTGGCTGGTGTTTATGATGTGGAAGCAGGAAAGGTGGGTAGGCCTAAGAGTAGTTCTCAGGCCCAACCAAAGCCAAATGCTTCAAAGGGGGATCCTAAGCTGAGTGCAGCTAGGAAAAGGTACAGCAAAGAGGAGCTGTACAAGATGCAGAAGGGTATGGCTGATATGGGCCCCCCTAGTTTTGGCGCATTGGATATGAATGGTGATCCAATGCCAATGGAGGTGGATTCTGACTCTGAGGAGGATGTCCCTTTGGCTTCATTGACAAAGCCTGTTGGAGTCAGAGGTTCTGGTGAGGGATCTGGTTTGGTTCCTGTTAATGGTAAATCTGTTGGTGGTGCTGGTCCTCAAGAATTTTCTAGGACCAAGGTGGTGAAGCAAAGAGCTCACTTTGAGAGGCCAGTAGTGTCTGGTCAAGTTAATGTTATGGACTCTGTCCTGGAAAGGATGAATCAGGGTCAGGTTTCCCTATCTTATTGGGAATTGTATGCTATTAGTCCACGGTTGGCTGATAGGCAGAAGAAGTTGTTGACAAGGAGAAGGGTTTCTTCTGGTGAGGTAGAATACATTTTTGATTCTGCTGAAAAGTTTGGTGAGGGGTTGGAAACTCATTTTTCTGCTCCTCTGTGATATGTCAATGTCACTCTTAATGGCAGGGAGGCAAGGGCATTGGTGGATTCAGGTTCTCAGATAAACCTGATTTCTTTGTTTGAGGCAACTCATATGAGCCTCCCCATCAAAACTGGTATTGGTGGGAATTTGAGAGGGATCGGTGGCCATGTCACTGAATTGGTTGGAACTTCAGAGTTTGTGAAGTTAGATGTTAGAGGAGCCTCAGGGAAGGTTCATTTTTACATTGCTAAAGGTAATGTAAAAGCAGTTTTGGGTGGGCCATTCTTGATGGATTTTCAGGCAAGAATTGGTTATCAATTTGATTTGGGAATAAGTTTGGAGTTGACTGGTGAAGACAAAAGGAGGCTTCACATGAGGTTGTCATCCCCTGGAGAGGACGGTTGGGAGACTAGGCCTGGTTTATCTTCAATGTGCCAGTGCATGGACTGCTGCAGGAGAAGGAAGGAAGTGGGTGCTGCCTCTGGTTTTTTGGAGTGCGGCTCAGGTTCTATTGAGAGTCTGTCTTTTTTAGAGTAATGAGGGCTGATCACCCTAGTGCTACAACCTCTCCCCGAGATGAGGAAATCCCATTTTGTAGTAGGTCAGCTCCCTTGGAGATATACCAAGTGGATTTTCAACTTTCTCTTTTTAATGTTTCTCTTCTCTGCAAGTAATCATCAAGTTTTATATCAAGTCTCTGTTCTCTCTCAAGATTTTTAATTATTTTTAATTCAAGTTTAAAGAAGAAGATTGGTTATATATCTTTATTGACAGATATGCGGAAAAGTTTTGGGGCGGTGAGATTGGGGTCTAAAAGTAAGTCCTCCCAATTGTGCACCGCTAGGGTTTCTTCTACACCTTTCAAAACATTATCTGGGCCACACCTGTGAGCATTGGGGAAGCCCCTGGTTATTTTTGTTGGTCAGAAGAAAACTCAAGAAAAGAAGATAACAATTTCAAGATAATTCATGAAAATCAAAAAAAAAATCTGAAGATAATGAATAAAGAAGACGCAAAATATTTTTGTGAAGATCCTCAAGATCTATTTTTGGGCCTCCAGCATGAGGTTAAACTGCAGAAAATTTTGAAGAGAGAAGATCATCAAGATCAATTTTTGGACCTCCAGAATGAGGATAAACTGCACAATTTTAGAAGATGTGATTCAGAAGATGAATTAAGATTTGAAGATTTGGAAGTTGGAAGTGAGGATGAAGATGTGGAATTGCGGAAAAGTTTTGGAGTGGTGAGATTGGGGTGTAAAAGTAAGTCCTCCCAATTGTGCACCACTAGGGTTTCTTCTACACCTTTCAAAAACATTACCTTGGCCACACATGTGAGCAATGGGGAAACCCTTGGTTTTTGTTCCAGGTCTGGTGGTGAAGAATTCCTGAAGATCCCTCAAGTTGAAGGTGGAGAGGCAAAGTATAAGAAGGTAGTGCAGACGATTAGGCCTGTCAATGAGCCTATACCTGTGGGTTTGAATCCACCTTTGAAGAGACCTCCTTTGTCAAGAGATCTGTACTGTACTCCTTTGGTGAAGAATCCTCCAGAATTTGTAGAGACAGCTAGGGTGACCGTGGAAAGATTGAAAGTTGTTAATTTTGGTCCTGATGGGTGGTTGTCTGAGGAAGAAAAGAAGTTGCTGTTGCACATTATTGTGCTAAGGGAAAAAGCAGTGGCATTTGTTGAGGAGGAAAGGGGTGTATTGAAGCACTCTTATGGGGAACCTTACTTGATTCCTGTTGTTTGTCATGAACCTTGGCAAATCAAACCTATTCCAATTCCAGCCACTATTTGAGAGGATTTTGTAGAGATTTTTAGGGAAAGAGTCAGGACTGGGTTATATGAACAATCAACATCCAGTTACTCAAGTCCGGTGTTCTGTGTAAAGAAGCAGAATGGAAAGTTGAGGGTGGTTCAAGATCTTAGAGCCTTGAATAGAGTCACTATCAAGGATGCTGGTATGCCTCCAAGTGCAGAGGATTTTGTTGAAGCTTTTGCTGGAAGGTTGTGTTATGGTTTGGGTGATATTATAGGTGGTTATGATGAGAGGGAACTACATACGGATTCAAGGCCTCTCACAACTTTTGAGACTCCTTTGGGAAGATTTCAGCTCACTAGGTTGCCTCAAGGAGCAACTAATTCAGTGGCAGTTTATCAAGCACAGATGGCTTGGATTTTTCAGGATGAGGTTCCTACTCATGCTGGTATTTTTATTGATGATGGTGGAATTAAAGGACCATCCACTGATTATTGTAATGAGGTGTTAGCGGAGAACCCTGGCATAAGGAGATTGGTGTGGGAATATGCAATAACTCTAGAGAGTGTGTTGTTCAGGATTGAAGAGGCTGGTTTGACCATTTCAGGGTCAAAATTCTGTTGTTGTGTTCCTGCTTTGGACATTCTGGGTCATGTGGTATGTAAAGAGGGAAGGATTATTGCGAAGAAGAAGATTAATAAAATTCAGTCATGGCCAAGGCCTAAAAATACTACTGAAATCAGGAGATTTTTTGGTGTATGTGTATATGTCAGGATTTTTATTAAGGATTTTTCTTTGTTGGCTTCACCTTTAAGGAGGTTAACCAGAAAAGATGCAGATTGGGAATGGACTGAAGAGTGTGAAGAGGCTTTTCAGAAGTTGAAAAAGGTTGTTGGTGAAGATATAATTCTTCACAAGTTGGATTATGGTGTCGGTTCTGGAAAGATTTATCTGGCAGTGGACTCAAGTTATATTGCTGCTGGTGCTGTTTTGTCTCAGGAGGATAAGACTGGGAGGGTCAGGCCAGTAAGGTATGAGTCTGTGGTGTTTAATGAGGTGGAATCTAGGTATTCTCAACCTAAGTTGGAATTGTGTGGCATAGCTAAAATTTTAAAGAAGCTACAGACAGTTTTGTGGGGGCAGCATTTTGAGCTGCAGGTGGATGCAAAATCTTTGGTTCAGATGATCAATACACCTAGTCTTTCAAATTCTCCAATGACTAGGTGGGTCAAATTTATTCAAAATTTTTCTTTTGACCTGGTACACAAACCAGGTAAAACATTTACTATGCCTGATGGATTATCAAGGAGGCCACCTACAGATGAGGATTCTGATTCTGAAGAGTTTGACGAAGATGTTCCAGTGGTCAGGGCCAGCACAAAGGGTGCTGAGGATTTTTCTCTCCTCCCCCATGAGGCTAAACTGGATGATTGTTCTGACCTCCCCCAAGAGGCTAAACTGGCTGGATCTGATCTTGATTCTGGTGATCAGGATGATTTTGTTGATAAAGATGGAGTTGTTGTTTGGGAAAGCTCAAAATTGGAAAAGGGTGTTTTTGTTAGTGAACTGGATTCTCACAAGGTTCAATGGAAAGAGAAGGACGTGCCAAAATTTAAGGATTGGTGTCCTGGTTGGGCTGCTCAATTGGCTCATGTTCACACTGGTGATTTTGATGACAGAGTTGTACCCTTGGATGTTGTTTTGTTGGATTTTGAAGATGAGACCTGGGGTCAGTCTGGGTTTTATTTTATTTTGGTGCAATATCTGTTTACCTTGGAGAGGCCAGATAGTTGTGATGATGATACTTGGTTGGCAATCAAGAATAAGATTCCTGGATTTTATGTGTCAGGAAGGCGGTTGATGAGAAGGAGACATCCTAATCCTCAAGTGGTGGTGACTCAGAAGAAGGGTCAAGAATTGGTTTTGAAGTCTTTTCATGAAGACCTTGGTCATAGAGGCTTTGGGGAGACTTATAGAAGAGTAGCAGACAGATTTTGGTGGCCAGGTATGAAGTTGGCTGTGCAGGGTTGGGTTCAATCTTGTGAAGAATGTCAAAGAAGAAGTCACTTGAAACCTAAAGAGGTGGGCCGTGCTACTGGTGAATCAAGTCTGGATGCTGTCCATATTAAAGAGGGCAGGTATAAATACTTGATTGTTGCTAGGGATGATTTGTCTGGTTGGGTTGAGGCAGTTCCTCTGGTTAATTTGACTGCCAAGAATGTGGCAGAGTTTTTGAAGAAGGAGTGGATTTATAGGTATGGGTTGATGAAGTTGGTAACTGTTGATGGTGGGCCAGAGTTTGGTGCCAAATTTAAAGAAGCTGTGGCTAGTGTTGGTTCTAGGGTTAGAGTGGCTACACCGTATTATCCTGAAGCTGAAGGCATGGTTGAAAGAGGCCATCAGGTTATCAAGAATGCTTTGGTGAAGATGTGTGGAGATAGTGCTGAAAAGTGGAGGCATTATTTACCCTTGGTGTTATTTGCTGATAGGGTCACTGTGAAGAGGACAACTGGATATTCTCCTTATGAGTTAATTTTTGGTCAGAAAGCCATTCTACCAGTGGACTTGGAAGCTGTCTCTTATCTTGGAATTGATTGGGATGACGTGCACTCAACAGAATATTTGCTCTGTGCCAGGATGCAAAAGTTGGAATGTAGAGAGGAATGTCAGGAGAAGGCATACTTTAGAATGATGAAGATTAGGAATCAATCAGTCAGGTACTGGGACAAGAAGTTGGCTCATAGACTCAGGAATCCCTTGAAACCTGGTTGTTTGGTTTTGGTGTATAATAGAAGTTTGGAGAGTCAGTGGGGGAAAATGTTTGCTGACAGATGGAATGGACCTTACAGAGTCAGATCTCATGCATCTGGAGGTTCTTATGTTTTGGAAGAGTTGGATGGTGCAGTCTTAAAAAAGAGGGTGGCTGCAGACCAAGTGAAGAGGTTTTATCCCAGAGGCACTAGGCATGAAGAAGATTGACTCTGCAATGAGGATAAACTACGTACCATTCTTTAATTTTGGTTTTTTGTGGTGATGCTATGCATCTGTTTTTTGGAAACTTTTGTTAGAGGGTACCCATGGGTGGGGCTTCTAGATTTGATCTTGGCAAGTGTAGGGGTGACTGATGAGCTGGCTGCTCTATCAACAGTTACCCCAGATTGTCTGTTTCCAACCCTTTCTCTTAATTTGGTTGAACCCTAGTATTGGTTTCTTTTCACAGGATTTAGTCCTCTATGACTTTAAACTGGAAATTCCTTTGGTTTTCAAGTGCCAGACTCTTCACTCTTATTGGTTTTGGTTTTTTGTGTTGGATGTTGTGTTTTTGTTAGAAGGTACCCAGTGGGGGCTTCTAGATTTTATTTTGGCAAGTGTGGGGGTAACTGATGAGCTGACTGCTCTGTAGAACGGTTACCCCAGAATGTCTGTCTCAAGTCTTTTGTTTTTCCTAGTTGAATTCTAGTTCTGTTGTTTATTATTCAGGTTTTAAGTCCGCTATGACTTCAAACTGGTTTGGGACTGGCTACTTTATCTTTGGTTCTTTCAGATTGGTGGTGGATCACTGGTGTTCTCCCATCATTTTTACTTATTGGAGGGAGCCCACCCAGTTATTATTTCTATGGACCGGACTTTCCCTTATTGGACTATCTATGGAGCTGGACTGTCTTTGATTTTACAGTTATGTTTTTTTTGCTAGATAGCAGTTTTAGATTATTTTCTTTTTTCTCTTTTTTTTCTTTTAATTTTTTATGGGGGTTGTTTAAAATTATAAAATCAAAAATATAGGGTGTTACCACTTCAGGGTCACCTGGATGTGGGCAAGCATTGGTGGGGAAAGGCTCATCAATTGGCCGGGCAATGCTATTTTCTTATTTTTACTTATTATTTATATCATGTGTTTCTGTGTTTCATTATTTTTTATTATTTTCTGAATTTCTAAATTTTTTGAATTTTGTTTTCTGTTAACCATTTAAAAGAATTAATTGTGTATCCACATCAAGGTGCACTTGGATGTGGGCAAGGTATCAGGGGATCAGCTCATCAATTGGCTGGGGGATACCATTTGTATTATTTTTTATATTTTATTTTATTTCATTTATGTTATTTCATTTCATTTTAATTATTAATTTTTTATTTTAGTATATTAGTAGACCGTAAAAAAAAAAAAAAAAAAAATTCTGAAATTATTTTTTATTATTTGTTTTATATTATTTTTATGATTCTAATCTTTTGCAGGAGCTCATTGTCTGGATGATGAAGCTTCTGGAGGCTGGCCCAGATTGTGATGACGTTTTTGTTTTTTGTTGGGATTGTGGGAAGCACTGTGTTCTTTGAAGTGCATCCTGCTGGAGAGATTATAGGGATTTTAATGGTCAGGAATTGGATTAGAGGGAAGTTCAGAGGAGGAAGAAGAAGAGGTAGGAATGGAGTGCTGGAGGGTGTGTTTAATGATCCTAGACATTTTCCAGTGGTTGTCCAGTAGGCGCTTTCTCAGGGATTTTTCAAATTCATTCAAAGGTCCATGGAGGGCAAAGGCTTTTAGCATATTGGAACACATGGTGCTTAGGTGTTTCTTCATGTCTCCATAATCCAGGGTCAAAGTAGTTTCAAGAGTTTGGCAAACTCCAATAATAGATTCAGGAGGAGGGGTTCCAACTAGACAAGAAGAATTGGATCAGTAATTATTTTTGTTGAAGAAATGGAATAATTAATTTGGTACTTACAGATTGGAAGCTCATTAAATCTGTAAACAGCTGGGATTTAGATCTCTGATGATTTTTTAATGGTCATAGTGGGTGGATCAACTAGGGAAAGATATGGATTCTCATGGTCTTTCTCTGAAGGATCCTGAGAAGGTGAACTGGGATGCTGAGGTTCCTGGGGCCTAGTTGGAGCAGTGAGATTGTGGTTGTTATTGTGGTTGTTATTTCTGTTGGATTCAGCTGGAGGAGGTGCTGGTGATGGGGTACCAGGGTTGTTAAAGGATGGAGCAGGAGAGGGGTATTTGGAAGCAGACTGCTCTCTTCTGGATGGAGAATTTGAAGAGATGGAACTGTCAGAAGAGTAGTTGGCTGACAGAGGAGAGGTGTAGTTTCATTGTCTTAGTTGGGGACAAAGTTGTTGTTGTGGAGCATTTAGTGGTGTTCTGGTTTCTTCTTGGGATTCTCTGGCAGGTCTCTTAGAAATCTGGGAAATTTTGGTGCTTTTGGACTTTGGAAGGGTGGATTGCATTGCTCTGGGAGCAGTAGGAGGTAGTTGGGTTGAGTTGTTGTTGTTGTCTGGATGAATTTGGCTATTTTCTGGCCGTTTTTGGAGGTTTTGGCCCTGATTTTCACTGTTTGGTTATGTGGGCGGGCTGCTCAAAGTTGGCCAGGCCGCCTGGACGTGGTCTAGAATCCTGGGAGTTGATTTTGAAGCTTTTGGAGCTAATTTGGCGGAGATAAAAGCAGTTTCTTGTGAGGCTAAGGCTGGTCTTTTGGGAAGAGTGCGGGAAGCTGAGCTTCTGGATCTTCTGGAAGGAGCAGAAAATAGAGAGGAAGAGGAAGGACCAAGCTCTGGGGATCTGGTAGGAGATCTGGAGATGTATTTGTGAGAAGGAGAAGGCGGAGGAATAGGGTAGTTGGCGTCTCTGTCACATATTTTCTTTTTGGAATAGCAAGAGTCACAAGCCCTGTTGTAGAATTTGGATTCAGGATTTGGAAGAGTGAATGTGCAAGGTCTGCACATGTGGATGCACTGTTTGCAGGCATAGTACTTGGGAGCAGTGAAGCAAGGGAGAGTAGAAGGGTTAACATCAGGAGTTCCAGCCATGATCTGTGGTGAGAAAAGATGATGAAAAGGGATAGGAGGAGATTTTTGTCAGTGATGGGTAGATGATGAAGTGAAGGTGGAAGTTCAGCAGGTTGGCTGTAGAGGTGTGCTGCATGAAATTGGCTGCGTCCATTTTATGCAAAATTCCGTCAGTCCATCAAGACTCTAAACTGAAAAAGCTATATTATCAAAGAAGTCCATCAAGACTCTAAACTGAAAAAGCTATGGTATCAAGTCAGTCCATCAAGACTTTAAACTGAAATCTGGTTTCTGTTAGTCCTCCAAGACTTTAAACTGGCTGGTTTCAAGATTTTATCAAGGTAGTCCGTCAAGACTTTAAACTGAAAAACTGTGTTAGTCCCCCAAGACTTTAAACTGAGGGTTGTAAGTCCCCCAAGACTATAAACTGAGGAAAAAGTTTTTGTTGTGGAGTTGGTTTTGAAATATTGGTGGAGGGTATCCACAGGGGGAGCCTCCGAATTTAGCAAAGGCAAGTTTGGGGGTAATTGATGGGCTGGCAGCTCTATTCACAATTACCCCAGAATGTTAGTTTTTCTCTGTGTCTTAATGTGGTTGATCTCTGGTTCTGGGTTTATGATTTAGGTTTTTGAGTCCCCAAAGACTTTAAACTGAGGGATTTGGAGTCCCCCAAGACTATAAAATGAGGATGGTCCCCCAAGACTTAAAACTGAGGGTTGTTTGTGGTTACATCCTATAGAGGGTGTGGTCAATTTTTCTTTTCAGAATCAAACTCAAGTACTAGTGGAATTACAGAGGGAATCAAGAGATGAAATGAAGTGTTCAGAATTAGCCTTGAACTGGTGAATGAGGTGCCTTCTGTTCTCAATTTCCTGTGGATCTCTAGCAGGAGTGGATTGGAAGTAGTGAAGCAGAAGTTGTTTCTGTTGAGATGTGTGTTGTTGGAACTTGGCCTTGATAGTGGGAAAGTGCGTTGGTGTTGGTGGTGCAATGGATCCTAGATTGTTATCATCACTATCAGAAGAGGGAGGAACTGAGAAGTTATCAGTTTTAAAGTTGAAGGAAGAAATATTGTTCTTTACCATCAGATGGACCAGGGATGGGGGAACTAGTTGTTTTATGGGTTCTGGCACTCTTCTGGGAAGGGTGGAGCTTTTTGATTAATCTGGGTATCACGATGGATGACCTAGATCTTTTGGTGCTGGCAGAAGAAGGACCAGGTTGAGGTGGAGGTGAATCTGTTGTGGAAGAAAGTAGACCAGGTCTGTGGCAGGTCTTCTTTCTGGATTGGCAGACATCGCAGGACATTCTGTATGGATGGACAGGTGGTGTCATGGCGCAGATTAAATTATTGTTGATGCAGTATTGGCAGGGGCCCATTTCAGAGGCAGATTTGGGAAGAAGGTTAAACATGGTGGTTGGATGAAGAAAGAATGCGGACATTCTCAATTGGAGGGAGGATGTGGTCTTCCAACATTGGCAGGGGCCTTTGTTGTGTGATTTGGCGCGGTTTTTGCATGTCTTAATTGATATCTGTTAAAGAATTGGGTATTTTTCTGGTTTTATTCCATGAATATTGGGTCTGCGGGTAAGTGGGTGCTATAATTTGATAGCCCTGGTCTTTCTCTATATTTTATGTCTTGTAGACATTTTTCATATTCTGAGTTTTAAGGGGTCATTTCCTCATTTTTCGTTTATAAAAGATTGCTGTTTAATTTTGTTTTTCATGTTTTGCGGGCTAACCTTAAGTCTTAGGGTTAAGTGCTTAGTACCATTTGATAGAGCTAATTTTTCTCTATATTTCATGTCACAATGTTGTTATAGTGAAATTCCGTGTTTTAAAGGTTTTAGTAGTTGTAGCTAATTTTTCTAAGTAGATAAGTGGTTTTTATTGGTTTTCTGGCTTCAGGGAGGCTGGGCCGCTTCAGGCGGCATCTCCGACGTTGGGTGGCCCGCCCGCCTCTGTTTTAGGAGGTTGGGGAGCGCTCCAGGAGGGGTTTTTATGCAATTTGGTGGGTACAGGTGCCAGATTGGTGGGTGCGCATGGGCTCTTAGTTAGTGGTCTGTGTGTACATAGTGAATGTCAGCCTAAATATCCTTAGGACTGAGTATTTCTTATGCTTAAAATAAGATAACCTTAAGTAGATTAAGCTTATATCTTAAAAATAAGGTTAAAATAATAATATATATTATTTTATTATATATATATATAATTATTATTCTATTATATAATTTATAATAGTTTAAATAGCTTATCCATGGCCTAATAATACTTATTAAGGTGGTAATGGAGTCATAATATACTTATCTTAAGTGATATGAAGTAATTATTGACATACATAAGCTTATATGTATACATAAATCTCATATTCAGTAAAATATGCAGTATATTATGTATATTTAGGTATATAAGTGGGTTTTAGCCCCTTAATAGCCTATAACCTTTGTTTTTCTGCTTATTTTAGGTCATATGGACAAAATCAGTTGACTCACAACGCCTACAGAAGCATAGACACCTATATCAGGAGCATACACCCAGTTTGGACAACTAAAATTACTTCCTTGGATGGTTATTCACGGATTTATGGGTTGGAAGGATGTTTCTGGGTTAATATGGATGCTTGGGGATGTTATTGGGGTCTTGGACATTTTATTTGTTTCCTTTATATGTTTTTAGTTTAATTAAATCTCTTTTTGATTATTTATCACTATGCAATATAGGGGGTGGACTTGCTAGCAAGTCCTCAACCTGAACTCAGATGGAACTCAGATGGAACTCAGACTGAACTCAGACTGAACCCATACTGAACTCTACTTGAACACCCACCTAAAACTGTTCTGCTGAGTGGTGTTCATCCCTGATTGTATGGTTCCTTTATCAATAGATCAATGTGTGTTCAATCTATGGTGAGTTCGGGTCCAAGGTTGCGGACTTGCTAGCAAGTCCGCCCCCCATATTGTGAGGTGTATTTTACCTGTTTCTTTATGGTATCCGCTTTTATCTGGGTTTTCTATTTATGGTTTGGATCAGTGTTATTATTAATAGTGATGGAGGGTCCTTACTGGAGGTCTGGGTGTTGAAACTGCTTGAAGTGGACGCCATGGGGAGGTGATGGGCCCTCACAGTGTTGTAATTGCCAGGGATAGCAGTGACATCATCTGGATTGAAGGTCTGTGCACTCCAGTGGATTTGGGTATAAGTAAGGAGGGATTTTGACGGTTTATTATCATCATTCAATTACTACAATTCAAACAACCACTACAATACAATTATTAGAATTCAGAAATATATTATAAAGCCCTTATAAATTGATATTTTCTTTATATAAGCTATAACTATATTTTATTCTTCTATTTTCCACCACTAGCACGCATTTAAATCCAAGTATTGTGAGTTTTATTTGAGTATAACTATTCTATTAGTCTTCCCCTGAGGTTTAATCACTAAATCATTTATTAATAAGTAGTAGGACCATAAAATAATACTATTACATCATACTTATATACTAGACTATACTGACAATTGGGGGTCTTTCCTTATATTTTACTTATTATTTAGTATAAGCCTTGGGACGTGATTTTTACCTTAGTACAGCTCAAAATTAACCAAATATTTGGGTCTGCTGCATATTAGTGGGTCATCATAACTCAGTGATTGCGGAAAAGAACCCTTAAAATAATTTTACTAATTTTTTATCATAAAAAGTAGATATTTACAGTAGTAACTGTACCCAATATAAACCCAATTTCACTTGGTATTTGGACACCAATATGACAACCAATTAAATTGGTATTTGGCTAAAGCTTGGCAAGCTAAATATTCACCCTTATAGAGGTCTAGTTAAACTTATTATTATATTTTTAACAGATTTTTTCAAATTTTTCTTACATTTTATTTAAATAAATAAAGATATAAATTCAGGGTAAGCTCCATTGCTTCTTTATTAGTAATATAATTGCTAATATCTTTTGTCTACTAATTCCATAGAGTTTTTACTTTTGTAGACGTAAAATATTGTCATTCTGAACAATATGAGTGTTCCCCAGGACAGTGTAAGTGAAAAGCCTGCTTATAATACCAGGTCTAAAACTAACAAAAACTTTCCAGGACATCACCATGGAGGGACAACAGTACCCCCAGCCAGAAAGCATGAGTATAGAGGAAAAGGAAGCCCTCTTAAAAAAGATAACTATAAAAAAGAAGTCTCCTCCTCTTCAGGATCAACTGTCCCACCTGGCAAAACAGGTTCTGAAGTTGGAGGAATCAAAATCTCTCATGTTCAAAGAAGTAGAGCAGTTGCAAAACAATTGCAAGGTAGGGTTTCAGCAGATGAATCAGGCAATGGCAGAATTAAAGGGAGGCCAGGACAGTCAATCAAATCAGAAACCCCCTACCCAAGGAGGGTCCACTCACTCCCAGGAGAAAATCCTGGTAGACAAATGGAAATGGGACTGGTTTCACCAACAGTGGACAAGCCACAGTTGCAACAGGGATCCACCACCTCATCTGACTTCCTCAGCTCACCCTTACAAAGGAAAAAAGTGCCAAAAATCAGGACTGGCAACCATCCCGTGGTAAGTAGATTACCCTCTCAGATTGAACATAATACTGATAATTACAATATAGGTAATTCTATTGATGTTAAATCTGTGCAAAAAATAGAGGAGGATTTAAGAAATTTAGGTTTTAGAGTAGATACACCTGACTTGTCTTTTGTCCACAATAACAGTACTATTTATAATGATAATACAGTTAACCCTCAGTTGCAACCACCTACTAGTGAGATGAGAAGTTCACAGGAGAATGAGAGAATTGAAAAAGAAGACATTGAATATTTTAACAATAATCCAACTGTCCATAGAATTGTTTCAGCATTGTGGAATAGAATGACTGATTGTGAGGAACAGACAGTTAAGCTCACTAGTGATACAATTTCATCCTTGACATTAAAAATTTCTCAATTAGCAACACGTAACAGAAAATTAGAGAAAGAACATTTGTCTCTAACTCTTAAATATGATTCATTGAGTAATAAATATAATGACATTTCAAACAAATTTTGTGAGTTAGAAAAATTATATGAAACACATTTATTAAAAACTGAATCAAGAACAAAGTTATCATTTGCCTAGACAAGTCAAAGTGTCTCTGAGTTGCTACAAAGATTAACTAAAGTTGAGATTGAAACTGCCAATCTACTAATGAACCAGGATAATCATAAGTATAATCAATATAATAATAATCCTTTCATTGGCAAAAGTGAATCTCATTCCTTCCCTGTACCACCACAATTAAAACCATGTGGTGGTAGTGTCAAATCTGAAAATGTAAGTCACAAATCCGTGCAGGAAGAAATACAAGACCATTTATCTAAAGTAAATGAGTTGTTGAATTTACCTAAGATTAGTGAGATAAAATCCAATCAGAAAAACTGGCCTAAGATAGATCAGTACCCAACTTATGATGGGGAAGCCAGCTCTGATTGGCAACATTTTATTCAAAGAATTGACGACTTGAAATTCTCATATAAGTTACCAGATGAAGAGATAACATCAAAATTAATTTCTTTATTTAAGGATGTTGCTTTATTATGGTTTGAAGCTGTCTTAAGTGAGGGTAGAGACTACTCTTGGGCTGAATGGAAACAACTTATTGAAAAACAATTTGGAGGTTCTAAATTCAGGCTTACTCAGCAGAGACTTTATGAGAAGACTAGGTATAATCTGTTGAATGGTGAAAAACCTATGGTATTTTTAATGAATTTAAACAAAATATTAAAAGCCATTGAGCCTCATATGGATTTTAACTTATGGAAAGATAAGATAATATAAAGATTACCTATATCTGTCAGAGACATTGTTGTAGCTAGAACATTAAATTTTACTGAATATTCTGACTTTATTAATATATTAAACCATAAGTATGAATCAAGGTATTCCACTTATAAGCAAAATGTTGAACCTGTAAAAACTCAGAATTCAAAAACACTTCAAGAGAATCAGAAAAAACCTACTGCACCTGTAGTACCTAAAAAGTATGAAACAAATACTTGTTATAAGTGTAACAAACCTTGGGTCAAAGGTCACAAATGTGAGAAAAACATAAATATTGTTGAAAATCAATGTGAATCTGAAACTAAAACTGAAAAAAGTAAAGAATCAAGTGATTATGACAGAAATATCTCATATAGTGATGAAAATGAAGTCTGTATGTTGGAAGATGATTTTTCCATCTTTGAAAATCCAATATTAAATATGGACTCAAATGAATCTTTAATGAATTTTGAGGATGCTGAAATTATTAAGGATATACAAGCTGATAACTTTAGAATGACACCTATCACGGTTCCAGCTATCATTTCTGGTGAAAATGTTAATATAGTACTGGACACAGGAGCTGCTGGTTCTGTTGTTTCCACTAATACATTACAGAAAATTGATAGTGAATATAAGTTTAAGCTTAAACCACTTCAAAATAAAAATTGGAGAGGTTTTGGATCAGTGATACACCCCATTGGTAAATACAAAGCTGATGTTTTCTTTAAACACCAACATGGTTATGTAAGGGTAACTTGTGGATTGTAGTAATAGATAATACTAATTGTAGTAACTGTTTTATCATTGGAAATGATATTATGACTAAATTTGTTGTAAAATTAGACCCTGCTAATAACAATTTTACAATTGGCATGAATGGTAAAAGGAAATTTAAAATAAATTCTTTTAACACAGTCTTACACATTGAGTCAGTAACAAATTCCCCGTCTAAAGGAAGAGAATCCAATGAGATGGAACTTCTGGAAACAGAAATTTCAAAAGCATCATTTGGCCCTCAGATAAGTAAAACTGAGAAAGATAATATTTTGGAATTAATTAAAGCTTTTCCAATGGCTTTTGCACATGGTAAAAATGAACTTAGCCTTGTAAAAGATCATGAAATGAAGATTAGTTTAACCTGTGATATGGATAATATTCCTGCTAGTCTTAAAAAGAAACCATACCCTGCTTCACCAATGAAGAGGAAAGACATAGAGGATAATATTAAGATGTTATTAAAAATGAACATTCTTGAGAAGGTTGAAACTACACCAAAATATTGTGTAATATCACCAGTGCTAATTTCTTATGAACAAGATAAAGCAAGACTGTGTGGTGATTATAGAGCATTAAATACATTTAAAGTAGATGATATTTATCCCTTGCCAAGGATTGCCTCTATACATGCTACCCTTAAAGGTGCTAAATATATAAGTTGGCTTGATGGAAATAAAGGGTACCATCAAATTCCTGTTGAAAAGAATTCACAGAACTTTTTGGTTGATAACAACACACATGGGAATTTATAAGTATGTCAGAATGCCATTTGGACCAAAAAATGCCCCATCAGTATTTCAGAAGTTAATGGATATAACATTCCATAATGAAATGATTGAGGGATGGTTAATGGTATACATTGATGACATCATAGTGTTCTCTAAAACGTTTGATGAACACTTAATCCATTTAAGGAAAGTATTTCAGAAAATGGATGAAATAAAAATGACCCTTGCATTGAAAAAATGTAAATTTGGGTTTGAATCTTTAAAAGTGCTTGGTCATATTGTATCTGGCTTACAAATATGTGTAGACCAAAATAAAGTGGCTGCAATAAAGAATATTGGCATTCCTCAAAATGTGAAAGATGTACAATCTTTTCTTGGAATGTGTGGTTATTATAGACAATATATAAAAAACTACCTATCAATTGCTGCACCACTGACCACACTGATAAAGAAATCAGAAGCTTTCACTTGGAATAATGAAAGACAACAAGCTTTTGGTAAGTTGAAAGAATGTTTAATGACAGCTCCTATCTTGGGATTACCAGATTTCCAATTACCTTTTGTATTATATACAGATGCAAGTTTTATTGGACTGGGTGCTGCTTTGCATCAAAAACAACTTATTGAAGGAAAAATGTCAGAAGTAGTAATCTGCTATATTTCACGTACTCTAAGAAGTGGTGAATTGAAATATGGTGCTACTCAACTTGAATGTTTGGAAGTAGTATGGGCTCTTGAAAAGCTACATTATTACCTTGAAGACCAAAAATTTGAGTTAATAACTGACTGTAGTGAAGTTAAGTCACTCTTAAACATGAAAACTCCTAATAGACACATGTGTAGATGGCAATTAGCTGTACAAGAATTCAGAGGATGGATGACCATTACACATAGAGCAGGAACCTTGCACTCTAATGTAGATCTGTTATCTAGAGTACCTCTGCCTAATAATGATGATAATCCTGCTTATGTTCCTGAGTCAGAGATTATTAACATTTATGGCATTTATATTGTAGATCTTGAGGATGAATTTATGCAATCAATTCTTGATAATTATAATTCAGATCCTGACTTAAGTAAATTAACTACAATATTAAATGATCCATCTAATGCTTCAATGAATGTTTTAATAAAAACATTAACAATTAAGTATAAAGAGGCATTAGAAAAAGGAAAATTTTCCATTGAGGATGGTTTTATATATTACAGGAAAAAATTAAGTAATGTAATTGTAATTCCACCTTCAATGAAGGAGTTAATGTTAAGTATATGTCATGATGATATATTAGCAGGTCATTTTGACTACCATAAAACATTAACCAGAGTAAAAAACACAGCTTGGTGGATTAACATGTCTGAGGATGTTCAGAAATATGCTGAAACATGTGATTCTTGTCAAAAATCTAAAAGATTAACAGGAAAAAGAGCTGGTTTATTACAACAAATTGAGCAACCAAAAGCTCCACGGGAAATCATTAACATGGACTTTGTAACAGGTTTGCCAATAGCAGGGCATAAGAGTTATAACTCCTGCTGGATAATTGTATATAGATTTACAAAGATGTGTAAATTTATTCCTACCCACAAAGAGGTTTCTGCAAAGGACTTAGCTTTTTTATGGTGGACACAAATGTTAAATACAGCAGGTTTCCCCAAAGCAATAGTTTCTGACAGAGATCCTAAATTTACTTCTGAGTTCTGGACGTCACTTATGGATGTTTCAGGGTGTCAATTAAAACTTTCTACAGCACACCATCCACAAACTGATGGGCTAGCAGAAAGAATGATACAAACCTTAGAAGATATGATAAGAAGATACTGTGCTTTTGGTCTTAATTTTAAAGACAATGACAAATTCACGCATGATTGGGTAACCCTTATCCCAGGTTTAGAATTTGCATATAATAGTACAGTACATTCTGTCACTGGCAAAAAGCCATTTGAGTTATGGTTGGGTTATGTACCTAATACCCCTGCTAAAACTATCAATAAGTTACCTAGATTGGATATTCATCCAGGTACTAAATCTTTTCTTCAGATGCAGGAATTATGCAGAAAACATGCTCAAGAATGTATAAATAAGGCTTTTGAGTATGAAAAGAAAAGATGGGATAAAGCCCATAAAGAACAAATGTTCAAAAAGGGTGATGAAGTCCTTATTTCAATGCTACATTTCAATTTAAATGGTAATGTTAAATTGAAGGATCCATTCATTGGACCATTTGTAGTTAAAAAGATGGTTGGTAATAATGCTGTTGAGGTTATTCTATATGCACCTTATGATAGAAAACATCCAGTATTTCCTATTTCTCTTATAAAACCATACCATTCTAATGATACTGCTCTATTTCCAAGAAGATCAGGAAGGCATAAACAGCAACCTGAAGAAATAGTGGAAAAGGCAGAAATTGAAAAGATACTTAAAAAGAGACACCTTACTAAAGAAAAGGGAGTTGAGTATCTATTAAGATTTAAAAAAAAATCAAGTGAATATGACCAGTGGATTCCAGAAAATGAAATCTCTGATCTTAAAAATCTCTTGAAAAAATTTAAATCTAAATAATACTGTTCATTCAGTATATGTATTATAAAAATTATTTTTTCACTCCTTAGTTTTAATTAAAATGGCTTAACATTTTTTTTTGTTTTTTTTGGGGTGAGGGAGTGTCAGCCTAAATATCCTTAGGACTGAGTAATTCTTATGCTTAAAATAAGATAACCTTAAGTAGATTAAGCTTATATCTTAAAAAAAGGTTAAAATAATAATATATATTATTTTATTATATATATATATAATTATTATTCTATTATATAATTTATAATAGTTTAAATAGCTTATCCATGGCCTAATAATACTTATTAAGGTGGTAATGGAGTCATAATATACTTATCTTAAGTGATATGAAGTAATTATTGACATACATAAGCTTATATGTATACATAAATCTCATATTCAGTAAAATATGCAGTATATTATGTATATTTAGGTATATAAGTGGGGTTTAGTTCCTTAATAGCCTATAACCTTTGTTTTTCTGCTTATTTTAGGTCATATGGACGAAATCAGTGGACTCACAAAGCCTACAGAAGCATAGACACCTATATCAGGCGCATACACCCAGTTTGGACAACTAAAATTACTTCCTTGGATGGTTATTCACATATTTATGGGTTGGAAGGATGTTTCTGGGTTAATATGGATGCTTGGACATTTTATTTGTTTCCTTTATATGCTTTTAGTTTCATTAAATCTCTTTTTGATTATTTATTTTACCTGTTTCTTTATGGTATCCGCTTTTATCTGGGTTTTCTATTTATGGTTTGGATCAGTGTTATTATTACTAGTGATGGAGGGTCCTTACTGGAGGTCTGGGTGTTGAAACTGCTTGAAGTGGATGCCATGGGGAGGTGATGGGCCCTCACAGTGCTGTAATTGCCGGGGATAGCAGTGACATCATCTGGATTGAAGGTCTGTGCACTCCAGTGGATTTGGGTATAAGTAAGGAGGGATTTTTACGGTTTATTATCATCATTCAATTACTACAATTCAAACAACCACTACAATACAATTATTAGCATTCAGAAATATATTATAAAGCCCTTATAAATTGATATTATCTTTATATAAGCTATAACTATATTTTATTCTTCTATTTTCCACCACTAGCACGCATTTAAATCCAAGTATTGTGAGTTTTATTTGAGTATAACTATTCTATTAGTCTTCCCCTGAGGTTTAATCACTAAATCATTTATTAATAAGTAGTAGGACCATAAAATAATACTATTATATCATACTTATATACTAGACTATACTGACAGTGAATAAGACAGTTTGGGGCAACCTTAATCATCATACAACCATACGGAGGTGATATCATTGTTCCTCGCTCAGTTTTCACTGTTTTCTGGCCACAATTGGCTGTGTTTGTTGCAAGTGAGTTCTTCATTTAACTTAACTTTGGCAACTATTTTCTCTGTTATAGTCTTGCAAGCTATAGCAAGTATTATTGCTGTCTCTGGTGTGCATTTGCAGCCTACATCAAGTATCTTTGCTGTCTCTGGTGTGGACTTTGTTCTACATTTCAGTTCTTTGGTCTGGTAGTCTATCTGGGGACTACTTTCTTGGCTCATCAAGTAGTCAAGTGTGTTAAACAGGAGCTTTAGCAAAACAGGAACCAACTTACTTTAGCAAGTAAATCTCACTCTATTTTTCTAAAGGGACAGGGGATTTCCTCTCTGGTTTTTCTCCAACTCCCTTGGTCAAGGCCTATAGCTAGTACTATAGGATTGTCTACAGCCGATTTTCCAGAACTGACACCCCCTAATATGAGGCTTATGCATACATATAAGCTTATTTATGTCTATAATTACTTAATATCACTTAAGATAAGTATATTATGACTCCATTAGCACCTTAATAAGTATTATAAGGCTATAGATAAGCTATTTAAACTTAACTAAGTCATTTAATAGTGTAATAAATATATATATAAGCATAATAACCATATATATAAGCATTATGACAATAATTTTTACTTATAAGATTTATTAAATTAAGTTTATCTTATTCTAAACATAAGAAATACTCAGTCCTTGGTATACCTAGGCTGACATCACTCCTCAGCTCTAAAGGTAAGTCCCCTTCTCATTTTTTGTTAAATAATTGCGGATTGAAGCCCCTATTCTTCCCTCTATTTATTCCCTTATTTTTTCTTTCCTTTTTTTATCACTTGTTTTAGTTTAGTTTCTGATTTGACTGTTCTATTGTTTCCTTTGTTTCCCTCCCTTTTTTTTCTTAATCTACAATCATTTTCATTTTTTGTTTTATTGACTTTTTGGTGTTTTTTATTGTCATTTATAGTTTTTTTTCAGCCTAGAAATTCCCAGGAATAAGTAAGAGCTGATTATAAGTTATTTTGAACACATGTAGTACACATGTGAACAATAAATGAAGGCATACAAGTTGTATACATAGGTGAAATCAATGATTAAACACAATATATGCCATTATAAGACCTTATATATGCACATACATCCACCTTTTATAAGTCTTATGTACTTAATATTAAGTTTTAATATTTCAGGGTAATCTTAAGAATCCTAAAAATAAGGCTACATAATTTTTAAGTAGACTTAAATCTATTGTTTTCATTGTTTATGGAAAAAACAAGAAATGTGCTTTACAACACTTTAAAGTTGAATATATGTGCTATAAATTTAATAATATTAAAAATGTGTCTTAACAGGTCAATTTGTCTTAATTAAAACTATTGATTTGGCTATTAAAATGGATAAAAATAACACTTTTTTAATTTAGTTTTTTTATGCCATATATGGCTTCTGTGTACTGGCCACATACTGCCTGCATTTTTCCCACATGAATAGCTTCATTTTTAGCATTATTAGAATTTTAACACTATAATTACCCAACATTGTATGCCCACTATGGGGAAACATGCTAAAATAAGCACCAAGCGCTTATTTAGTGTCATAATTTAATTATTAGTGCATTGACTTCATTATATGCACTAATTTCATTAATAAGCACAAGATTGGTGCCCATAATTCAATACCACACTTAAAATTGGTCTATTTAGTCAAGGATTTACCTGTGCAAGAACCTTCCAAGAGACTGCAATCAGTTACCCCACATTTCATGTCTTATTTTGGGTTTCTCAGTGGTTTCTCAGTCAATATTGGTCATATTTGGATGGGGATTTCACATAGTAATTTGGAATAATTAGACCCTTAATTTCTAATGTTAAAACCCCTTAATTACTTGTTATATTTAGAGATTTTCTTTCCTTATTTAGCCTTTTATTTTTAGAAGTACAGCTGTAGACAATCCTATAGTACTAGCTATAGGCCTTGACCAAGGGAGTTGGAGAAAAACCAGAGAGAAAATCCCCTGTCCCTTTAGGAAAATAGAGTGAGATTTACTTGCTAAAGTAAGTTGGTTCCTGTTTTTCTAAAGCCCCTTTTTCAACACACTTTACTTCTTGATGAGCCAAGAAAGTAGTCCCCAGACAGACTAACAAGCCAAAGAACTTCAAATGTAGACCAATGTCCACACCAGAGAAAGCAATGATACTTGATGTAGGTTTCAAATCCACACCAGAGACAGCAATAATACTTGATATAGCTTGCAAGACTATAACAGAGTACCTGTTGCCAAATTTGAGTTAAATGAAGAACTAACCTTGAAACCAACACAGCCAATTATGGCCAAAAAAACAGTGAAAACTAAGTGAGGAACAAGGATATCACCTCTGGATGGTTTTATGATAATTAAAGTTTCCCCAAACTGTCTTATTCACTATGTACACACAGACCACTATCTAAGAGCCCATGCACACCAAAGAATTTGGCGCCTGTACCAGCCGAATTGAATAAAAACCCTCCAGAAGCACTTCCCAACCTTCTAAAACAGAGGTGGGTGGGCCGCCCAATGTCAGAGGTGCCGCCTGAAGCGGCCTGGCCTCCCTGAAACCAGTAAACCAATAAAAACACCTAATCTACTTAGAAAAATGAGCTACAACTACTAAAAACCTTAAAACACAGAATTATGCTATACAACATTGAGACATGAAATATAGAGCTAAATTAGCCCTATCCAATGGTACTAAGTACTTAACCCTAAGACTTAAGGTTAGCCCATAAAACACGAAAAACAAAATTAAACAGCTATCTTTTGTAACTGAAGAATGAGGAAATGACCCTTTAAAACTTAGAATATGAAAAATATTATCAAGACATGAAATATATAGAAAAAACGGGGCTATCCAATGATAGTACCCACATACCCGCAGTCCAAATATTCACAGAATAAAAACAGAAAAATAACCAATTCTTCAACAGATGTCAATTAGGACATGCACAAACAGCGCCAAACCACACAACAAAGGCCCCTGCCAATGTTGGAAGACCACATCTTCCCTCCAATTCAGAATGTCCACATTCTTTCTTCATCACACCACCATGTTCAACCTTCTTCACAAATCTACCTCTGAAATGGGTCCTTGCCAATACTGCATTGACAATAATTTAATCTGCACCATCACACCTCCTGTCCATCCATACAGAACATCCTGAAATGTCTGCCAATCCAGAAAGAAGACCTGCTACAGACCTGGTCCATTATCTTCTGCAACAGCTTCACCTCTACCTCAACCTGCTCCATCTTCTACCAGCACCAAAAGATCTGGGCCATCTATCTTAATTCCCAGATTAATCAAAAAACTACACCCTTCCCAGAAGAGTGCCAAAACCACTAAAACAGCAAGTTCCACCATCCCTGGTCCATCTGATGGTAAAAACTTTGATTTCTTCTTTCCACTTTATAAAACTGATGAATTCTCAGTTCCTTCATCTCCTGACAGTGATGATATCAATGTAGGATCCATTGAACCAACAACACCAAACCACTTGCCCACAATTAAGGCCAAGTTCCAACAACACACGTCTCAACAGAAACACCTTCTGCTAAAATACTTCCAATCCACTCCTACTAGAGATCCACAGCACATTTAAAACAGAAGACACCTCATCCACCAGCTCAAGGCTAATTCTGAACACTTCATTTCATCCCTTGATTCCCTCTGTAATTCCACTAGTACTTGAGTTTGATCCAGAAAAGAAAAATTGACCACACCCTTTATAGGATGTAACCACAAACAACCCTCAGTTTTAAGTCTTGGGGGACCATCCTCATTTTATAGTCTTGGTGGACTCAAAAACCCTCAGTTTAAAGTCTTGGGGGACTCAAAACCTAAATCATAAACCCAGAACCAGAGATCAACCACATAAAGACACAGAGAGAAGACTAACATTCTGGGGAAATTGTGAATAGAGCTGCCAGCCCATCAATTACCCCCAAACTTGCCTTTGCTAAATTCAGAGGCTCCCCCTGTTGATACCCTCTTCCAATCTTTCTAACCCATTCCAACAACAAAAACCCATTCCTCAGTTTATAGTCTTGGGGGACTACACCATCAAACAATCCTTAGTTTAAAGTCTTGGGAAACTAACACAGTGTTCAGTTTAAATTCTTGATGGACTAATCTTGAAACAATAGATTTTTCAGTTTAAAGTCTTGATGAACTATTCTTGAAACCAGCCAGTTTAAAGTCTTGGAGGAATACCAGAAACCAGATTTCAGTTTAAAGTCTTGATGGACTGGCAGAATTTTGCATAAAATAGACGCAGCCAATTTCATACAGAATACAACTACAGACAACCTTCTGAGCTTCCACCTTCACTTCATCATCTACCCATCACTGACAAAAATCTCCCTCTTATCTCTTTCCGTCATCTTTTCTCACCAAAGATCATGGCTGGATCCTGAGATTTTGACCCCTCCAATCTTCCTTACTTCACTGCTCCCAAGAACTATGCCTGCAAGCAGTGCATCCACGTGTGCAGACCTTGCACATTCACTCTTCCAACTCCTGAAGCCAAATTCTACAACAGGGCCTATGATTATTTCTACTCCAAAAAGAAGAAATGTGACAGAGATGCCAACTACCCTATACCTCCTCCTACACCTTCTCATAAATACCTCTCCAGATCCCCTACCAGATCCCCAGAGCTTGGTCCAGCCTCTTCATCTTTATCCTCAGCACCATCTAGAAGATCCCGGATCTCAGTTTCCAGAACTCTCCCAAAAAGGCCTGCTTTAACTTCCCAAGAAACAGCTTTTATCTCTTCTAAATTAGCTACAAAAGCTTCAAAATTAGATCCTATGCTTCTAGACCGCATCCAGGCAGCCCAGCCGATGTTGGGAGGCCCGCCCGCCTCACTAGACAGTGAAAATCAGGCTCAAACCCTCCAAAAACAACCAGAAAACAGCCAAATTCCTCCAATCAACAAAAACAACTCCACGCAACCACCTCCCATTTCTCCCAGAGAAATGCAGCCAACCTCTCCAAGGTCCAAAAACTCCAAAATTTCCCAAACTTCTAGGATACCTGCCAGAGGACCCCAGGAAAAAACCAGAGCACCCAACACCGCACCAAAGCAACAACTTCCCCCCCAGTTAAGACAACAAAAGTACACCTCTCCTCTGTCAGCCAACTATTCTTCTGACAGTTCCATTCCTTCAAAAGCATCATCCAGAATAGATCAGTCTGCTTCCAGATCACCCTCTCCTGCCCCATCTTATAACAACCCTGGTACTCCATCACCAGCACCCCATCCCACTGAATCAAGCAGAAATATTAACAACAGCAACAACATGCCTGCTACTCCAACTAGGCCCCCAGGAACATCAGCCTCCTAATTCACCTTCTCAAAACCTTTCAGAGGAAGACCAAGAGAATCCATATCTTTCCCTGATTGATCCACCTACTATCACCATTCCAAAATCTTCAGAAGTCCAAATTCCAGCCGCTTACAAATTTGATGAGCTTTCAATCTGTAAGTACCACATTAATTCATCCAATTTCTTCAAAAAAAATAATTACTGATCCAATTCTTCTTGTCTAGTTGGCACCCCTCCTCCTGAATTTACTATTGGAGTTGGCCAACCTCTAGAAACTTCTTTGACCCTGGATTATGGAGACATGAAACAACATCTCAGCACCATGTGTTCAAACATGCTGAAAGCCTTTGCCCTCCATGGACTTTTAAATGACTTTAAGAAAACCTTGAGGAAAAAACTATTGGACGACCACTGCAAGATGCCTAGGATCATTAAGCACACCTTCCAACAATCCATTCCTGCCTCTTCTTCTTCCTCTTCTGAACTTCCATCCAAACCCATTCCTGCCCATTATAATCCATATAATCTCTCCAGAAGGATGCACTTCAAAGAACACAGTGTTTCCCACAACCTCAACAAAAAAACAAAAGCAACATCACAATCTGGACCAGCCTCCAGAAACTTCATCATCCAGACATTGAGCTCCTGCAAAAAGATTAAAAACATAATAATAAATAAAATAAAATACAATTAATAACTACAAATTCAAATGTTTTTTTCTGGTCTACTAACATACTAAAATTAAAAATTGATAATAAAAATAAAAATAAATGAAATAAAATAAAAGATAAAAAATAATACAAATGGTATCCGCCAGCCAATTGATGAGCTGATCCCCTGATACCTTGCCCACATCCAAGTGCACCTTGATGTGGATACACCTTAAATAATTTAAATGATTTGAAATAAGAAACATAAATTAAGGGTAATAATGAGGATAAAAAAAAATGACATTAATGAAATTTAAAATAATAAAAAAATAAAAAAAAATAATAAAATAGCATTTCCCAGCCAATTGATGAGCCTTTCCCCACCAATGCTTGCCCACATCCAGGTGACCCTGATGTGGTAACACCCTATATTTTTGATTTTATAATTTTAACAACACCCATAAAAAAATTAAAAGAAAAAAAAAGAAAAAAGAAAATAATCTGAAACTACTATCTAGCAAAATCATAACTAAAAAATCAAAGAAATTCCAGCTCCATGGATGGTCCAGATTAAGAGAAGTCCAGTAAGAGAAAGTCCAGTCCATAGAAATGATCACTGGGTGGGCTCCCTCCAATATGTAAAAATGATGGGAGACCACCAGTGATCCACCACCAATCTGAAAGAACCAAAGATAAAGTAGCCAGTCCCAAACCAGCTTGAAGTCATAGCGGACTTAAAACCTGAATAATAAACAACAGAACTAGAATTAAACTAGGAAAAACAAAAGACTTGAGACAGACATTCTGGGGTAACTGTTCTACAGAGCAGCCAGCTCATCAGTTACCCCCACACCAGACAATCTGGGGTAACTGTTGTTAGAGCAGCCAGCCCATCAGTTACCCCTACACTTTTCAAGATAAAATCTAGAAGCCCCACCCATGGGTATCTTCTAAAAAAAAGTTTCCAACACAAAAGTTGCTCTGCAACACCAAAAAAATTCCAAAATTTAAAGAACATTCCATAGTTTATCCTCATTGCGGAGTCAATCTTCATCATGTCTAGTACCTCTGGGATAGAATCTCTTCACTTGGTCTGCAGCCACTCTCTTCTTTAAGACTGCACCATCCAACTCTTCCAAAACATTAGAACCTCCAGACGCCTGAGATCTGACTCTGTAAGGTCCATTCCATCTGTCAGCAACCATTTTTCCCCACTGACTCTCCAAACTTCTATTATAAACCAAAACCAAACAACCAGGTTTACAGGGATTCCTGAGTCTATGAGCCAACTTCTTGTCCCAGTATCTGACTGATTAATTCCTAATCTTTATCATTCTAGAGTATGCCTTCTCTTGACAATCCTCTCTACATTCCAACTGTTGCATCATGGCACAGAGCAATTCTTCTGTTGAGTGCACCTCATCCCAATCAATTCCAAGATAAGAGACGGCTTCCAAGTCCACTGGTAGAAAAGCTTTCTGAGCAAACCTTAACTCATAAGGAGAATAGCCAGTTGTCCTCTTCACAGTGAACCTATCAGCAAATAACACCAAAGGTAAATAATGCCTCCATTTTTGAGCATTATCCCCACACATCTTCACCAAAGCATTCTTGATAACTTGATGGCCTCTTTCAACAATGCATTCAGCTTCAGGATAATAAGTTGTAGCCACTCTAACTTTAGAACCAACACTAGCCACAGCTTCTTTAAATTCAGCACCAAACTCTTGCCATCCATCAACAGTCACAAACTTCATCAACCCATACCTATAAATCCACTCCTTCTTCAAAAACTCTTCCACATTCTTGGAAGTCAAATTAACCAGAGGCGCTGCCTCAACCCAACCAGAAAAATCATCCCTGGCAACAATTAAGTATTTATAGCTGCCCTCTTTAATATTGAAAGCATCCAGACTGACTCTTCCAAAAACAGTAGTTTCACCAGCAGCACAGCCAACCTCTTTAGGTTTCAAGTGACTTCTTCTTTGTCATTCTATGCAGGATTGAACCCAAACCTGCACAGCCAACTTCATACCTGGCCACCAAAATCTGTCTGCTACTCTTCTATAAGTCTCCCCAAAGCCTCTATGACCAAGGTCTTCATGCAAAGATTTCAACACAACTTCTTGGCCCTTCTTCTGAGTCACTACAACTTGAGGATTAGGATGTCTCCTCCTCATCAACCTTCTTCCTGACACATATAATTAAGGACTCTTCTTCTTGATTGCCACCCAAGTATCATCATCACAACTATCTGGCCTCTCCAAGGCTAACAGATATTCAACCATAATAAAATAAAACCCAGACTGACCCCAGTTCTCATCTTCAAAATCCAACAAAACAACATCCAAGGGTACAACTCTGTCATTAAAATTACCAGTGTGAACATGAGCCAATAGACCAGCCCAACCAGGACACCAATCCTTAAATTTTGGCACATCCTTTTCTTTCCACTGAATCTTGTGAGAATCCAGTTCAATAACAAAAACACCATTTTCCAAATTTGAGCTGTCCAAAACAATAACTCTATCTTCATCAACAAAAACATCCTGATAACCAGAATCAAGATTAGATCCAGACAATTTAGCCTCTTGGGGGAGGTCAGATAAATCTTCAGCACCCTTAGTTCTGTCCCTAACTACCAGAACATCTTCATCAAACTCTTTAGCCTCAGAATTTCATCTGTAGGTGGCCTACATGATAAGCCATCAGGCATAGTAAAAGTTTTGCCTGGTTTGTGAACCAGGTCAAAAGAAAAATGTTAAATAAATGCCACCCACCTAGTCATTGTAGCATTTGTAAGACTAAGTGTATTGATCATCTGAACCAAAGATTTTGCATCCACCTGCAGCTCAAAATTCTGCCCCTACAAAAGAGTCTGTAGCTTCTTTAAAATTTTTTCTACACCACACAATTCCAATTAAGGTTGAGAATACCTAGATTCCACCTCATTAAACACCACAGAAAAATATTTTACTAGCCTGACCCTCCCAATTTTATCTTCCTGAGACAAAACAGCACCAGCAGCAATATAGCTTGAGACCACTGCCAGATAAATTTTTCCAGCACCAACACCATAATCCAACTTGCGAAGAACAATATCTTCACCAACAACCTTTTTCAACTTCTGAAAAGCCTCTTCACACTCTTCAGTCCATTCCCAATCTGCATCTTTTCTGGTCAACCTCCTTAAAGGTGAAGCCAACAAAGAAAAATCCTTAATAAAAATCCTGACATATACACACACACCCAAAAATCCCCTGACTTCAGTAGTATTTTTAGACCTTGGCCATGACTGAATTTTATTAATCTTTTTCTTCGCCATAATCCTTCCCTCTTTACATACCACATGACCCAGAATGTCCAAAGAAGGAACACAACAACAGAAATTTGACCCTGAAATGGTCAAACCAGCCTCTTCAATTCTAAACAACACTCTCTCTAGAGTTATTGCATATTCCCACACAAACCTCCTTATGCCAGGGTTCTCCGCTAACACCTCATTACCATAATCATTGGATGGTCCTTTAATTCCACCATCATCAATAAAAATACCAGCATGAGTAGGAACCTCATCCTGCAAAATCCAAGCCATCTGTGCTTGATAAACTGCCACTGAATTAGTTGCTACTTGAGGCAACCTAGTGAGCTGAAATCTTCCCAAAGGAGTCTCAAAAGTTGTGAGAGGCCTTGAATCTGTATGGAGTTCCCTCTCATCCTAACCACCCATAATATCACCCAAACCATAACACACCCTTCCAGCAAAAGCTTCAACAAAATCCTCTGCACTTGGTGGCATACCAGCGTCTTTTATAGTGACTCTATTCAAGGCTCTAAGATCATGATACACCCACAACTTTCCATTCTGCTTCTTTACACAGAACACCGGACTTAAATAACTGGATGTTGATTGTTCATATAACGCAGTCCTGACTCTTTCCCTAACAATCTCTACAAAATCCTCTTGAATAGCGGCTGGAATTGGAATAGGGGGGCTTCAATCCGCAATTATTTAACAAAAAATGAGAAGGGGACTTACCTTTAGAGCTGAGGAGTGATGTCAGCCTAGGTATACCAAGGACTGAGTATTTCTTATGTTTAGAATAAGATAACCTTAATTTAATAAATCTTATAAGTAAAAATTATTGTCATAATGCTTATATATATGGTTATTATGCTTATATATATATTTATTACACTATTAAATGACTTAGTTAAGTTTAAATAGCTTATCTATAGCCTTATAATACTTATTAAGGTGCTAATGGAGTCATAATATACTTATCTTAAGTGATATTAAGTAATTATAGGCATAAATAAGCTTATATGTATGCATAAGCCTCATATTAGGGGGTGTCAGTTCTGGAAAATCTTCTGTAGACAATCCTATAGTAATAACTATAGGCCTTGACCAAGGGAGTTGGAGAAAAACCAGAGAGAAAATCCCCTGTCCTTTTAGAAAAATAAAGTGAGATTTACCTGCTAAAGTAAATTGACTCTTGATTGCTAAAACCCCTTTCCAACACACTTAATTACCTGATCAGTCAAGGAAGTAGTCCCCAGACAGACTACCACACCAAAGAACTGAAATTTAGAGCAATTTCCACACCAGAGAAAGCCAGATACTTTTTTGGAAGAGGTTAAACTAACAATGAGTGTAAACTATCATTATGAATTTTTGGAAACTATGTGAGGCTATGACCCAGCGGTGACAGGTAGGGCCCAAGCATCAGTAATGAGACTATGGCTGAATAAGCAGTTGGCATTTGTGCTCAATATAGATTTATGAATGGAAGAATTGTCTTTGTTTGAGGAGATATGAAGAAAAGGGTAAACTGGATAGAGGAATGGCTGTCTGGGCAAATAAGAAAGCTACTGTACACTTAGCAGAAGGTGAGTAACTTAGCTTAAGAAGATTGGAAGATGGAGCACCCAAATTCAGGCAACCATTTTAATAAATAATCTCAAAATAAAAAGCTAAACTTTGGGGTTGAAAATGGTTTAAAGATAGTAGAGGGAGCTTTAGCAAGCACTCTCTAGAAAAATTGTATGAGGCAAAAAGGCAAGTATGTTGAAAACCTACTACACACTTTACTCGTGATTATACAAATAATTACAAGTTTATGATAATTACAAATGATAATGAAAGTCATAATTTAAGGGGAACTATGTACAAGTGTTAAAGTAATGACACTAATCATAAAGGAAAGTGAAGAAGAACAGTTAAGACTAATAGGAGTCTTCTTCAAAACTACTGGGGAATCCTTTCCACTCTTCTTCCATAGTAAAGTTTCAGGGATTCACAAGAAAACTGGGAATAGAAGTGGAACTAATTTTGTTCATTAACTGAACAATCGTTTTTATATGATTATAGCAAGCGTTCAATTTGTCATCTGAGAAAGCAGGAGCATGATTAAAGGAGGATGATATAGTATCGTAAATGAGATGAAGGAGCAAGAATATTTGCACGGAATGGACAAAGGGAAGGGGTTGAGGAACCCATCCTAAGGAAATGGATTTGTTAAAACCTTAGGATAGAGTACTATTAGGTATAGTTAATGAGAAAATATGATGAATGAACTTACTTGTGAGTAAATATGAAGGCCGCTCTGAGGGGTTAAGCACTCTTAAAGTGTTGGACACAAATGTAGAGGAAGATTGCATGGCAGATTCTTATTCAGAGGAAGAGGGTGATTCAGCTTTGGGCTGGATGGAGATTTCTTGTCAAGAGTACACAGGAAGAGATGTGCTATCAACTAGTAAGGTTTCATTTGAAGTAGTGCTACTAGGTCTAGCTAGAACAGTAGGAGCGCTTGAAGTATCTATGGATGGGAGCTGGATGTAGCTATTAGGAGAGCTAGGGAATTCATAAAAAAATGTACAAGTCTCATTAATTTTAAAGAATTTATGGCAAGCAGGTCCAAAAGCGGAATAACCACAAGGCTTAGAGAAAGTGAAGTTAAAATTACAGCAGCAGAAATATCTGCAAGATTTATCTCTAGATAAAGTACAATATATGGTCATGTCTAATTAGAACTTGTGAAGAATAATGGAATGGATAAGGTAGAAAAGTGTATTAAATGCCTATTTATAATATTCAGGAGCTGTAAGGATGCAAAGAAAAGGCGAGTGCTGAATAGTATCCAAGTGGGGGATGCTAATCAGCAGAATAATATAGTGTATCAAGTTTTATGGGAAAAGAAGGTTAGTGCTAAGGAATGCAAGATCTTGAAAAGATCTGAGTTTACTTTGAGAATAATAGGTTGAAGAGGAAATGGTGCTGGGAATTTAAAATATATGAGAAATTTTTTATTGTTTCAAGCTCATTTCAAAAGAAGTGAAGAAAATAAGATTTGTGGAAGAAATCTTATTATTTTTAAGAAAGTATGGGATCCTTTCACTCTCACCTGATAATCATGGGGAATTGATGGCAACATTTTTGGGAAATAACAATATTTTTTTACAAGAAGAGATAATGATACACTAGTTACATAGGGGTACAACTAGAAATAATTTAAAGTTAAGAAGAAAAATATTTTTCTGAGGAAAGAAAGGAAAATTAGTATTTAAATAATTAATAAGGAAAAGAATTAAGACTTACTTTAACGTTGTAGACAATCCTATAGTACTAGCTATAGGCCTTGACCAAGGGAGTTGGAGTAAAACCAGAAAGAATAACCCCTGTCCCTTTAGAAAAACAAGTGAGATTTACCTGTTTCAGAAAATTGGAGATCTGCTTGCTAGACCATCTAATTAAACAAACTTGACCTCTTTAAAAGTGAAGATAATAGTCCCAGACAGACTACCAGAAAGAGTTGAAATGAACAGTAATATATTCCAACAAAAAACAAGCCAATGAGAAAGTGAGGAACAGAGAGGCGATGAGTAAAGAGATAAGATGATCCCCTAAAAATCTTCCCACACACGCATCATACAGCCAGCGCACAGACCACCCTGACCAATTCCCTGCCCAAAATCCAGCTTTCCTAGCGTTTTTCATCCATAAAAGTGCATTTTAGAGCTTCCCCAGCTCCCAGGCGGCTCTGCTTAGGGGCAGGCAGGCTGCTTGGGGGCGGGCGGGCCGCTTCTAGGCCCTAAAACACCCATACAACCCATAAAAACCTATAACTTCACTAATAAACAAGATAAACACACATAAGACATACCAAAATGAAAAGAAAATAAAGGAAAATAATCTGAGACATAATAAGTGACCCTAGCTTAAGCCTACATAAGCACCACTAAGAAATAAACATCCGATAAATACCAATAATAACACCATAACTACCCTATAAAACAAGGTAACCACCCATAAGGGATACCAAAATGAAGAGAAAAGAAAGGACATTAAGTTGAGACATAATAAGTGACCCTAGCTTAAGCCTCCATAAACACTACTAACTATCTCATAAATATGAAAAAATCCACTAATAACACCATAAACCCAATAACATCCTACATACCAAATACCCCAAAATATGCACTCCAAAGGACTACCCAGGTTTGGATCACCACATCCTCCCTCCAATTAAGAATGTCCCCATTCTTCCTTTGCCAAAACCATGCTTGAACACCTATCCAGAATCTTTACAAACAGCTTATTTCTCTCTTCCACCAGATCCTATTTCATCCTAAGTGAACTTCTGAACCAGCAATCCAAGCTTCTTCTTTAAAACTTCTCTTGCACCATGCCTTTAAATTAAATCTATCTCTTTGAAAAGAATCTCTTTCTTCTGTTCATGAATTCCAACTCTGGCTGTACCAGCTTCCAACAATGAAAAGTGGTGTCCAGTTGACAAGTCTTCCTGACTATAACCTTCTACCAGCATAACAATTTGCTCATTTTATAGTCTTGGGGGACTCACAACCCTCAGTTTAAAGTCTTGGGGGACTAAAAGCCCTCGGTTTAAAGTCTTGGGGGACTAACAGCCCTCAGTTTATTGTCTTGGGGGACTCCAAAAATCCTCAGTTTATAGTCTTGGGGGACTGAAAAAATTTGAATCACAGAACCCAGAACCAGAGATCAACCAGAAAAAGATTTAGAGAAGTAACTAACTTTCTGGGGTAACTGTATATAGAGCTGCCAGCCCATCGGTCACCCCCAAACTTTCCTTTACAAAATTCACAAGTTCCTTCTTGGATCCTTCTGCCTTTAAACTTCCACATCACACTGCCTCCCATTCCTCAGTTTATAGTCTTGGGGGACTTACCATCAACAATCCTCAGTTTAAAGTCTTGGGGGACTAACACAGTGTTCAGTTTAAAGTCTTTATGTACTACTTCTTGACAAAATCTTAAAACCAGCCAGTTTAAAGTCTTGGAAGACTACTAGATCCACAGTAGTAAAATAAAATTCTTGAATAAATCTTTAAAAACCAGCCAGTTTTAAGTCTTGGAGGACTAACAGAATTTTCAGTTTAAGTCTTGATGGACATCAAAAAATCTTGAGCCCGTAATTAAAAGATCAGTTTAAAGTCTTGAAGGACTTTCCAAAAAAATCTTGAAGATATAGCCCATAAATAAAAGATAAGTTTAAAGTCTTGAAGGACCTTCCAGAAAAAAAAATCTTGAAGATATAGCCCATAAATCACCAAAACAAGAACCATCAAAGCCAAAACATTTAACCTCCTTTAACAAAAAAAACAAAATAAAATGGTATCCCCCAGCCAATTGATGAGCTGATCCCCTGATAACTTACCCACATCCAAGTGCACCTTGATGTGGTCACACCTAAAAAAATTTTTTATTTTTATTTTGACTCCTCCTCTTCTACCAAAAACATTGCCAGAGCCCTATCTTGAGCCTTTGAACAAACATAGCCTCCATAAAAAATTAAAAGAAAAAAAAGAGAAAAAAAGAAAATAAGCTTGAATCTACCACTTTCACATCCAACACCCTAGAACCACATAGCAAAGCCAGCTCCAGGTCAACAGAAGAGATCACTGGGTGGGCTCCCTCCAATAAGTAAAAATGATGGGATACCACGAGTGATCCACCACCAATCCAAAAGCACCAAAAGACATTGAAGGAAATCCAGTTTAAAGTCATAGAGGACTAAAAACCTGAATCACAAAAAAAACAACACTAGAATTCAACTAGAAAAAAACCAAAGGCTTGAAACAGACATTCTGGGGTAACTGTTCTACAGAACAGCCAGCTCATCAGTTACCCCCACACTTGCCAAAATAAAATCTAGAAGCCCCCCCTGGGTACTTTATAACAAAAACACAACATCCAACAAAATTAAACAAAACCAATAAACATGAGGGGTCCAGCACTTGAATACCGAAATAATTTCCAGTTTAAATTCATGATGGACTAAAGCCTGTTAAAGAAAAAAAACCAATACTAGAATTCAACAAAATTAAGAGAAGGGGTTGGAAACAGACAATCTGGGGTAGCTTTTGATAGAGCAGCCAGCCCATCAGTCACCCCCACACTTGCCAAAATAAAATCTAGAAGCCCCATCCCTGGGTACCTTCTAACAAAAAGGATTTTCCTAAACAAATCTTCTCCCATAAAAAACCATTAAAATTCTTGAAATCCAAAAAAATTCAATTTAGAAATAAAATTTTGCAGTTTAACCTCATGCTGGAGGTGAAATAAAACCAATAATCTTCATTTTTATCTTCATTTTCTTTTAAATAAAATACACATCTTCACTTGAATTTTTCTTTTCCTCAATCTTCATTATACTAAGATTTTTTTTTTTTCATTACGGGCGGGCCGCCCGACGTCGGAGGTGCCTCCTGAAGCAGCCCGGCCTCCCTTTTTTATATAGAGACTTGAACCAGAGAGACTGATAAGAATTGGAAAAAACAAAAAAAATCCTGACCAAATACATAGAGGACAAATTAAGTAGTTTATTGTCATTTCGGAGGAATCAGATTCTTGAAATCCCAAGGTTTAAACCAATAAGTTTGCCCCTAGGGCTTGAACCCCCTAAGCTCCTCTTCCGATTCTGATATCCCAAAATCAGACTTCCAAATAAATCTTCCATCCTCCTTCATACACTGAGTCTTCCATATTTCACACTACCAGAATCAATAAATTATCCACCCTGTGAAACATCTGGAACCTCCACCACGTCTTTAAAATCAACCTCCATACCAGTGACATCCAAAACATCACAATTTTCCCCTTTCCTACAGGAATCTTGCTTATAATCTGAAAAATCCTCCAGAATAACATCTATAACATCAAAATAAAATTCCTCCTCCAAGAAGAGACCTTCTGATCTTGAGGGAACCACCTGAAAATAGACTTCCTCAATTTGAAAAAGATCCAAGACAAAATCTTTCTGTCCATCCAAAAATTCAACTGATACATCCTCCTCCAATAAGCCATTATCTGAACTTGAGAAAGAAAAATAATCATCCCTCAACAACCATTCATCCACCACAGATTCCTTCTCAATATCCCAAAATCCTTCTTCATGACCAGAAAAGTCCTCCTTCCCACATAATTCACCCAAACTTGAGGAAATACACTGATCCTCCAGGGTGTAAAAATTCCAAAACATCCAGTGAAGCACATTCCTTAGATCCCATGGAATACTTTGGAAAAGAAAAATCATTTTCACAAACATCATCAGAGTCCCCATCTTCAAAAATTGATTGCTCCAACACCTCCCTAGAAACTGAATTTTCCATCACAGTCTCCTGAACCTCTCCATCCAACAGGATTTCCTCTCCAGATTCCACATCCCTATCCTTCAAACCATCCAAATATCCAAAAATAACCTCCTTCAGAATAGCCATACCAGGAATCCTACTTTCCCCATTTGGAAGAGTCTTCATCAAGTCAGCCTTGAAAATAATCTCCATAACCTCCACCTTTACATTCCTACCCATGGCACTCCAAAATACATACTTGGCCCCATCTTCATGTGGTAATATATCATTATATACCAGATAATCCAGAGCCTCCCCAAACTCCTCCATAAATTCCCCATACTGAGAAAAAGAGGTTACACCACCTTTTAATTCCCACTTCCTAGAAATCCCATGAAGATCCACCATTGAGAAAGTAGTAGGCAACCTTTTAACCATTTCAATCTTCAACTTTCCCTAGTCCTGACTCCTATATCCTGCCATTCCAGACACTTCCTTCTCCACCTCCCTATTACCAATGAAAAAGATTACTTGCCTAACCATGTCCAACAGTGAGGCCCCATCAATCTCAGCAGCAACCTCAAACCTAGCCAAAAACCCCTTTGCATCATCCCCCAAAAACCTTGAACCATCCCAAGACTGAATTCTAACCATCCTAGCAACTCCCAGTTACAGCCTCCAATCTCCACCAAAGAGAGCCAATGTCCCCCCCAATAGCCTTAGAGACCTAGGAGGGACCAAAACCAACAGAAAAGAAGACCCCTAGACCAACCACAAAGAGATATAGAGCCAAATCCAAAATCCACCAAAGGAGATCCACCAAAGAGAGAAGCCTAGATCAACAGAGATTCCAAAAAGCCAACAGATTTGTACCCCACCTTGGGCTCCAGAAATGTAGACAATTCTATAGTACTAGCTATAGGCCTTGACCAAGGGAGTTGGAGTAAAACCAGAAAGAAAATCCCCTTTCCAGTACTATATTCCAACAAAACACAAGCCAATGAGACAGTGAGGAACAGAGAGGCAATGAGTGAAGAGATAAGATGATCCCCTAAAAATCTTCCCACACACGCATCATACAGCCAGTGCACAGACCACCCAGACCAATTCCCTGCCCAAAATCCAGCTTTCACAGCCTTTTTCATGCATAAAAGTGCATTTTAGCACTTACCCAGCGCCCAGGTGGCCAGGCCACTTGGAGGCGGCTCTTCTTAGGGGCAGGCAGGCCGCTTCTAGGCCCTAAAACACCCATACAACCCATAAAAACCCTAAAAAGCCTAAAAACCTATAACTTCACTAATAAACAAGATAAACACACATAAGACATACCAAAATGAAAAGAAAATAAAGTACAATAAGCTGAGACATAATAAGTGACCCTAGCTTAAGTCTACATAAGCACCACTAAGCAATAAACATCTGATAAATACCAATAATAACACCATAACTACCCTATAAAACAAGGTAACCACCCATAAGGGATACCAAAATGAAGAGAAAAGAAAGGGCATTTAGCTGAGAAATAATAAGTGACCCTAGCTTAAGCCTCCATAAACACTACTAACTATCTCATATATATGAAAAAATCCACTAATAACACCATAAACCCAATAACATCCTACATACCAAATACCCCAAAATATGCACTCCAAAGGACTACCCAGGTTTGGATCACCACAACATCTATCAAGGAAGGAAAACTCCCAGTCATTATTAATATTGTTGTAAGTCAAACTCAGAGTTTTGACTAGGGTGATTCAATTTTGGACATCCCGCTTGTTGAGGGTGGGGGTATTTTCAATATAAGTGAATACTGTGTCAAAAGCAATATTCACTCAATCGACAGTGTGGTTGTAAGGGGCTGAAATCACTTGAATAAGGACTTTCCAATCTTGAGGGCCAGGAAGGTGAATTCAAGAAGTGTGATCCTCAAAAGTATGATTTGAAGTTGTAGGATCCAAGAACCAATCATCAGGGGTGAATGGTGGAGGAGTAGCCTCTTGCTCAGGCCAGGTAACTGTGTCTTTTGTGACTGGGGAGAAACAAGTGCCAGGTGTTATAGCTCAGAAGAAATCTTCCTCCAGAGCTGGGATAGTAAAGTCAAAATGAGAAGTTGAAGGAGTCACAGCGTTGTGGTCTTCCAAAATTGGCAGGGGCCTTTGTTGTGTGGTTTGGCGCTGTTTGTGCATGTCTTAATTGACATCTGTTGAAGAATTGGGTATTTTTCTGTTTTTATTTTGTGAATATTGGGACTGCGGGTATGTGGGTACTATCATTGGATAGCCCTGGTTTTTCTATATATTTCATGTCTTGTTAATATTTTTCATATTCTAAGTTTTAAGGGGTCATTTCCTCATTCTTCAGTTACGGAAGATAGCTGTTTAATTTTGTTTTTTGTGTTTTATGGGCTAACCTTAAGTCTTAGGGTTAAGTACTTAGTACCATTTGATAGGGCTAATTTAGCTCTATATTTCATGTCTCAATGTTGTATAGCGTAATTCTGTGTTTTAAGGGTTTTATTAATTGTAGCTAATTTTTCTAAGTAGATTAGGTGTTTTTATTGGTTTTCTGGCTTCAGGGAGCCTGGGTAGCTATAGGAGGCACCTCAGACATTGGGAGGCCCGCCCGTCTCTGTTTTAGAAGGTTGGGGAGCGCTTCTGGAGGGTTTTTATTCAATTTGGCTGGTACAGGTGCCAAATTCATTGGTGTGCATGGGCTCTTAGATAGTGGTCTGTGTCTACATAGTGAATAAGACAGTTTGGGGCAACTTTAATTATCATACAACCATCCAGAGGTGATATCCTTGTTCCTCACTCAGTTTTCACTGTTTTTTGGCCACAATTGGCTGTGTTTGTTGCAAGGTTAGTTCTTTATTTAACTCAACTTTGGCAACAGGTTCTCTGGTATAGTCTTGCAAGCTACATCAAGTATTATTGCTGTCTCTGGTGTGGATTTGCAACCCACATCAAGTATCTTTGCTTTCTCTGGTGTGGAAATTGGTCTACATTTCAGTTCTTTGGTCTGGTAGTCTGTCTGGGGACTACTTTCTTGGCTCATCAAGAAGTCAAGTGTGTTGAAAAAAGGGCTTTAGCAAACAGGAACCAACTTACTTTAGCAAGTAAATCTCACTCTATTTTTCTAAAGGGACAGGGGATTTTCTCTCTGGGTTTTCTCCAACTCCCTTGGTCAAGGCCTATAGCTAGTACTATAGGATTGTCTACAATGTATTTCTAAATCATTAATTATAATAATAATTATAAAAATTTTACCTTTTAATTTGAGTAAATCAAATAAAAGATAATTCCCTATGTACCTTTGACTTTGAATTCTTCAAACTCCACCTACCAACACCATTAAACCTTCATCAAAATTATCAAGACCAAGAGACCATCCCGACACTTGAGCCCATTTCCAAATCGTTGACGGCGCATTGATAACTTGAAGCCGGTGACTGAGGGACCATCTACTATGAGGAAAAGTAAGGATGGGTGGACAACAAAAACAATGAACGTCATTAACCACATCACTTATTTTTTTTCTGAGACTGGGAATCAAACTGGGCTCCAAATTTTAGGTTCATATATTGGAAACAGTCATATATATCACCACAGGAAATCTGGGGGTGAGCTTCTAGCAGTTCCCTCTATTTGAAGCTATCAGGAATTTGTCAGGAAACTGTTCGGACCATCCTGAAACTGTCAGAAATATGTTTTTTAAATCAGATGAAAAAACATTGAAAAAATAAACTGTCACAGATTGAATCCAGAACAATCCCTCCTTGAGCAGGGCTTACGAACCACATTGAACATCAGTCAATCTCAGGTTTGGCAAAAGGTTGAACAACATCACTTAGCATACCTTAATATTCAAATATTAAACTTGAGTACATGTTGCGTTTTTGATATAGATGCATATGCATTTGAATTTGCATGGTGGATACTTATTGCATGTTAAAAATTGATGTGAAATGCCTATCCAAAGTGTATGCATAATGACTATGAAGAATATATATGCATAAAAAATATGCATAAAAATATGCATAGTTATTATGCATAAATAATATGCATATTGAATATGCATAAAAATATTAAAATTGAAAATGCATTAAAAATATGCATATTGAATATGCAAAAAAAGGTGCATATATGTATATGAATAAAATATATTAATATGCATATACATCTGTATAATGAATATGCATATGCATATGCGTAAATATGCATAATGATTGAAAAATGTAAAAAAATGATGCTTAACGAGTATATTTTATGCATAAATAGAAATATGCAATATGAATTCATATTGCATACAGATAACACTGGCAAACCAACTTGACCAAAACTCATACTAAATTTTCATTCTGGACTAAAGGTGTGAGGGAAGGAAGAAAAACAGTCTGACATTAGAAAAATGCTACGTGCACTCATTTTGTAGCAGAGCAAATGAGAATTGCTGAATTATGGTTGGTGCCCATAATTTCGTATGATACCATAATTTTATGTAATTGTTTTCAATATTGAAAAGACTTTAGGTTGGTTGGTATGGATCTAGCTGTGCCAGGGTCTAATCTAATTATTTTAACAATTTATTAATAATTAACGGGTTTTAATACAAAAACAGGTTGTATTTTTGTGGGATATTGGATATGATAAGGTCTTTTATGAAAAAAACTTATATTGTTTAAAAATATTCCTGAATCAGATGTGGGATAATCACTAAAAAAAATTGTAGTACTGTGGGCAATAAAATAGGGGGTGTCAGTTCTGGCAAATCCGCACTTAACTTAAGTGCGGATTTCAAACCAAATCAGCACTTACAAATCAGCACTTAAATTTTGCAAAAAAGTCACTTATTTCAAAAAAGGGTGTCAGTTATGACCTCAAATCAGCACTTTTTTCCCATTTTTTTTCACAACCACTTTTTGGCCACAAAACATCCCTTCCTTTCTTACCCCATCCCTGTCACATGTGACACACTGACCTTCCTCGCTACCTACCCATCAATCCTCGGTGCACACCCCTTCCTGACATTTTCAATATTTTGACCAGGCATGTTTACATTCTTTTTTACTTATTTCTTCTACTTCTTAATCTTTTTTCTTTGGGTGTCAGTTCTGACCTCAAATCAGCATTTTTTTCGTGATTTTTTTTTCAAAACCACATGTTGGCCACATCATCCCTTTCTTTCCCATACCATTTTGTACTCTCCAAATGTCCTCTTTGTGTACTTCATTCACTTGGGTTGGTATTTTGGTTTGTTGCATATTCATTTTTTTTTGGAATTTACGGTGAAAATTATTTTTTTGGATGGCTCATTGGTTTTCTTTCACCAGCTCAACATGAAATTTCATATTTTCTGAAATGACATATTTTGTCAGTGATTTTTTTTTCATTCTTCCCTCATATCCTTTTCCTATTCTTCTCCAACATCCCTCAAACAATTTGGTTTCATTCATTTTGTCATCTCATCTCTCCAGGTAAGTCACTTTATTCTTTTTTTTGATTTTTTGATTACTAATTATAATTATAATTTTTTTTTGTTTTTTTCTGTTTATTTTATTTTTTTTATCTAAATTTTTTTTGTAAGTGGTTATTTTGGATTTCAATGGTATAATTAACCTTTTTTTTCTCTCCCTCTTTACTTTCTTTTTTAGCTCCATCACCCTACTCTTCATCCCTCCTTGGCATGGTCATTATCCCCCCTTTCCCTTATTTCACTTTTTTTTGGCTCCATTTCATTGAAACACATACATTGCACATTCTTTATGCATTTCACTTACTCCATATTCAATTTCCCCACAATTCCAACATCAATCTTTCTCACTCTATTTTTCCTACTTTTCAATCAAGGTAAGCTTCATCTCCTTTTTTTCATGCCTATATGATATCTCATTCCTTTTATGAAAAGTTCATACTTAAATATATGTATGACTCTTATCTGGATAACAGTGAACTTATAAAACTCCTTTTGATCTCATCTACATTACCACTTTTCAAGTTTTTGTAAAATTTTGAAGATCAGACTCGGAATTAGGGTTAGGTTTCTTCAAATCTAATGTTTTTTTTACTGAAGATTCTCCCAAAGGCTACCTTTCACTTCCCACAAACATATTTGAATTTAATTCAGTGGTTGCTGAGATATTGACCGTTAAAGTTGAGCCTTTTTTTTTCCCAATTTAAATTTTTATTTCATTTTTTTATGTAACAAATTAGGGTTAGGTTTATTTAACTCACATGTCCTTTAACTGAAGATTTTACTAAAGCATGTCTTTCATTTCCCTCAAACAGGTTTGAATTAGGTTCAGTGGTTGCTGAGATTTTGACCTTTGAAGTTGAGCCTTTTTTCCAAATTTCACTTGTCTTATTTCACATTTTTATATTGCATATTTAGAGGATAAGGATTCTGAAACTCTTATATGATTATTATCTAGGAATTTCAATTATATAGGCATATATTTGTTGCTCAAGAATATCACTAAAGCTCAAAAAGATGAAGATTTTTGCTTATGGGACACTCTACCTTCCTTTAACTCTTTTCTTGCTCTTCGACTCAAAAAGCACTGTAATAAAGCATTTGAAAAAAATCATGAACTTGAAACCAAAGTTGGAATACCGAATTGGTGTGACTCCAAATGGGAAGATATCAGCCACAAATATCTTTTATTTTCTAATGTTATTATCACTCATTCTGGATTTCACAATGAAATTCACACTGATACCAATGACACCAATTTTCTTACTTTTGGTATATTCTCATATATCAAACCAATTACTGGCCAACCAATAATGTCTCCAGCTAAAATCAAATGACATGGTTTATATTTTACAGACCACCAGTGCGTCATTGATTTTGGTTTGGGAAATGGTATCATCGAAACTATTTGGAATTCTTCTAAGGATAATCATCAAACGACCAAAGCTCCTCCTGGTTTGGAATCCTGTCAAGATTTAACACATTTTGGTTGCTCATTTCAAATAAGTCATAAGTTGATTCAAAGAATCAATAAGGTAATGAAAGAAGGTAAAGTTAATTGATTTAAAAAAACTTTATTTAGATCCAAAAAGTATGGGGATTAGAGTTGTCATCAAAAATTTTATATTTTTTTGTAAATTTTTAATTAATATTTTTTATGTATCAATTTCCTCAACTAAAGTAATGAGCCCACGACCTTGTGTTGTATAAATGGTAATCATGATAACATTTATTTGTTTCATGGTGTTCCTCTAGCCTATACTTGTGGAAAGTCCCAAACTTTTGTTTCTAGATTTGATCTGCATTTTGGCTTGAGGGATTGTCATTACTTTAAACTAGGGAAAGTGATTTATATTAGATATTTATTTAATAATTTACGTAATTATATTAAATTTAGATGACTTCCACCACTTACTTCAATAAAATGCAGGGGGGGGGTATTGCCAAATTTTCAAATCTGACATGTGAAATTGATGACTTAGAAAAATTTTGGTGATATCCACCCCTGTCTTCAATAAAATGCAGGGGAGAGTATTGCCAATTTTTTAAAACAGATATAGAATTTTTTTGACTTGTAAATATTTTGGTGAAAATTTTTGACGAGAATGTGAAAGTAATTGTTTCCACCTTGAGCAGGTTTCTGGCTCGAAGGAATAGCAGTACCATCAACAAAACCAATACATCCTGGGAAGCCCTCTGCTTGCATAACCTGAGATCATTCAAGTCGCTCTTCTTTTGTTGGCCAGGTGAGAAGTTGAGATTACAAGGAGTTGATGGCAGTGATACATTGTTTTGTATAAGTGTTAACTGAACCATACCCTAAATCAAAGACATTTTCTAAACATTTCAAACCGGCTCAATTACCATTTGAACCCAAATGACATAGTGTGATGGCCAATTGAATTTAAGGATGTCGTTGTTCTATTTGAGAATTATTGTGAAATACGGGATGATCCTGAATAAGCTCAAGAAATTTAAGGAAAAACTCCTGATAAGTCCTGAACAGCTGTCTAAAACTGGGTGTAGATAGTTTAAGAAGTGTTTGGATGGTGTACTTGGGGGTATGAAGTACTTGAGGCTTTCTAGGAAGAAGGTAACGTTTCGTGGCCATTTTTGATAAAAAGACAAAATCTTCTTCTAGATCAGAATCAGAATCGCAATCAGTGTCCAAGAGCAGCTCAAGAGCCATGAAAGTCATTGCTTTATGTAATTTATCATGATTTGAAAGCGAGGAAGGCATAACTCTTATATGATATGATATGAAGATGTAAGTGATGTACGATGTTTTGAGTTATGAAGTGTTAGGCTGCGGAGTGCTGCGTATGAATGGGATGATGGTGACAAATCAGTGGAATGGGACTTGATGGTGAAATCAGCACTTTTGGTTGGGAAAGTGCAGATTTGAGTGAAAAAAGTGACTTATTTCATTTTGAAATCCACCAGTATTGGGGCTAGTGTGTTTTGGAAATCCGCACTTATTTAAGTGCGGATTTGGTCAAATTTAAGTGCGGATTTGTAAGTGCGGATTTTCCAGAACTGACACCCCCTAATATATGCACAAGCAGTAAAGAAAGGACTGAGTGAACCCTTTTTGTGCTGTGGGAATCATTAGAGTGGAATTGTGGATGAAAAATATAATTAATTATTACTATTTTATTTAATCAAAAAATTTATAATATTAAAAAGTACTATTGATTCATTGGTATTTGACCTTTGTGCCTCACTCATATTTATCATTTGATTGATTTTTTGTCACCATTATTTTATTAATATTATAAGTATAGCAAAAACTAGTGTGCCCAATGCATACCAAATGATGTTACACCTTTTATAATATTATTAAATAAAGGTAAAAAAATATGAAAATGATTTGTTTTACAAAAAACAAATTGATATCCAAAAGCAATATGAGGGATAAAAAGGTAAAATTTAAGGGATCAAATATGAAATAAAAAATTAAAGTAAAATTCCTGCCATCAAGAGCAAGTAGACATGATGGGGTGAACACCCACCAGTGGCACTAAACTAGGACTATAATTTCCTTTTTTTAAAAATAAAAAAAAATCCACATGAGTTTACCAAAACTTCAGGATGACAATTTTGCCATATCAAACAACTTCTAGTGCAATTATAGAAGAAAAATTCATTTTTATTGCAATAGAGAGAATTGATCACATCAGACTGCATGTGACCAAAAGTGTCCAGCACAAGTTTGGCCAAACTTGTGCTGGACACTTTTATGATGGAGAGTATCTAGGGTGGAATTTTTCTTCAGTTCATCTGGTATTTCTTATATACATGTCCACTGGTATTTGATCTTTGTGCCTCACTCATATTTATCATTTGATTGATTTTTTGTCACCATTATGTTATTAATATTATAAGTATAGCAAAAACTCATGTGCCCAATGCATACCAGGTGATGTTACACCTTTTATAATAATATTAAATAAAGGTAAAAAAATATGAAAATGATTTCTTTTATGAATAATAAATTAATATACAAAGGCAATATGAAGGATAAAAATTTAAATTAAAGGGATCAAATATGAAATAAAAAATTAAAATAAAATTACTGCCATCAAGAGCAAGTAGAAATTTTGGGGCAAATGCCCACCAGTGAGGCTAAACTTGGACTATTTTTATTATTATTTAAAAACAAAAAAGTGCCAACCTTAGGTTTATCAAAACTTCAGCAGAACCATTTGGCCATATAAAACAACTTCTAGTGCAATTATTGAGAGAGAATTGATCACACCAGACTGCATGTGACCAAAAGTGTCCAGCACAAGTTTGGCCGAGCTTGTGCTAGACACATTTATGACTGAGAGTAGCTAGGGTAGAATTTTTCTTCAGTTAATCTGGTATTTCTTATAAAAATGTCCATTGGTATATGATCTTTGTGCCTTACTCATATATATCATTTGATTAATTTATTGTCACCATTATATTATTAATATTATAAGTATAGAAAAAACGCATGTGCCAAATGCACACCAGGTGATGTTACACCTTTTATAATATTATGAAATAAAATTAAAAAAAATATGAAAATAATTAGCTTTACAATAATTTAAATAGATATTTAAAAAAAAGAGAAATAAAAAAAAATTAATCTCAAAGAGATCAATTATGAAAAACAAAATACTAGTAAATTTCTTTCTCTCAAGTGCCAGTAGAAGTTTTGAAACAAATGGGAGCCATCAGGGCTAAATTGTAATAAGTGACCTTTTTTTAAAGATAAAAAATTATACACCTGAGGTCAGGAAGAATGACAGGTGGATGATTCAGCTAAACAAAACTACTTGTAGAGAAGTTTGATAAAAATGTTTTTTTGTTGCCATAGAGAGAATTGATCCCATCTGACTGCACGTGACCAAAAGTGTCCAGCACTAGTTTGGCCAAAATTGTGCTGGACACTTTTATGATGGAGAGTAGCTTGGGTGGAATTTTTCTTCAGTTCTTTCATCTTGTATTTCTCATAAACATGTCTACTTGTATATGATCAATCTGTATCATTCATATTTATCATCCGATTCATATTTTATCACCATTATATTATTAATGTTATTAGTATAGCAAAAACTTTTGTGCCAAATGCATACCAAGTGTAGTTATACCTTCATTAATTTTTAAAATAGATGTAAATAAATATGTAAATGATTAGTTTTTCAAAAACTAAATAGAAATTTAAAAGTAAATAGAGGAATAAAAGAGTAAAATAAAAGTAAAAGAGTTCAAATATGAAAGAAATACTAGTAAAATTCCTGCTATCAAGAGCCAGTAGAGGTGTTAAAGCAAATGGGAGCCATTAGGGCCTAATTGTACTAAGTGACCTTTCCTTTAAAGATAAAAAATTATACACCTGATATTGGGCAGAACAGCAGGTGGATGATTCAGCTAAACCAAACTACTTCTAGTGAAATTTGATAAAAAAATTTTTTTGTTTCCATACAGAGAATTGATCCCATCTGACTGCACATGACCAAAAGTGTCCAGAACAAGTTTGGCCGAACTTGTGCTGGACACGTCTATGATGGAGAGTGGCTGGGGTAGAATTTTTCTTCAGTTCATCTGGTATTTCTTACAAACATGTCTACTGGTATTTTATCTTTGTGCCTCACTCATATATATTGTTTGATTAATTTTTTGTCTTAATTATATTATTAATTTTATAAGTATAGCAAAAAATTGTGTGCCACATGCATACTGAAGGATGTTACACCATTTTATAATATTATTAAATAAAAGTATAAAAATATTAAAATAATGTATTTTCAAAATTAATAATTGATATCCAAAAGCAATATGAGGAATAAAAAATTAAGTTTAAGGGATCAAATATGAAAAAAGAAATCCAAGTATTATTCTTAATATCAAAGGCAAGTAGAGATTTTAAAGCAAATAAGAGCCATCAGGGATAAATTGTACTAAATTGACTGTTTTTTAAAGATAAAAAATTGTGTACCTGTGGTTTGAATGAACTCTAGGTGGACAATTCAGCTATATCAAACTACATCTAGTGAAGTTTCTTATCAAATAATTTTTTTCATTGCCATAGAGAGAATTGATCCCATCTGACTGCACCTGACCAAAAGTATCCAGCACAAGTTTGGCCAAACTTGTGCTGGACACTTTTATGATGGAGAGAAGCTAGGGTGCAGGTCTTCTTCAGTGCAACTGTTATTTTTTTAAAACATGTCAACTGGTATTTGATCTTTCTGTGTTATTCATATTTTATTATCTGATTAATTTTTTGTCATTAGAATATTCTTAATTTTATTAGTATAGAAAAAACTTGTGTGCCAAATGCATGCTATGTTATATTACACCTTTTATAATATTATTAAAAAATGTTAAAAAAGTATGATAATGATTTTTTTTCCAAAATTATAAATTAATATCCAAATGTAACATGAGTGATAAAAAAGTAAAGTAAAAGAGATAAAATATGAAAAAGAAAAATTCAAGGAAAATTCCTGCCTTAAAGAGCCAGTAGAGGTTTTGAAACAAATGGGTGCCATCAGGGCTAAATTTGACAAAGTTAAATTTTTTTTAAAGATAAAAATCTTTTCACCTGAGGTTTGGAAAAACTTAAGGTGGATAATTCAGCCATACCAAACTACTTCTAATGTAAATATTTAGCATTTTTTTAAATTTAATTTCCACAGAGAGAATTGATCCCATCTGACTGCACCTGAACAAAAGTGTCCAGCACAAGTTTGGCCAAACTTGTGCTTGACACTTTTATGATGGAGAGTAGCTAGGGTGCAAGTGTTCCTCTATACATCAGTTTTTTGTTTTTCACATTTCTATTGGTTTTTTATCTTTTTTTGTCATTCATATTTATCTTATAATTAATTTTTTGTCACCATATATATTATTAATGTTACTAGTATAGCAAAAACCTGCATGCCAAATTCAAAATTGGTGATGTTACAACTTTAATAATATTATTATATAAAGTTAAAAAAATATGAATATGTTTAGTTTTTAAAAAAATAAATTGATATTTATAATTAAAAATAGTATTAGAAAAGTAAAATGAAAATAAATGGGATCAAATACAAAATAAAAAATACAAGTAAAAATTTTACTATCAAGAGCCAGAAGTTGTGTTGGGACAGTTGGGGACCCCTAGGTCAAGACTTGGTCTAAACTTACTTTTATGTATAGCTAACAAATTTTGACCTGAGGTTTGGACAGACTTCCAGGGGACAATTTTACAATATTAAACATTCTTTACTTCAATAATTGAGTGAAATATCATTTTCATTGCCATAGAGACATATTATCTCATATGACTTCATGGAACCAAAAGTGTCCAGCACAAGTTCGGCCAAACTTGTGCTGGACATTTTAATAATTGATAGTTGGCATACAGCAAATCTCCTTAAACTCAAAAGGTATTTCTTATAAACATTTCAACTGGTATTTGATCTTTTTGTGTCATTTAAATTTACCATTTGATTAATTTTTTGTCATCATTATATAATTAAAATTATAACTATAGTAATAACTTGTGTGAAAAATGCATACCAGGTGGTGTTCCACCTATAATCATATATTATTAAATTAAGGTATAAGATTATGAAAATTATTTATTTTAAAAATTAAAAATTTATATCCAAAGCAATATGAGAAATAAAAAAGTAAAATAAAAGGGATAAAATAAGAAAAAAAATCTAAGTAAACTTCCCACTATCAATAACAAGTAGAGGGTTAGATCAAATGTGCACCACCAGGGCTAAACTTGGACTATATTTTCTTTTTTGTTAGACCAAAGAAAGTGTCCTGATGGGTTTTGAAAAATCATCAGAAGGACATTTTGGTAATATCAAACTACTTATTGTACAATGATTGAGCAAAATTTCATTTTTGTTTCCATAGAGTAAATTTATCCCATCTGACTGCATGCAACCAAAAGTGTCCAGCACAAGTTTGGCAGAACTTATGCTGGACACTTTTATGATGGTGAGTTACTAGGGTTCAGGTATTCCTTATAAACAAATCCACTTGTATATGATCATTCTGTGTCATTCTTATTTATCATTTGATTCATTGTTTTTCACCATTATACTATTAATGTTATTAGTATTGAAAAAACTTGAAAGCCAAATGCATACTGAGAGATGCTACATCTTTAATAATCTTATTAAATAAAAATAAAAAAAATATGAAAGTATTAGTTTTACAATAAATAAATTGATATTTGAAAGCAAAAAGAGGAATAAAAAAGTAAAATAAAAGTGATTAAATATGAAATTAAACATTCAAATAAAATTTCTGCCATCAAAGATAATTTGAGTTTTCAGACCAAATTTACACCACCAGTTCTAGATTTGGAATATATTTTCATTTTTTTAAAATTAATAAAAGTGTCCACCTGAGGTTTTCCAAAAAATTAGGAGGATAGTATAGAAGTATAAAACTACTTCTTGTGCAATGATTGAGCGAAAATTCATTTTAACTTCCATTGAGTAAATTTATCCCATCTGACTGCATGCAACCAAAAGTGTCCAGCACAAGCTCAGCTGAACTTGTGCTGGACACTTTTATGATGGAGAGTAGCTAGGGTGCAAGTCTTCTTCAGTTAATCTTGTATTCTTTTTAAAAATTTCTATGGGTATTTGATCTTTCTGTGTCATCCATATTTATTATTTGATTATTTTTAGTCACCATTATATTATTAATGTTTTTAGTATAGCAAAAACATGTGTACTGAATTTATACTTGGTGATTTTACAACTTTAATAATATTATATGATAAATGTAAAAAAATGTGAAAATTATCAGTTTTACCAAAATAAGATTGATACTTAAAAGCTAAAGGATAAATAAAAGGGTAAAATTAAAATTAAAGAGGTCAAACATGAAATAAAGATATTAAGTATAATTTCTGCTATCATGAGCCAGTAGAGGCTTCAGAAAAAATTGGCACCATCATAGATTAACATGGATAAAATTTACTTTTTACCAAAGTAAATAATTGTCTACCTTGGGTTTGGAAAAACTTCCGGGGGACAATTTGTCCATATAAAACTACTTTCAGTGCAATGATGGAGTGATCATTCAGTCTCATTTCCATAAAAAGAATTGATTGCATCTGACAGAATGCAACCAAAAGTGTCCAGAACAAGTTTGGCCAAACTTGTGCTGGACACTTTTATCATGGAGAGTAGCCAGGGTGCAAGTCATTTTAAATCATCTGGAATTTCTTATAAACATGTCCACTGTTATTCAATCTTTGTGCCTCACTCATATTTATCAATTGATTAATTTTTTGTCACCATTATATTATTGATATTATCAGTATAGCAAAAACTTGTGTGCCAAATGAATACTGGGTGATGTTACACCTCTTATAATATTATTAAATAAAGGTAAAAAAATATGAAAATAATTTATTTTACAAAAAATAAACTTCTATCCAAAAGCAATATGAGGGGAATAAAGTAAAATAAAAGAAATCAAGGATGAAAATTAAAATCCAAGTTAAATTCCGGCAATAAACAGAAAAAAGAGATGTTAAATCAAATTAGCGCAATCAGGGCTAAACTTGCACTAAATTTTCTTTTTTTTAAAAATAAAAAAAAAATCCACTTGAGCTTTACCAAAACTTCAGGATGAGAATTTTGCCATATCAAACTACTTCTAGTGTAATTTTTTATCAAAAATTTTTCTTCATTTCCATAGAGAGAATTTCTCCCATCTGACTGCACCTGACCAAAAGTGTCCAGCACAAGTTTGGCCGAACTTGTGCTAAACACTTTTATGATGGAGAGTAGCTAGGGTAGAATTTCTCTTTAGTTCATTTAGTATTTCTTACAAACACATCTACTGGAATTTTATCTTTTTGCCTCACTCATAAATATCATTTGATTAATTTTTGGTCACAATTATATTATTAATTTTTTAAGTATAAAAAAAATTCATGTGCCAAATGCATACCAGGTGATGTTACGCCATTTATAATATTATTAAATAAATGTATAAAAATATGAAAATAATTTATTTTAAAAATTATTAATTGATATCCAAAAGCAATATGAAGAATAAAAAATTAAGTTAAACGGATCAAATATGAAAAAAGAAATTCAAGTAATATTCCTACTATCAAAGGCCAGTAGAGGTGTTGAAGCAAATGAGAGCCATCAGGGATAAATTGTAGGAAATTTTCTTTTTTTTAAAGATAAAAAATTGTGCACCTGTGGTTTGGATGAACTCTAGGTAGAAAATTTGGCTATATAAAACTACTTCTAGTGAAGTTTTTTATCAAATAATTTTTTTCATTGCCATAGAGAGAATTGATCTCATATGACTGCACCTGACCAAAAGTGTCCAGCACAAGTTTGGCTGAACTTGTGCAGGACACTTTTTTGATGGTGAGTATCTAGGGTTAAGCTCTTCTTCAGTGCAACTGGTATTTTTCAAAACATATCCACTGGTATTTTATCTTTCTGTTTTATTAATATTTTATCATTTGATCAATTTTTCGTCACCAGTATATCATTATTTTTATTAGTATAGCAAAAAAACATGTTCCAAATGCTTACAGGTTGATGTTAAACTTTAATAATTTTATTAAATACAGGTAAAAAATTATGAAAATTATTTGTTTTACATAAAATTAATTGATATCTGAAAGAAAAAAAAGGGATAAAAAAAATAGGTTGAATAACAGGGATTTTATATGAAATTCAAAATTCAAGCTAAATGCCTACTTTCAAGGCTCAGAAGAGGTGTTAGATAAAATGGGCACCATCAGGAATAAAATTGTACTTAATTTGATTTTTTGAAAAACTAAATGAAGTTTTCAACTGATTTTTTTCCAATATTTAGTTGGACAATTTTTCTATACCAAATTACTTCTAGTACCATGATTGACCATATTACATCCTCATTTCGATATGCAAAATTGATCCTATATGGCCGGACTAGGCCAAAGGTGTCAACCACAAGTTTGAGAACTCTTCTGGTGGACACTTTTATGATGGACTGTAGTAGGGTGCAAGTCTACTTTAGTTAATCTAGAATTCCTCATAAACATTTCCAACTTATTTTTGGCCAAAAATCAGGTGGAAAGTTTGTCCATATCAAATTACTTTTAATGACATGATTGACTAAAAATCAATTCTCATTGCCATATAGAGAGTTGATCCCATATGACTGGATCTGGAAAAAGTGTCACCACAATTTTTGATAAACTTAAGTTTGAAAATTTTATGATGGAAAGTAATTGCAAGTCTTCTTCATTTCATCAAGTAATCCTCATAAAAATTTCCACCTGTATTTTGGCCAAACTTCAGGTAGACACTTTGGCAATATTAAATTAATTCTAGTTCCATGTTGATAAAAAACTCATACTTATTGCCATATATAGATATTAAACCCATCAGACTGTGCCTTTCCAAAAGTGTCTACCTGAATTATGGCTAAACCTCAGTTGGCCACTTTTATGATGCAGAGTAGCTAGGGCAAAAGTATTCTTCTGTTAATTTGGTATTCATAATAAATTTAACCTCCTGAATTTTAGCCTAACTTCAGGTGGACAATTTTGGAAAGCACAGTTTAGTCATTATCCATCAAAAAAGTGTTCACCAAAATTTTGGCTGAACTTGTGGTGGACCCCTTTGATCAGCCACAGTCAGATGAGATCAACTCTTAAAATGGAAATAAGGATGATATTTTGGTCAATAATGGAAATAGAAGTAGTTTGATGTGGCCAAATTATCCCCCTGAAGGTCAGACAAACCTCACAAGGACACTTTTTAACAGGGAATAACTGAGAAAAATCCATTTATCAGAAGGAAAATCTTTTATTGGATAGATTCCAAGGTTTCATATTTGTGTATTATGGTTAGTATTTGTTTTGAAAGTGCCTGTCCAAGCAATTTCATTGCCCATCATGACACATTTTGTTTCAAATGTTTCAAACTGTGTGATACAGTATTAAGGTGTCACATAGTATAATTAAGTTCTATTAAGTGCCCTCCTATGATGCCTAAATTTATAATTTAATATCTTACATAAGAATTATTTTTATATATATTCATCAATATTTTATTTTATTATCAAATTTAATAGAGCAAGTATCCTCAATTATTATATATGCATAAGCTTAGGTTAGATCAATTTGTGCTCAATTTGTGCTCAAAAGAGGACCAAGATCAAGTTCTGGAGGATCAACTTGTGCACAATTTGGAATCAGTTGATATACTGTCTATAATCAATCTGAGAATAAATGTACTTCCAATACAATTTTGTATATTGTTATAAAGTGAGAATAACCCTGAAATAATAAGAGACACTCTGGGGTTCAAAGAGAGGGGATTTCTAGCAGTTCACCCCCAGATTTTCTGTGGTGTATTTGTGGTGATTATATTGGTTACTATCTGTGGGTCACTTTACATATTTCATAGTTTACTTATATCTTTTTTACTCAGAGCTCTGTAAGTGCCATTAATTTGCTCATTTTACAGGGAGAGGTGCCTGGTAAATATATAATTTTTTTTCCTAGTTGAACAAGATAGAACTGTATTGTTCTTAGTTTTAGAAATAATATAAAAATTAAATTAATTATATTATTTTTTTTAATTATTTCAGTTGACCTCTTGTCCTGATAATGAAAATATTATCTTATTGTTTCAGTTGACAAATTTTCCTGGAAGTAAAATAATAATATATAAAATTAGTTGAATTGATTATATTTAATTATTTCAGTTGAAATTAAGTCCTGGTAATTAAATTATTTTAGTTGATATTAAGTCCTGGTAATTAAAATTTTCAGTTGAATCTTAGTCCTGATAGTTATCAACATATATATTAGTAATTAATAAATTATTTTATTATTTCAGTTGATTTATTTTAAATCCTGGTAATAAAATATAATTTTTCTTAATTTAGTTAATAAAAATTGTGATTATTATTTCAGTTGATTTTTCATCCTGATAAACATTATATTTTCATAATTCCAGTTGATTACCAAATACTGATAATTGATTATATACTTGAAAAAGTTTTATTTTCTCTTCTATTTTTCTTTAAACAAACTAAAAAAATAACTGATTAAATTTTAATATTTCTTTCTCTCAGTTCATGTTATTTACAACAATGACTGATCAAAGTGCTTCGGCTGGCCATGATGAGGAACTAGATTTGATTGATTATAATGAAGCTTCAGTAAGTTATCCTTTGACTACAAAACTTGCTCAAATTAATCAATTTCTTGACCAATCAGGATGTGGAAATGCAAGAAATAGAAATAAAAGTGGAGACAACTGCTTTGTATCAAAAGCCTTCAATCAAACCCCCAGAAGAGCTTCCAAAAGGATTCAAAATAAAAAAGATGCCCTTTCATCAGCAAGTCAGCAATCTCTCCACTCACATAAAGGAGTTGAGGTCAAAGAATATGAAGCTGAGGTCAAAAGCAGAGTATCTAGAAAAAAAGGTAAGAAACACCAGTGGGACTATCTACAGGCCCAAAAACAACAACAACAGCAAGCATCTCAGGCAGGTCTTTCCAGAACCCATAAGCTCAACCCATCACCTTCTCACCCCTATCAAGGAGGAAGAAATAGGAAAAAAAATCACATTCAATTTTTTCAAAAGCCATGGTAAGCCCCTCTATTGAATCTCAAGTACCATTTCTTGTTACTAATTCAGCTCCTTCAGGTAATTCTGGAAGAGGAGATGAAACTTTGAACCAAGTAGAGGCTGATAGTAATAGAAAGATTGCTCAATATTCTAATGTAACTAATCCTTTGGTATTGATTGCTACATCAATGATAAATCCTGATATAGCTATTATTGATGAGAAACTGTCACCGGACGACCTACGCACAAGTTCGAGGATGTTCCTGAAAGTGAGATGAGGGATTTAGAAACTTCTTCGAGGCACAGAGGAATGATTTGAGGAAATGGTTTGAAAGTCACTCGAAGTAAGAGCTACAGGTTAGAGGTTTGTTCGAGAAGAATTATAAACTAGTTTCAAAGGTTATAGGAATTCTTAAGATCTCACGAAGGGTTGGAAACTCAATAATCAAAGATTTAGGATTTAGAAATGAATATTGAGGAAATAAAAGAAAGATACAATAAGAATGATTTTAACTTTTAAAGATTTACCACTATTAATGTAAATACGATTTTATAATTTAATTCTAAGGAATATCGAACCAAATACCCAACCCCTTTTATATCCTTTGTTCCTCCTTGCATTGACCTCCCTTCCATCGCACCATTCCCATTCCATTGACCATTACTAACATACACTTAGACCCTCTTCGCTAAATACCCGTCCATGCTCAATTTACCCCTTTTTAATTAATTAACATAACTTTAATGAAAAACTACTACTGTACTATTTCGTTGAACCTAGCGCTGTGTGTCGCTTATTGAAAAGGACTAAGGCACCCTATTGGGAAGTTGACTAATTTAGATTTAGAGTTTAGGCTAGAGCAGTTGAATAGTAAGTACACAAAGGGGAATCGCAGTTGCTATGGAGAATTGCTTTCTGCGCTTCGAGTATAGATTTAGGACTCGATATTATTGATTTAATGAGCTGCTTTCTCCTCGAGTGTCACGTGGTGCGTGACAGATGCCAGGGTATAAGAATTGCAAACTCCGTTGAGCTTGAGCCATCTTCCCACACTAGTTTCCCTTCTTCTATAATTTTTTACTCACTTATTAATTTCTCTTTTTATAATGAACTGTCCTACTCCCACACCTACTCCTCCACACCCTAAAGCTAATGGGGGAATGATTACGCGACAATTTTCACAAACTTGCACGGCTTGTGAAAGCATGGAGTATTTCTGTGTCGAAAGTACGGCGACTCAAGGCCCTTGCTATAAATGCGAGTTTTGCCGTTGGCGACGAGTGGCGTGCGATGCGTTGACGAAGAAAGCAGAGATCGAAAAACGATTCACCAAGACCAAGTTTTGGGTAATCCCTAAAACCACTGAGGTGGTCGAAGACATTTGGGATATCTCGATTGAAGATGAACAATCGGTGGGGGAAAATGATAAGGAATTAAATAACGAGATCTAAACCTGGGTAACCCAGGCCACGAGTTCGAAGCGACGTGTCGAGGAAGAGGTCGACAAGTTGGTGGAGGAAGATGAAGATGAAGTCCCTGTTCCAGGGCGGGCACCCAAGAAACGACGGGTGGTCATCGAAGACAACAAGGAGGAGAGAGAGGCAGAGGTTGAGGTGGCGCCAAGGTTATTTTTCGAGCCTGACCCCATCTTCAAGGTAAGTTTTTAATGGTTATTTTTAAGGATGAAGTTACTGATGAGTTTTGTTTAGACATTGAATACCCTTGAAGACCCGATTGGGGAGCCTGCACCGGTTATACCAACTGAGGCAAACCCTCCGGCCACGGATGTAGTTGAAGAACCTGAAGACACCCTGGACCAGGTGTGGTCAAAGAAACCTCGTCAAGGTCGACGAGTAAGGTTCGCGGAAGAGTTATGTGGGGAGGTTGACACAATTATCGACGCTGCTTCCTTCGACGTGGCAGAGGAGCTCTTGGAGATTGGAGAGGTGGTTCCGGTAGGAGAGGAGGAGGTATTTGAGAAATGCAGGAAGGAGATAAGGGTAGTTTTGGAGAAAATGAAAAGATTGGTTCGAGAAAAATTAAAAGAAAAAATTTGAAATGAAAAGGAGATGTAAAGAAGTAGAAAAATTTGTATTTTAGTTTTATTTTATTTTATTTTTTTATTGTAGATGAATATTATTAATTTTAAAAGATTTGGGAGAGAGAGAAAAAGAAAAAAGAAGTTTTAAATAAAAAATTTTAGAATTTGAAAGAAGAAATTTAAAGAAAGAAAAAAGTTGTTTAATTGAAGGAAATTTTAAGGTTTTAAAAGGAAAATTTTATGTAAGAAAAGAGAGAGAAAAAGAAACGGTTTGTGATTGAGATGAGTTTGTTAAATTGAGAATTTAATGAATTTTTTTTTTTTTTTTTTTTTTAGGAAATTTTAGTTGAAAAGAGAGGAATAAGAAAGAAAAGAAAAACAGAATTTAAAATTTAAAGAGAATTTGAAAAGAAGAATTATTTGTTTGAAGAATTATTATAGGGAGATTTAGAGGTTGAAGTTAATTTCGAGGAAATGGTTGTGCCGTACAAGATTTGATGGTTCGAAGAAAAGAAAATTTTAAAGAGAGAATAAATTTTTAGAGGAGAAAATTTTAAAGAGAATTTGTAAATTTAAGAAAAGAATGTATTTTTAGAGAATTGAAAAAGAGAAAAGAAAGAAAATATTTAGAGAGATTTAAGAGTTTTTTTTATTTTATTTTTTATTTTATTTTATTATTTATGTTTATTCTATTAATTTTATTTTATTTTATTTTTATTTTTATTAATTATGTTTATTCTATTTATTTTATTTTATTTTATATTTTATTTTATTTTATTTTTTTTTACTTTTGATTTTACTTTTAGTTGGTTTTTTGAGAAAAATTATATAGAAGTAGAAGAAAGAAAAAAAAGAAAAGAGAGAAAAGAGAAAACAAGGCTAAGAAATTTAAGAGGTGTTTAGATTTTAAAGAAAGAAAGAAAAAGAAAATTTTAAATAAAAGAAATTTTAAGGTTTTGGTTTTAAAGGATATTTCAAATGAAAAGATTTTAGGAGTTCAGGGGCGTTAGAAACATTGATGGCTGGTTCCCAGGATGTTTTGTCTGAGTCATTGAGGAAGCCTTCCCATTCCACGAGGTATTGAAGTCTCCCCTTGCGTATTCTTGAATCAAGGATACGACTTACTTCCCACTTTAGATGATCTTCTACTTCGACTGGTTCCGGAGGGGGTTGGTTCTTGCCCGGGTATATTTCTCGAGCCAGTTCCAGGAGAGATACATGGAAAACAGGGTGAATCGCCTGCCATTTAGGAGGTAACTTGAGTCAAAATGCAGTTTTAGAGACTTCAGAGTCAATTTCGAATGGTCCCAAGCGCTTTTCAGCCAGTTTCTTTGATGGTCGTGTTGTTCAAATGTTTCGTGCGTTGAGCCATACTTTGTTGCCTGGTTTAAAGGAAGGAGCAGATTGTCGATGTTTGTCGGCCTGTTCCTTGTATCTTCGAATCGCTGATTCCAAATTTGTTTTAAGTTCTTCTTGAAGTCGTGATATAGTTCAAAGATAATGTTCCGCAGGATGATTAGTTCCTACATGGATTGAGTTGAATCGAGGATGTCGTCCATAAATGGTTTTGAAGGGAGATTGTCGTGTCGAAGAATGAGTCAAGTTATTATAAGCAAATTCGGCCAATGGTAACCATGTGGTCCAATCGTCTTGTTGGTAACTGACATACATTCGAAGATATTGTTTGAGGATTTGGTTAACTCTTTCTTTTTGACCATCGGTTTCAGGGTGATAAGCTGTGGAGAGGTTCCTCGTGATATTGAGTTGTCGACACAGTTGGGTCCAGAATGTGTATACAAACAATGAGCCTCTATCTGAAATAATATCATTTGGTAAGCCGTGTTTAGAAAATACATATTCTAGAAATTTTTTTGACAAATCTTCTGCTGTAGCAGTAGTAGTGGTTTTAATGAAAATAGACATTTTTAAAATCTATCTACTATTACTAATATAGCACCAAAAATATTAGAAATAGGGAGTTGAGAAATGAAATCCATTGATAAAGATTCCCAAGGTTTAGAGGGAATAGGAAGTGGTTGAAGCAACCCATGCTTCTGGTGACGGGGATCCTTATTCCTATTACATTCGTAACAAGCTTTTATATAGGCCTTGATTTCCCTGGTCATACCTGGCCAGAAGAAATCCCTCGCTATTAACTGGTAGGTTTTATCAACCCCAAAAATGACCAGCTAATGGAGAATAATTTCGACTGTTGAAAATCCATAATTTTATCTCATTGTTGTTGGGTATGACTACTCTACCTTTGAAGACTAATAGAACTGATTCAATACTAACTCTTTTGGCCCCTTGCTTCGAGAGTATTTTGTCTTTTAACCCTAAACAATATTCGTCCTTCGACTGAGCTTCGAGGATGTTGGATAGTGGATTTCAAAAAGATTGAATTGTCATCAAATTAAGTTGATGAGTCGTTAACATTGATTCTTTGAAGATTGATTGCACATTTTCTGGGTTCTTGTCAGCAAATGTGTCCCCCCACTGTGGGTAAACGTTGTCCCGACGTGACAAGATATCTGGGACAATGCAGTTTTTTCCTGGGCAATAGGAAATAGAGAAAGAAAATTCAGACAAAAATTCAGCCCACCTGGCTTGACGCCTGGTTAATACTTTAGAAGACATGAAGTATTTCAAAGCATTATGATCTGTTAAGATTTGAAAAGGACTATCTAGGCTGAGAAGAAAAGAACGACATTTTTTAAGACAAAGGATAATAGCTAAAAGCTCTTTGTCATGAATTTCATAATTTAATTCTGCGGCTATGAGTTTGCGTGACTCAAAAGCAACAGGATGAAACAAATTTGTTTCAGGATTTAATTGGGAGATGACCCCTGCAATAGTATAATCGCTCGCATCTGTCTCAACTATTGTCGAGGCAGAAGGATCAAAATGTCAAAGAATTGGGGCTGTGGTGAAAGCCGTTTTTAGTGCTTCGAATTCCTTTCGTGCTGTAGAAGTAAAAACAAAAGGAATGTCTTTTCTAAGAAGAGAAGTAAGATTGAAAATAGTTTTAGAGTAATCTTTAATAAATCTCCTATAGAAGTTTGCAAAACCTAAAAATCCTTGGAGCAATTTAATGTTTTTGGGCTCAGGCCATTCCAGGATTTTCTGGACTTTTTTGTCATCCATGACTAAACCGTCAGTGGACAAGGTAAAACCCAAAAAATCAATTGATTTGAGTTGGAATTCGCATTTATTATGCTTGGCGTAGAGACCATGATCTTGAAGACGATTTAGGACCTGTCAAACATGATGAATATGTTCATCTAGTGTTTTCGAGAATATTAAAATATCATCTAAATAGACGACTACAAATTGTTCAAAAACATCTTGAAAGATATCATTAACAAAAGTTTGAAAAGTTGAAGGTGCGTTACATAATCCAAAAGGCATAACTAAATATTCAAAACTACCAAATCTAGTGCGCATTGCAGTCAGTGGTTCATGACCTTCTGCAATGCGAATCAGATTGTAAGCGCCTCTAAGATCAATTTTAGAAAAGAAATTAGCACCATTGAAAAGGGTAAGAAGTAATGACATAGGAGGAACAGGATATGCGTTCTTCTTCGTGACTGTGTTGAGCTTTCTATAGTCAACACACAACCTAAGACTACCGTCCTTCTTTTTTACAAAGAGGACAGGGGAGCCGGTTGGAGATTTACTGGCTCTGATGAAACCTTTGGCTACATTCTCTGCAATGTAGTCTCGAAGAACTTGAGATTCTTCCTTCGATAAAGAATAGACAGGACCTGCCGGAGGTACTGGGCCTATTAACTCTATTTGATGATCGTAGGGTCGATGAGGTGGTAACTTATCGGCCTTACAAATTGAGAAAACATCGAGGATATTGTGGTAGATTTCCAGTAGAGTTGATTTAATGGCTTCAACGTTGATTTGGTTGTCCTCTTCATCTTCGAGAGAATCTGTCAAGGGGATACCTGTATTGAGAGAGCAGAATTCGATTACTTCGAGGCAATTTAAATCCTCTTCGAGTGAAGTCATCGAGCTAGAAGGGTTAGCCAATTGCTCATTTAGAGAAGGATCAGATGCTTGCAAGTCATCTGGCAGAGACTTGTCCTCTAGCAGGACATTGTCAGGCGGGTTGTTTAACTCCCTATTGACCTGCATTGAAGAATCAGAAATATACTTAGATCGTGGGGTGATCAATCCCTTAGTCCAATCAATTTCGGGGTTCCAATGCGTTAAAAAGTCATGGCCAAGAATGGTATCGTCCATCCTTGGGGTGTCCAAGACTGATAATTCCCACTCGAAGGGGGAAAAGTTCGGAAAGTTGAAAACCCATAAAACTTTCTTACTTACCCAATATTTGGGTTCCTCTGATTCGACCAAATAGATGGGAGTTCGATCAATATCTGTAAATGTTATTTGAAGCTTCTTGGCAAAAGATAAACTAACAAAAGAAATTGAAGCTCCAGAGTCTATAAGACAACTGAAGGGGATATCCTCCTTAAAAAGAATGAATCTCAAGTGGTTTAAGGCAACTCCAGTCCTTAAGACATGGAGGTTCTGTGCACTGGGAGAGATAAGATAGTTTGCTTTGCACACAAGTAAACTATCTACTAGTTTTTTGACTTCGAACTAGTACCTTCTCTTTCCTTCAACTTTACACAGTCTTCCAACTTGTGCTTACCCCCACAATACATACATAATCCATTATCTGCTTGTCTCTTCCTCTCAGCTTCTTTAAGTTCCCCTTTAGGATCCAGTACTTTGCTGATATCGCCTGGGGTCGAGCCTTTTGGTCGAGGTTTATCCTTTCCCTTATTGGGTTTTGATTGAGTCGAGGAGGATTGATTTGGTCGTGGGTGAGAAGAAGGTCCCAATTTAAAATTTAGGCCTTGAGATTTGTTGGCATATCGACAATGTTGAAGCTGTCCTTGATAAACGCCGTCAAGTTTGAGGGTTCGATCCATTAAATCCGTTAAAGTAGTCATCTTCTGACCGTGAAGATTTAATTGATCCAGAATCCTTGAAGGAAGTCCTTTCTTGAAATGATACTTAAGGGCAGCATCATTCCAACCTACTCGAGTTTGAAGTGCTCTATAGTTCGAGATATATTCAGAGGCTTTACCATTATCACTCATGCGAAGAAAATCAAGTTCAATTTCTGCGTTGTCCGTTTCATTAGGGTCCCCAAACAACGTAAAAAGTTGGTCTTCGAACTTTTCCCAATTATTGATAAGTAAGTGGGTTTCTGTCGAAGAAAGCATGAGTAGATAAGGTTCGAACCATCTTGCTGCTTTCCCGGCTAGGAATGAAGAAGCGTAAACAACCTTTGATTGGTCGCTGTTAAAGGTTGGAAAGTCATTATGGAACAGTAGCTTGCAGGTTTGCAAGAAGGGTCGCAATCTGTCGGGGTGATCTCCGTAGAATTTTTCAGGAGATTTCATAGAAGGAGTTTTGAACTTAGATCCCTCTGAAGAGGTTGGATTTGAAAGGGTTTTCATGAAAAGTCTCATGAAATCTTTCAGAGAGTTAGATGGTCCAGGTTCTGAGGATTGGCCAGAAGGGTGATTGGCAGGGGCAGATGGTGCCTTGTGCATTGTATCCTCTCCTTCTTCTTCATCACTAGAATCCTCAAAATCTTGTGGGATGTCTTCTACAGATTGAACTGAATGTTGCCGTTCCCTAAGGTCGAGTGGTTCCAAAGAGTGAGTGCGGGAAACAGACCTTGTGGCTGTTGGCCTGCCTCTAGCGCGAGCTCTAGTAGTAGCGCCTGTAGGAGGAGTGCGTTGAACAGGTGCCATTTAAAATTTTAAAAACACCTAAAAGGACGTAGTAGTGCAAAGAATGAGAACTACGGAGAATTAAATTATACTGTCACCGGACGACCTACACACAAGGTCGAGGATGTTCCTTAAAGTGAGATGAGGGATTTAGAAACTTCTTCGAGGCACAGAGGAATGATTTGAGGAAATGGTTCGAAAGTCACTCGAAGTAAGAGCTACAGGTTCGAGGTTTGTTCGAGAAGAATTATAAACTAGTTTCAAAGGTAATAGGAATTCTTAAGATCTCACGAAGGGTTGGAAACTCAATAATCAAAGATTTAGGATTTAGAAATGAATATTGAGGAAATAAAAGAAAGATACAATAACAATGATTTTAACTTTTAAAGATTTACCACTATTAATGTAAATACGATTTTATAATTTAATTCTAAGGAATATCGAACCAAATACCCAACCCCTTTTATATCCTTTGTTCCTCCTCGCATTGACCTCCCTTCCATCGCACCATTTCCATTCCATTGACCATTACTAACATACACTTAGACCCTCTTCGCTAAATACCTGTCCATGCTCAATTTACCCCTTTTTAATTAATTAACATAACTTTAATGAAAAAATACTACTGTACTATTTCGTTGAACCTAGCGCTGTGCTTCGCTTATTGAAAAGGACTAAGGCACCCTATTGGGAGATTGACTAATTTAGATTTAGAGTTTAGGCTAGCACAGTTAAATAGTAAGTACACAAAGGAAAATCGCAGTTTCTATGGAGAATTGCTTTCTGCGCTTCGAGTATAGATTTAGGACTCGATATTATTGATTTAATGAGCTGCTTTCACCTCGAGTGTCACGTGGCGCGTGACAGAAACTTGATCCTGAATTTTATGAGAATCTGTAAAGTTACTCTGTTTCCCTATTATGAAATACTCCAGGTGTAGCTAACATTAATGATGAATATTTGAGAGATATTATTGCTAAAAAAAATCATATAATGAACAACATGCAATTGACTCCGAAATTTATTAGTTTGTTAACTGAACTGGCATATCAATCATTGAGGAGTGAATTACAAAGAGTTTCTGATAATTTATTTAATTACAAAGTAATTCATGAAAAGAAAGTTGCTTTAAGGAAAAATATCAAGAATGATTTGTCTAAATTACAAGAAACTGTGTCTATTTGTTGCTAGGAGCTAGAGGGACATAAGTTGAACATAAAGAGATTGAGTGACAGTTATTCATCTTTGCAACATAAGAACCAGTTATCTTTTGCAACCATCATTTAAAGTTTATCTAGTATTCCAAGAGTGAAGACTAGGCTAACAACCATTGTAGAGAATACGAATTCATTGTTACATGATCAAAAGCTTTCTGACATTTCTTTTATAGAACCTGTTCCACAGGATACTCCAATTTCACCTGTCCCTAGTTCATCTAAAGTAAAATTATTTCAAGAAATTACTGTAGATATTACTAAGTTTTAATCAAAAAATGATGATGTACCTGATTCATCTTTAAAAGGGTTAAAAAATGAAATTAATGCTCAATTGGAGAAGTTACAGCTCCTTCTCACTTATAAACAAGCTTGTAAAAAGTAGACTACTTCAAAACAAAAGATTTGGTGAAAACTTGACCAATATCCAACATTTGATGGTGTTTCTTCCTCTGATTTGCATCAATTTATTTGCAGGATTGATAATCTAAAACATTATTACAAACTCCCAGATGAGGAAATTGTGGCAAAATTAATTTCTTTATTTACCAATGTAGATCTAATGTGGTATGAATCTGTTCTCTTAGATAAGATTGACTACTCATGGGAGATTGGAAGAAATTAATTAAAGCACAATTTGGTGGTTCCAAGTTTAGGTTATCTCAACAAAGGCAGTACGAAGAAGTCAGATATAGCTCTTCTTCTGCTGAAAAACCTATTGAGATCCTGATGAAACTTGTGAAAATCATGAGGGAAATGGACCCAGATATGGAGTTTGAATTATGGAAGGACAGGATCCTCTTTAAATTACCTATGTCTCTGAGAGACTTAATAGTTTCTAAGACTGAGTTCTAAACAGAACCTTCTTCAATCATCATGAGTACTTGTAATGAGATCCTTCTAAATAACAAGTATAATTCTAAAAGATTCATTTCTAGAACTTCATTGGAGAAAACCTCCAATTACCAACAGAAACCTCTGTAACAGGTTGGTAAACCTTCTTCCCCTGTTGTACATAAAAAGCATGCAACAAAACTTTCCTTAAAATTCAGCAAACCTTGGCAGAAAGGCCATGTTTGTGACAAGAAAATAAATCTTGTTGAACAGACAGAGTAACATGCTGATTAAACAGTTTCACTTGATGATACTTCAAGTAATTGTGCCAGAAATATCTCATATGAATCTCACCAGGAAATTTTGATGCTAGAAGAGGATATTCATTATTTAAATAATATTGATATTTAGAATAATGATTTATATACAGTAGAAGATGCTGAGATCATAAGAAATCATGAGGACAGCTCAATTATTATTGCCCCTCTCAAGGCACCAGTCTTAATTAATGGATATAAAATTGATGATGTCTTAGATTCTGGAGCTGCAGGAAGTTTATTATCTGAAAAGGCGCTTTCCTCAGTGGACCAAGATTATAAATCAAAACTTATGCCTATCATTTCTGAGAATTGGAGAGGTTATGGCTCTGTTTTGTCCCCCATTGGTAAATACAAAGCCACAGTATCTTTTAAATATAACCATGGTTTTTTAAGAGCTATATGTGATTTTGTTTTCATGAAAAATGATAACTTAAGCAGTTGGTTCATTGTAGGAAATGATAATTTAACCAAGTGTGGCATAAAATTAAATCCATCAAACCAATGCTTCACAATGGGGATGAATGGGAAGAGAAAATTTAAAATTTCCTCCCCCAGGAAACTATTAACACCAGGGTTGAACACATGTCATTGTGTAGTTCAATATAAAAGAAGATCTACAAAACAAATGCCTGATGTTGTGTATGAAATTGACAATGATTCTTTTGGAGAACAACTTTCTGGTGAGGATAATGATTCCATCTAATTATTGATAAAATATTTTTCTATGGCCTTTGCTCATGGGTCACATGAATTAGGTTTGGTAAAAGAATAAATGAAGCTCCCATTATCTTGCCCATTAACTGAAATACTACCTAGTTTAAAGAAGATGTCTTATCCTGCTTCTCCCACAAAGAGAAAAGATATTGAAGACAATATCTCTACCCTTTTAAAAATGAATATTATTGAAAAGGTAGTTGAAAAACCTAAACATTGTGTTATCTCACCTGTCCTAATTTCTTATGAGAAAGATAAATCCAGGGTATGGGGTGATTATAGAGCATTAAAAACTTATACTGTTGATAATAACTATCCTTTAGCCAGAATTAGCTCTATACATGCTACCCTACAAGGTGCTAAATATATCAGCTTTTAGATGGTAATAAGGGATATCACCAGGTACCTGTTGAGAATAATTTCCAAAATTTTCTGATGCTTGCTAATCATATTGGTATTTATAAGTTTGTTAGGATCCCATTTGGCCCCAAAAATGCCCCTTCAGTTTTTCAAAAAGTTATGGGTAACACATTCCATCAGGAAATAATTGAAGGATGGCTGATGGTTTACATTGATGATATCATCATATTCTCTAAAACATTTGAGGACCATATTAACCACCTGTGTAAAGTGTTCCATTAGAGGGATGAGATAAACATTTAACTTGCCTTAAAAAAATGCAAATTTGGTTTTCATTCCTTAAAAGTGCTTGGTCATGTTGTCTCAGGTTTACAAGTATGTGTTGACCAAAACAAAGCGGTATTCATACAATAGGTGAAGGCTCCTACCACAGTTAGAGAGCTCCAGAGTTTTTTGGGAATGTGTGGATACTATAGACAGTATATTAAAAATTATCAAGTCATAGCATTACCCCTTACCCAATTAAATAGGAAAGATTTTGCTTTTGTCTGGAACAGTGAAACACAAAGAGCTTTTGACACTATGAAACATTTTTTGATGTCAGCACCAAATCTTGCTTTACCTGACTTTAATCAACCATTTGTTTTATACACTGATGCCAGTTTTATTGGTCTTGGTGCTTGTCAGGCTAAGATAAACTAAAAGGACATAAAATAGCTTGAAAAATCTTTCTCTAGAAGATTTCTATGGTCCTATGTGAATACTGTAGTATAAATCCAACAAATAGTAAAATATAATTCAATATAAAGGTCTCAGTAATATAATTTTCACTAATTTTATATATGGCTTACAATCTTTTTAGTTGGTAGAAAAATAGAGTTTAATAATTCAGATACTACTCAAAATACACTACGCAATATAGGGGGTGGACTTGCTAGCAAGTCCTCAACCTGAACTCAGATGGAACTCAGACTGAACTCATACTGAACTCATGCTGAACTCTACTTGGACACCCACCTAAAACTGTTCTGCTGAGTGGTGTTCATCCCTGATTGTATGGTTCCTTTATCAATAGCTCAATGTGTGCTCAATCTGTGGTGAGTTTGGGTCCAAGGTTGCGGACTTGCTAGCAAGTCCGCCCCCCATATTGCGTGGTGATACTTCTAAAAGTACTAATTTATTTGTATTGTAATTGATTTAATTATATGGTGTAAATCGTAATGATAAAGAATGTAGAAACAAGACCCGAAAACCTCCTCCTTTTATACACACTGAGTTTCCCAATGAATCCCTTGATGTACCACTCCAATACACAGTTAATGAAGCCTCCAGACAACTAATAGACATGTCCATCCACATCCCCAGTAACCTGTAACATAATTAGAAGAGTAACAACTGCCAAAATCTTGTAATAATAAGGAAAATCCATCAAAATTAAAGAATAAGATAAAAAGAGAGTATATGTGTATTAAAAAATAATATAAAAGACTAAAAAGGGAATTTTTAAGGTTAAAAATATCTTAATAATAAGGGGGACTCACTGTGGAAATGATGGGGATAATCCTGACATTATACTACATGAAATTACCATTCAAAACTGACCAATATTGACTGAGAAACCACCCAGAAACTCAAAAAAGAGTGTGAGATGTGGGGTAACTACATGCAGTCCTTGGCAGGCGCTTGCACAGGTAAATCCTTGACTAAATTTAGGCAAATTTAAGTGTGGTGATGAAATAAGATGCCAAGTATGACATTATTAATGAAATTAGTGCATATAAACAGGGTCAATGCATTATTAATGAAGCTAGGACACTAAATGAGCGCCTCTCGCCTATTTTAGCATGTTTCCCCACAGTGGGCGTAGAATGTGGGGTAATTATAGTGTGAAAAAGCTAACTTTTCTTAAAATGAAGCTATTTGCATGGGAAAAAACAGGCAGTATGTGGTCAGTACACAGAAGCAATTTCTGGCATAAAAAACACCAAATTTGAAAAGTGTTATTTTTATGCATTTAAGTAGACAAATCAATAGTCCTAAATGAGACAAAATGATCTGTTGTAGCGCAATTTTGATATTCTCAAATTTATGGCGCATATAATCAACTTTTAAGTGAAATAAAGCGCATTTCTTGTTTTTTGCATAAAACAGTGAAAATAACAGCTTTAAGTGTACTTAAAAATTATGTAGCCTTATACTTAAGGTTCTTAAGATTACCCTAACATGTTCCAAATTAATATTAAGTACATAAGACTTATAAAAGGTGGATATATGCATGTATATAAGGTGTTATAATGGCATTTTTTGTGTATTATCATAATTTTACTTATGTATATTGTTTGTGTACTCTCAATTATAATTCCCATGTATAGTTCATGTGTTTAACATAACTTATAAGTACTTTTTACTCATTCCTGGGGATATACAGGCTGATAGTGCTGCTCTCTATCAAAAACATGTGATGATTGATAAAGTATCAGAAGTAGTAATTTGCTATATTTCAAGAACCTTGAGAAATTGTAAATTGAAATATGGTTCAACTCAACTGGAGTGTTTAGAAGTAGTGTGAGCTCTAGAGAAGATACATTATTATCTGAATGACCAGAAATTTGAGCTTATCACTGACTGCAGTGCAGTTAAGTCCCTCTTAAACTTGAAAACATCTAACAGACATATTTTCAGATGGCAGCTAGCTGTTCAAGAAGACAGAGGGAGGATGACAATAGTTTGTAGGGCTGGTATTGTTTACTCAAATGTGGATATATTATCAAGGTTACCATTTCCAAATGATGACTCAAATCCCAGATATTGTCCTGAAGATGAGATAGTTCATATTCATGGAATATATGTGGTTGATATGGAGGAAGAGCTATCACATCTTATTCTGGATTCATATGATAAGGAAACTGACTTAAAAAACTTATGTACCATATTAAATGATCCAAAGAATGCTTCAATACAAGCATCAATTAAGACCCTTCCACAAAAGTACCAAAAGGCTTTGGAAAAAGGAAAATTTTCAATTGATAAAGGCTATCTATATTATAGAAGAAATTTAATTAATGCTATTGTTATTCCTCCTTCTATGAAAGAGATCATCTTGAAAATTTGTCATGATGACATATTGGCTTTAAATTTTGATATTGAGAAAAAAATTATCAGAATTAAGAACACTTCTTGGTGGGTTAATATGTCTGAAGACACCAAACTCTATGTTGAGTCCTGTGACTCTTGCCAAAAATCAAAAAGATTGACTTGTAAAAGAGCTGGATTAATGCAACATATTGAACCTCCTGATGCAACATGGAAAATAATAAACATGGACTTTGTAACAGGATTACCCATTGCTGGGAAAGACAGTTATAACTCTTGCTGGGTTATTGTGGACAGATTCACAAAAATATGTAAATTTATCCCAACTCACAAGGATGTTTCAACTAAAGAATTAACTTTCTTGTGGTTGTCTCATATGTTTAGTACTTATGGCTTTATTAAGGCCATAATCTCTTACAGAGACCCTAAATTTACTTCAGAATTTTGGATGATTCTGATGGATGTTTGTGGTTGTGATCTGAAACTTTCTACTTCCCATCAACACCAAACTGATGGATTAGCTGAAAGAATGATTCAGACCTTAGAGGACATAATAAGAAGTTATTGTGACTTTGGCCTTGAGTATAAAGACAATGACAGATTTACTCATGATTGGGTTACCTTACTTCCTGTTTTGGAATTTGCTTATAAGAGCACTGTTCATTCTGTTACTCAGAAAAAGCCTTTTGAGCTTTGGCTTTGATATTTTCCAAATACTCCTGCCCAAATTCTCAATAATAAAATATTTAAATTGGATTTACATCCTGGTGTAAAATCTTTTCTTCAAATGCAACAACTTTGCAGAAGTCATGCTAAAAAATGTATTGAAAAATCTTTTGAATATGAGAAGAAGAGATGGGACAAATCCCATAAAGAATACACTTTTAAAAAGGGTGATGAAGTACTGATTTCTACATTCCACTTCAATTTACAAGGTAATAACAAACTAAAAGACCCATTTGTAGGTCCATTTTCTGTCAGAAGAATGGTTGGTGATAATGCAGTTGAAGTTATTTTGAATTCTCCATATGACAGAAAACATTCTGTTTTTCCAATATCTCTTTTGAAACCTTACACATCCAATAGTGATTTATTTCCCAAAAAGGAGGAGAAGACTAAAGAAGACCCCTAATGAAATCACTGAGACAGCAAAAACTGATAAGATTCTAAATGACAGAATAGTTACTTCTGAAAAAGATACTAAATACTTATTGAGATTCACGAATAAGTCTTCTGAATATGATTCTTTGATACCTGGGAAAGAGATATCTAATCTTCCTACTCTTCTAAAGAAATATTAAAAGAAAAAATCATAGAACTTTTTTAATGTTTTTTTAGAGTGAGGGAGTGTCAGCCAGGCTGCTAGACTTACCCAGTAAAATAATTATTTATTTACTGGGATAAAACCACACCTTTTTCTTTCTTATGCATTATTATTAATTATATTATATTTACTTTAAATTTACTTTCAATAAATTAACTAGTCACAAAAAAGTAAATTTAGTAAATAATTAAAATTAATATTAAATTTCCCATATATTTTTATTTCCTAACACTGTGCTCAACTTCTGGTTAAAGAAAATAAAAATTAATATTAAAATAATAATTAACATGGAAAAAAAAATAATATTAAAATAAAATAAATATATACAAAATAAATTCAAATTACTTATTTGAAAATGACATTTACAGAAATTTTTAAATAAATCAAATTATTTTGACATATACAGAAAATACATCATTCTAAATACATTCTTCATAGAACAATCTTAAAATTTGAAATTTTTTCTTTTGAAAATTTCATTTTCTCTCTTTTAATCCTGTATATAGAATTTTAACTCTGTGCTTTGTCTCTCTTTTGCCTATATAAGGCCTCCCCTTTCTGGTTGTTTTGGATCATCCTTTACTTTCACATTTATTTTATTTATTACAATCAAATATTATTTTTTACTACAATTTATTGTTTTAGTATTTACACTACGTATTTCTAAATCATTAATTATAATAATAGTTATAAGAATTTTACCTTTTAATTTGAGTAAATCAAACAAAAGATAATTCCATATGTTGTAGATACTTATATAGTACTAGCTATAGGCCTTGACCAAGGGAGTTGGAGAAAAACCAGAAGAAAAACCTCTGTCCCTTTAGAAAAATAGTGTGAGATTTACCTGTTACAGTAAATTGGTTCCTGCTACCACAAAGCCCCTTTTCCAAACACACTTGACTGCTTGATCTGTCAAGAAAGTAGTCTTCAGACAGACTACCAAACTAAAGAACTGAAATGAAGACTAATTTCCACACCAGAGAAAGCAATGATACTTGATGTAGGTTGCAAATCCACACCAGAGACAGCAATGATACTTGCTATATCTTGCAATACTATAACAGAGAAACCAGTTGCTAAGTAGAGCTAAATGAAGAACTTACTTGCAACAAAAAACAGCCAAATTGTGGCCAACAAACAGTGAAAACTGAGTGAGGAACAAGGATATCACTTCCAGATGGTTGAATGATAATTAAAGTTGCCCCAAACTCTCTTTTTTACTATATACACACAGACTGCTAATCAAGAGCCCATGCACACCTGCAAATCTAGCGTTCCTGACCACCAAATTACATAGAACCTCCCTAGAAGCGCTTCCAGCCCTCTAGCACTGAGGCGGGTGGTCCTCCCAGCACTGGGAAGCCCGCCTGAGGTTGCCTGACCACCCTGAAGCCAGAAAACCACCAAAAACACCTAAACTACTTAGAAAATTCACCTACAACTACTGAAACCCTTAAAACACATAATTACACTAAAACAACATTGGGACATGAAATATAGAGAAAATTTGGCTCTTTCCAATTGTACTAAGCACTTAACCCTAAGACTTAAGGTTAGCCCATAAAACATGAGAAACAAAATTCAACAGAAATCTTTTAAAAATGAAAAGTGAGAAATTATCTCCCAAATACTCATGCTATGAAAAATGTCCTCAAGACATAAAATATAGAGAAAAACCAGGGATAACCAATGGTAGCCTCCAGATCCCCGTAGTCCCAATATTTTCTGCATAATTCCAGAAAAACACCCAATTATTTAACAATGCCATTTAAGACATACCAAAATACCACCAAATAAACCAACAAAGGTCTCCACCAATGTTGGAAGACCACAACATACTTTTTACTTTTAAATCTTCAAACACCAACTACCAATGCAGTTAAACCTCCATTGAAATCTTCTAGACCAAGAGACCATCCCGACAGATACGCAAATGTAATAACTCAGGTAGTAAAAGTAGTAATAGATGTGATTTGTGTGTATATAATAACTTTTGTAAAGTAAGATTGGAATGAATTAAAACAGCCAGATTGAGAGGCCTTATTTAGGCAAAAAGGAGAGAAACTACAGAATCAAAATTCTATATACATGAGTATCAGAGAAAGTACAATTTCACAATTAGACACTTCAAATATTAAAGTTGTTCTATAAAGAATGTACCCATATACTGTATTTATCTGTATAATTCCATTTTATTTGATTTATTTTAATTTTCTGTAAATGTCAAAGTAAAAATAAAAATAAAAATATTTAATTTAATATTTAGTATTTTTAGTCTTCTCTTCAGCTGCCATGAGGAGGCTGTTACAGATTAAAATATAAGAGGAAAAAATAGAGTTATATCTTTACTTAATTTTATCTATTAATTAGTCAAAATTGTATAAGTAATTTATAAAGTAAGTATTATTCATTAAATGAGAGGTAAAGGCATATCTCTACTCTAGTAAATAATTAATTATTTACTGGGTAAGTTTAGCAGCCTGGCTGACAGAGATCCAAAAAGCAACCAACTGGGGAATATATTGATTCATAATCTGAGTAAAAATCATGTACCTCTTCTAGAAAGAAATCCATATGGCTAAAATCACTAGTTATTTTACAAGATCTTAAGATTAAAAAACTTACTCTACTTTATGTTGAAAACCAAGGAGCTATTTCCTTAACCAATTATCCTGTGTTTCAAGCTAGATACAAGAACACTGATTCCAGTTTCACACATTAAAGAGAAATTTTATTCAGATGTGCTTAAAGTAATATATGATCAAAAAGATCAAATATCAGCCAATTCACTCACTAAAGCAACTCCAAATACAAACCACTGTATATTCATTGCTGCCTTTGTCTGAAAAGAATTTAAACTCACTATGAAATATAGGGGGTGGACTTGCTAGCAAGTCCCCAAAGTGAACTTAGATGGAACTCAGATGGAACTCAGACTGAACTCATATTAAACCCATAATGAACTCTACTTGAACACCCACCTAAAACTGTTCTGCTGAGTGGTGTTCATCCCTGATTGTATGGTTCCTTTATCAAAAGCTCAATGTGTGTTCAATCTGTGGTGAAGTGGCTCCAAGGTTGTGGACTTGCTAACAAGTCCACCCCCCATATTGTGTGGTGACTCAGACAGGGGGTGTTGAAGGGTCCTGATGGTCTAGAAGGTTTACCAGAGGTCTAAGGGGGGTTAAGAGGTGGATTTTTGGGTTTTCAAAGTCGAAAGATTGTATAATTTATCTTTTATTTATTAACTCAATTTAAAGAGGTAAGATTTTTTATGAATATTATTATAATTACTGATTAGAATTATGTGATTTTAAATACTAAGGTAATAAATGATAGTAATAAATATTTAGTTGTAAGAGTGGTATAATAAAAATAAGTAAGTAATGAGTGATCAAAAACAACCAGAAAGGGAGGCCTTTTATAGGCAAAAGAGAGTCAAAGCACAGAGTTAAAAGTCTTCTCCTCCTTTTTGGGAAATAAATCACTATTGGATGTGTAAGGTTTCAAAAGAGATATTGGAAAAACAGGATGTTTTCCGTCATATGGAGAATTCAAAATAACTTCAACTGCATTATTACCAATGATTCTTCTGACAACAAATGGACCTACAAATGAGTCTTTTAATTTGTCATTACTTTGTAAATTGAAGTGGTCTGTAGAGATCAGTACTTCATCACCCTTTTTAAAAGTGTATTCTTTATGGGATTTGTCCAATCTCTTCTTCTCATATTCAAAAGATTTTTCAATACATTTTTTAGCATGAATTCTGAAAAGTTTTTGCATTTGAAGAAACGATTTTACACCAGGATGTAAATCCAATTTACATATTTTATTATTGAGAATTTGGGCATGAGTATTTGGAACATGTCCAAGCCAGAGCTCAAAATGCTTTCTTTGAGTAACAGCATGAACAGTGCTATTATAAGCAAATACCAAAACAGGAAGTAAGGTAACCCAATCATGAGTGAATCTGTCATTGTCTTTGTACTCAAGGCCAAAGGCACAATACCTTCTTATCATGTACTCCAAGGTATAAACCATTCTTTCAGCTAATCCATCAGTTTGGTGGTGATGGGAAGTAGAAAGTTTCAGATCACAACCAAAAACATCTATCAGAGACAGCCGAAATTCAGAAGTAAATTTAGGGTCTCTGTCAGAGATTATGGCTTTAGGAAACCAGCAGTATTAAACATATGAGACCACCATAAGAAAGTTAATTCTTTAGTGGACACATCCTTGTGAGTAAGGATAAATTTACACATTTTTGTGAATCTGTCCAAAATAACCCAACAAGAGTTATAACTGTCTTTCCCAGAAATGGGTAATCCTGTTACAAAGTCCATGTTTATTATTTGCCATGTTGCATCAGGAGGCTCAATATGTTGCATTAATACAGCTCTTTTACCAGTCAATCTTTTTGATACTTGGCAAGAATCACAGGATTCAACATATAGTTTGGTGTCTTCTGACATATTAACCCACCAAGCAGTGTTTTAATTCTGATCATTTTTTTTTCAAGATCAAAATATCCAGCCAATATTTCATCATGAAAAATTTTCAAGATGATCTCTTTCATACAAGGAGGAATAACAATAACATTACTCAACTTTCTTCTATAATATACACCACAAAATATGGGGGGCGGACTTGTTAGCAAGTCCGCAACCTTGGACTCAAATTCACCACATATTGAACACACATTGAGCTATTGACAAAGGAACCATACAATCAGGGATGAAAACCACTCAGAAGAACAGTTTTAGGTGGGTCTTCAAGTAGATTTCAATATGAGTTCAGTATGAGTTCAGTCTGAGTTCCATCTGAGTTTTGTCTGAGTTCAGTTTGGGGACTTTCTAGCAAGTACACCCCCTATATTGCATAGTGATAGATATCCTTCATCAATTGAAAATTTTCCCTTTTTCAAATCCTTTTGGTACTTTAATGGAAGGGTTATAATTAATGCTTGTATTGAAGCATTCTTTGGATCATTTAATATGGTACATAACTTTTTTAAGTCATTGGCCTTATCATATGAATCCAAAATAAGCTGTAATAGCTCTTCCTCCATATAAACTACATATATCCCATTAATATGAATAATTTCATCCTCAGGATCATATGCAGGAATTAAGTCATTATTTGGTAGAGGTAACCTTGACAAAATATCCACATTTGAGTGAACAATACCAGACCTATGAATTATTGTCATTCTTCCTCTGTATTCTTGAATAGCTAACTACCATCTGAACATATGTCTGTTAGGTTTTTTCAAGTTTAAGAGGGATTTAACTGCACTGCAGTCAGTGAAAAGTTCAAAGTTCTGGTCATCCAGGTAATAATGTAGCTTCTCTAGTGCCCACATTACTGCTAAACACTCTAGTTTAGTGGCACCGTATTTCAATTCACTATTTATCAAGGTTCTTGAAATATAAAAAATACTACTTCTGACACTTTATCATTTATCACTTGTTTCTGATGGAGGGCAGCACCAAGACCAATCAAACTGGCATCAGTGTATAAAACAAATGGTTGATTAAAGTCAGGTAAAGCAAGAATTGGTGCTGACATCAAAAAATGTTTCTTAGTGTCAAAAGCTCTTTGTCTTTCACTATTCCAGACAAAAGTAACATCTTTCCTAGTCAATTTGGTAAGGGGTAAGTCTATGACTTGGTAATTTTTTATATACTGTCTATAGTATCCACACATTCCCAAAAAAACTCTGGAGCTCTCTAACTGTGGTAGGAGCCTTCACCTGTTGTATGGCTTCCACTTTGTTTTGGTCAACACATATCTGTAACCCCAAGACAACATGACCAAGCACTTTTAAGGAATGAAACCCAAATTTGCATTTCTTCAAAGCAAGTGTCATATTTATCTCATCCATCTTATGGAACACTTTACACAGGTGGTTAAGATGGTCCTCAAATGTTTTAGAGACTATAATGATATCATTAATATAAACAATCAACCATCCTTCAATTATTTATTGATGGAATGAGTTATCCATAACTATTTGAAAATCTGAATGGGAATTTTTAGGTCCAAATGGCTTCCTAGCATACTTATAAATACCCATATGAGTAGCAATCATTAGAAAATTCAGAGAATTCTTCTCAACAGGTACCTGGTGATATCCCTTGTTACCATGAAAACAGCTGATATATTTAGCACCTCTTAAGGTAGCATGTATAGAGCTAATTCTGGGTAAAGGATAGATATCATCAACAGTATAAGTGTTCACTTCTCTATAATCACCCCATAACCTGGATTTATCTTTCTCATAAGAAATTAGGACAGGTGAGATAACACAATATTTAGGTTTTTCAACTACCTTAACAATAATATTCATTTTTAAAAGGGTAGAGATATTGTCTTCAATATCTTTTCTCTTTGTGGGAGAAGCAAGATAAGGTTTCTTCTTTAAACTAGGTGGTATTTCAGTTAATTGGAAAGATAGTGAAAGCTTTATTTCTTCTTTTACCAATCCTTATTCATGTGACCCACAAGAAAAGGCCATATGAAAAGATTTTATCAATTTAATGATGGAATAATTTTTCTCACCAGACATTTTTTCTCCAAAAGTATCATTGTCAATTTCAGAAACAAGGTCAGGCATTTCTTTTGTAGATCTTCATTTATATTGAACTACAGAATGACATGTGTTCAATCCTGGTGTTAATAATTTCCTGGGGGAGTAAATTTTAAATTTTCTCTTCCCATTCATTCCCATTGTGAAGCATTGGTTTGAAGGATTTAATTTTATGCCACACTTGGTTATAATATCATTTCCTACAATGAACCAACTGCTTAATTTATCATTTTTCATGAAAAAAAAATTACAAATAGCTCTTACAAAACCATGGCTATATTTGAAAAATACTGTGGCTTTGTATTTACCAATGGGTGACAAAACAGAGCCATAACCTCTCCAATTCTCAGAAATGATAGTCATAATTTTTGATTTATAATATTGGTCCACTGAAGCAAGTGCTTTTTCAGATACTACACTTCCTCCAGCTCCAGAATCCAGAACAACTTCAATGTTGGTTCCATTGATCAAGACAGGTGCCTTGAGAGGGGCAATAACAATTGAGCTGTCCTCAAGGTTTTTTATGATCTCAGAATTCTACACTGTAGATGAAACATTATTCTCAATATTAATATTATTAAAATAATTTTATCCTCTTCCAGAATCAAAATTTCCTGATGAGATTCATTATAAATATTTCTGGTACAATCACTTGAAGTATCATCCAGTGCTATTGTGTCATCAGCATGTTCCTGTGATTTTAACAAGATTGATCTTCTTTTCATAAAAATGGCCTTTCTTCCAAGGATTTCTGCATTTGAAGCAAGTGTTTGTAGCATACTTTCTTGGTGCAACAGGGGCCCAAGGTTTACCAACCTTTTCTAGAGGTTTCTGTTGGTAATTGGAGGGTTTCTCCAATAGAGTTCTAGGAATGAATTGTCTAGCATCATACTTGTTGTTTAGAAGGATCTCATTAAAAGTATTAATGAAAGAAGAAGGTTCTCTTGAGAACTCAGTCCTAGCAACTATCAAGTCTCTCAAAGACATGGGTAATTTATAGAGGATGCTGTCCTTCCATAACTCAAACTCCATATTTGGGTCCATTTCCATCAAATTTTTCCCAAGTTTCATCAGGAACTCAATAGGTTTTTCAGTAGAAGAGCTATATTTGGTTTCTCCATACTGCCTTTGTTGGGCTATTGTAAACTTGGAACCACCAAATTGTGCTTTAATTAATCTTTTCCAATCTTCCCATGTTTAGTCATTTTTATTTAAGAGAACAGATTCATACCACATTAGGGCTACATTGGTAAATTTAGAAATTTATTTAGCCACAATTTCCCCATCTAGGAGTTTGTAAGAATTTTTTAAGTTATCAATCCTGAAAATGAACTGCTGCCAATCAGAGGAAGAGTCACCATCAAAAGTTGAATACTGGCCAAGTTTTGGCCAATTCTTTTGATTTGATGTAGTCTCCTTATTACAAGTTGTTTCTGAGTGAGAAGGAGCTGTAACTTCTTTAATTGGGCAGAAATTTTATTGCTTAACCCTTCCTTGGATGATCCAGGTACATCATTAATTCCTGATGGAAACTCAGTGATATCAACAGGAATTTCTGTAATTAATTTCACTTTGGATGAACTAGGAACAGGTAAAATTGGTGTATCCTGAACCATATGTTCTTTCAAAGAAATGGCAGAAAACTTTTGATCATGTAACAATGAATTCAATTTCTCTTCAATGGTTGCTAACCTAGTTTTCACTCTTGGAATACTAGATAAACTCTCATTGATGGTTGCCAAAGATAACTGGTTCTTATTTTTTTAAGATGAATAATGGTCACTCAATCTTTTTAAGTTCATCTTATGTCCCTCTAGCTCCTGAAAACAGATGGACACAGTATCTTATAATTTAGACAAATCATTCTTGATATTTTGCCATAAAGCAACTTTCTTTTCATGAGTTACATCATCAGAAACTCTCTGTAATTCACTACTCAATGATTGATAACCATGTTCAGTTAACAAACTATTAAATTTCAGAGTCAATTGCATGTTGTTCATAATATGATTTTGTTTAGCAATAATATCCCTCAATTTCTCATCATTAATGTTAGATACATCTGGAGTATTTCTCAATAGGGAAACAGAATAAATTTCCAAATTGTCATAAAACTCAGGATCAAGTGTCTCATCAATATTAGCCATATCAGGATTTATTTTTGAAGTAGAAATCAAAACCAAATGATTAGATACATTAGAATATTGAGCAATTTGTCTACTTCTATCAGTCTCTACTGGTCTCACAGTCTCATCTCCTCTTACAGATCTACCTGAAGGAACTGAATCAGCCACAAGAAATGGTACTTGAGATTCAATAGAGGGGCTTTCCCTGGCTTTGGCAAAAATTTAATGTGAGTGTTTTTTCTCTTTCTTCCTTCTTGATAAGGGTGAGATGTGGGGTTGAACTGATTGGTTCTTGATGGACCTGCCTGAGGTACTTGTGGTTGTTGTTGTTGGGACAGATAATCTCACTGGGTGTTCAGCCAATCTGACTGCCACTTTGAGTCTTCCACTTTTTCTTGTTGCTGGGGGGCCAATTGTGGAAGGTCTCTTGGGGGAGGAGGAGGTCTCCTCTTCTCTTGAAGAAAGGAATCTTTTTTTCTTACCTTGTCTACTAGAGAGTCTGTTTTTGACCTCAGCTTGAGGTTTTCTGACCTCAACTCCTTGGTGTGATGAGAGATTTTTGACTTGCTGATTCAAGGGCATATTTTTTATTTTGAAGCTTTTTGGAAGCTCTTCTGGGGGTTTGATAGAAGGCTTTTGGTCCTGAGCAGTTGTCTCCACTATTATTTCCACTTCCTGAATTTCTACATCCTGTTTGGTCCAGTAATTGATTAATTTGAGCCAGTTTTGTAGTCAAAGGAGAACTTACAGAAGAAGCTTCATCATAATCAATTAAGTTCAGTTCCTCATCACAACCAGAAGAAGCACCTAGATCAGTCATAGTTTTAATTAACCTGAACTGAGAGAAAGAAATATTAATATTTAATCAGTTATTATTTTTACTTTATTTAAAGAAAAATAAGGAAAAAAAAATTCTACTATATAATTAATTGTCAGGATTTTGTAATCAACTGGAATAATTAAAATATAATGTTTTTCAGGACAAAAACCAACTGAAATAATAATCATAATTTTTATTAGTTTAAGAGAATTGTATAACCAGGATTAAAATAAATCAACTGAAATAGTAAAATAATTTATTAATTAGACATGTAAATTTTGATAATTATCATGACTAAAAATTAACTGAAGAATTCAATTACCAGGACTTAATGTCAACTGAATATAGTTTTTAATTACCAGGACTAAATGTCAACTGAAATAATTTTAATATAATTAATTTGACTAATTTTTAAATATTATTATTTTACTTCCAGGAAATTTGTCAACTGAAGTAATAATATAATTTTTTAATTATCAGGACAGAGGTCAACTGAAATAATAATAAAAATAATATCAAATAATTAATTTAATTATAATATTACTTCTAGGACTAAGAACAATATAGTTCTATATTGGTCAACTAGGAAAAAAAATTATTTACAAGGAACCTCCCCCTGTAAAATGAGCAAGTGAATGCCACTACAGAGTGCTGAGTAAAAAAAGATATACATAGACCATGAAAAGTGCAAAGTGACCCACAAATAGTAATCAATATAATTACCACAAATACATATGACTATTGCCAATATATGAACCTAAACTTTGAAGCGCGGTTTGATTACTGTTCGCAGAAAAAAATTAACTCACATGGTTGATGACATTGGTGCTTTTTGTCATCCGCCCATCCCTACTTGTTCCTTGATGTTGATGGTCCCTCGGTCGTCAGCTTCAAGATATTGATGCGCCGTTGACGATTTCGAAAGGGCCTCAAGTGCCAAAGGGTCCTGATTGTCTAGAAGGTTTAACAGAGGTCCAACAGGGTAAATAAGTGGATTTTTGGGTTTTCAAAGTTAAAAGTACGTATAATTTGTCTTTTCTTTATTAACTCAATTTAAAGAGGTAAGATTTTTTATAAATATTATTACAATTACTTATGAGAAAAATGTGATTATAAATACTAAGGCAATAATTGATAGTAATAGATATTTAGTTTTAAGAGTGGTATAATAAAAATAAGTAAGTAATGAGTGATCAAAAGCAACCAGAAAGGGAGGCCTTTTATAGGCAAAGGAGAGACAAAGCACAGACTTAAAATCCTATATACAGGAGTATGAGAGAAGAAAAAGAATATTCCAGGAAGATATTTTCAAATAATAAGATTGCTCTAGAAAGAATATGTTTAAAATATGTATTTACAGTATATGTCAGAAATAAATTGATTTATTTAAAATTACAGTAAGTGCCATTTAAAAATAAGTAATTTGAATTTTCTGTATATATTTATTTATTTTTAATATTCAATTTTATTTCAATATAAATATGTATTTTAATATTAAATATTATTCTTCTTATCCTGTCATTGAGCATGGTGTTAGAAATAAAAATAAAAATAAAAATAAAAATAAAAATAAAAATAAAAATAAAAATAAAAATAAAAATAAAAATAAAAATAAAAATAAAAATAAAAATAAAAATAAAAATAAAAATAAAAATAAAAATAAAAATAAAAATAAAAATAAAAATAAAAATAAAAATAAAAATAAAAATAAAAATAAAAATAAAAATAAAAATAAAAATAAAAATAAAAATAAAAATAAAAATAAAAATAAAAAAAAAAATAAAAATAAAAATAAAAATAAAAATAAAAATAAAAATAAAAATAAAAATAAAAATAAAAATAAAAATAAAAATAAAAATAAAAATAAAAATAAAAATAAAAATAAAAATAAAAATAAAAATAAAAATAAAAATAAAAATAAAAATAAAAATAAAAATAAAAATAAAAATAAAAATAAAAATAAAAATAAAAATAAAAATAAAAATAAAAATAAAAATAAAAATAAAAATAAAAATAAAAATAAAAATAAAAATAAAAATAAAAATAAAAATAAAAATAAAAATAAAAATAAAAATAAAAATAAAAATAAAAATAAAAATAAAAATAAAAATAAAATTAAAATTAAAAATAAAATTAAAAATAAAATTAAAAATGAAAATAAATATAAATATAAATATAAATATAAATATAAATATAAATATAAATATAAATATAAATATAAATATAAATATAAATATAAATATAAATATAAATATAAATATAAATATAAATATAAATATAAATATAAATATAAATATAAATATAAATATAAATATAAATATAAATATAAATATAAATATAAATATAAATATAAATATAAATATAAATATAAATATAAATATAAATATAAATACAAATATAAATATAAATATAAATATAAATATGAATATAAATATAAATATAAATATAAATATAAATATAATTATATTTATAAATATAAATATAAATATAAATATAAATATAAATATAAATATAAATATAAATATAAATATAAATATAAATATAAATATAAATATAAATATAAATATAAATATAAATATAAATATAAATATAAATATAAATATAAATATAATTATAAATATAAATATAAATATAAATATAAATATAAATATAAATATAAATATAAATATAAATATAAATATAAATATAAATATAAATATAAATATAAATATAAATATAAATATAAATAAAATATAAATATAAATATAAATAAAATATAAATATAAATATTAATATAAATAAAATAAAAATATAAAGGACATTTACTATTAATTTTAATTATTTACTAACTTTAATTTTTTGGAACTAGTTAATTTATTCCAAGTAAGTTTAAATTAAATATGATATATAAGAAATAAAAAGGTGTGGCTTCATCCCAGTAAACAATTAATTATTTTACTGGGTAAGTCTATCAGCCTGGCTGACAGGGGGAGTATCAGAAAATTTAATATTTCTTCTTTTTTTTACATTCTCAGGCCTAATCTATTGAAGATTTTCCTCAGCATTTTAAAATTTCTCTTAATCTGAGCTGTTCCTTGAAAAGACTTTACCCATGTTATACATTATGTACAATAATTCAATAGCTTTTCTTCCATTATAATTTTCTTGTATACCTTTCTCCAACCTGAGAATTTAACCTCTTTTTCATAAGTTTTATATACATTTTTCCTTACTACTTACCTGAACTGAATATGATATCTAGCGTATATAGAAATACTCTAGTGTTCCTTGTTCCTCACTTATTCACACATAATTCAACTAATGTAATGCTTTTAAGTCATAATTAATATTCCCTATCCAATTATCTCTATTTCTTCTCTACTACACTCATAAATTAGGTATCTTTTCTATTCTTCACTTCCCTGAATGAATTAGCTAGGGCTTATATCTTCATCATTCTTAGTTAAGGTGATTTATCACCAGAAAAAAAACATGTGCATCTGATAGCAGGTTCCAATCCCTATGTTTGAATTAACTCAATTTTAGCTCAGCTGAATTCTTCTGGAAAGACTGCACACTGAAAAATGAGGAAACTAGCTCACGCAACATCAAATCAAATTTACTCTTAAATCAAAACTGAATATAGGGATAGGCACCTGCTAGCAGGTGCCACTTGATTTTTTGTGGTGACCCATAATCAATTTTTTTTCATTAAATGTTACTGACAGATTCATACACAATTCAGGTATCATTTCTATTCTTAACTTCTCTGATATAATAATCTAGCACTTATACCTTCATAATTCTTACTGAAGAACTCTTACATTCCAAGATAAAATAAATTCCCAAAAAATAGGCTTTTAGCTCAAAAATGAAATGGTTTTCTTAGGTTAAATGTTTTTTTCATAAAAAAAAAAGAAAAATCAAAAAAAGTCAAGTTCAAAACAAATGATAAGACATGTCTTAGAGGAAATATAGCTTTTAAAATCTACCTTATGTTCTTATTAATGAAAAAGAAGTATAGATTTTTCTTACCATTTTTTAGGTCCAGGAATCATTTTATAATTTAAAAAAAAATTAAATGCCACACCTTTAAATATATTTTGACATGCTTTTCTAACACTTATTTTTCTGATACCTGCTTTTTTTTACTTTATGCCTTCCTCCTAGAAGGTACCCATTGGGGGGGTTCAAAGTTCGAAAATGAGCACGTGAATTGAATGCTGGTTTCAGCCCAAGTCAGCCATTAAATCTAACATCTAGTTTTTGAAATGAATTAAATATTTAAAAAAAAAGATGCCAACTTTTTTTTTTGTGAAAAGAGAGCGACTTGGGTTAAAAAAGAAGGTGCTTTCAATTTTTAAACTCACACTGCAATAAATGTTTGTTTTGTCTTGGGGTACAACAATGGTGCAACAATTATGCAACAGTTAAGTAGCAATTTTTTTGGCACTTAAAGGTCTCAGGTGGGTCTTAAGTGCAAAAAACAATTGTTTTGTAACTGTTGCACAACTTTTGCATAATTGTTGCGCCCCATGGAAAAACAAACATGGGCTGTAGTGACACCAATTTTGAGGCTATTTTTATTTTCAAATTGAAATTTGATTACATGCTGATTTGCTAACTTTGGAACCCCCTATTTGGTATATCTTGCTTGGTGTGTAGTGTGTGCTTTTCTTGAATAATAATTTTTTTTAAATATGGCTGTATTATTATTTTTTATAATATTCTGAAACTAAAGTCTCTAATTTATCACAGAACCTGGTCTTGGGTCGTTTGTATCTTTATTGACTAAGATTTTATTGATCTGTGCTGGAGATTTGTTTTACGTTTTTGTACCTTTATAGGAGTTCAACCAGGTAAGTAAGATATCTTAACTATTATAACTGTTGACTACTAACCTATAAAGAGAAACAAAATATGAGAAAACAAACAAGCAGAAAAAGACTTTGAGCACAAGATGAGAAAACTTAACAGTATTGTTCACATGTATATATAGTGCTATCCTACTTTACTGTGAGAAGTTATTCTCATGTACATGCTTTAATAGAATATACTAATTATAATTAATAGAAAATATTTTAATATATAAAATGAAACAGATGAATGAAACAAGTTTTAGTATAATGAAAAATATAACCACACTAATTCTTACACCCTCCCTCATTAACTGAAACTTGAGAATTATTTAGAACTATAAGCCCCATTGAGTCTTGGAATCGTTGAACTTTGATTCTGTCTAGTGGTTTTGTCATGATGTCAGCTATCATGTCTTCAGTTTTACAGTATTTGAGATTGATTTTGCCTGAGGTAACTTGTTCTCTTATCCAGTGAAAATGTACTACAATGTGTTTTGTTTGGTAATGCGCTACTGGGTTTCTTGAGAGAGCTATTGATCCTTGGTTGTCACCATACAAAAGAGTATAGTTTCTTTGTGTAAATCCTATTTCAGTTAATAGTCATTGAAGCCTTAGTCCTTCTTTACCTGCATCCAACAGACCTCTATATTCAGCCTCTGTTGCTTATAATGCAACTGTACTTTGTTTCTTACTTTTCCATGATATGGCACCACAGTTGAGCATGAAAAAATAGCTGGATGTTGATCTCCTTGTGAGTTCGCATCCAGCCCAATCTGAGTCAGTGAATCCTGATTCTTCATTGCTTGGTAAAGTAAGTTGTGACATGTTTTTTGATTTTGTTGTTGTCCCATACACTAGTTGGTGATTGACTGTTCCTTTCAGATATCATAGTATCCTTTTGAATGCATTTCAGTGTGCAATGCTTGGTTTTTCTAGAAATTGAGACAGAATAATTACAGGTAAGACAAGGTCTGGACAAGTACATTGTGCTAAGTACCCAAGTCGTCCTATTGCTGACCAATAATAAAGGTCCAATAAGACAAATTTGTTCTATTCTTGGTCAGTGGCTGGTGTGAGCTGAATATTTGATTGTATTGGTGTTGGGTTTGGTTTACAGTCTTCCATCCCATACATTTCAAGTGTGTCGTTAATATACTGGCTTTGTGATAGTGTTATTGTATTAGTTTCAAAGTTTCATTAAATCTTCATTTGAAGTAGAAATGTTTCTGGACCAAAATTATGGACATTGTAATCCTTTGAAAGTTCTTTGAAAAATTCCTTACCTCCATGACCAACAATGGCCATATCATCTACCCATATGTAGACATATAATGGCATATTGTTGTTATACCTGATGAATAAGCATGGATCAGATGTGCTGACTACAAATTTGTGTCTAAGGAACCAAGATTTGACTTCATTTTACCAGCACCTGGGTGCTTGTTTAAGTCCGTATAGAGCTTTTTGCATTTTGATTGCACATGAGTTGTTTTGTATGCTTAAAATTTGTTTGTTTGAGTACTGTCCTGAGTTCTTAATTCAATCAACTAGCCCATCTGGTAAGTTAATATACACAGTTTCCTTTAGAAAACTATTTAAAAATGCTGTCATTACATCTAGTTGATAAAAATCTAAGTTGTCATGTGCTGCAATTGCTGCTAATACTCTTAACATAGTTATTCATCCTGTTGGTGAGAAAGTTTCATCAAAGTCAAATCCTGGTTTTTGAAGGAAAACTTTTACTACCAGTCTTGCTTTGTGTTTTGATATGCTCCCATTTTCATCAAATTTAGTTTTGAAAACCCATTGACATGGAATTGGTTTCTTATCAGGATTACCTTTTTCAAATGACCATACTTTGTTTTGAAATAATGAATTGAATTCTTTATTGATTGCATTTATCCAGTTTTGCGCATTTGAACCATTTACTGCCTTTTTATAGTGATTTGGACCAATGATTTGTTTATTTGCAAGATTTTCTAAAGTGTTATGTTTTCCTTCAAGAACTTGTATTAGTGCCATTGATTCATTGAGTCTTGGTGATCTTCTCAAGGCTTCTGGTTCAGTTGGTGGTGGGCCAAGGTTGAGTACTAGGCGACTTTTTGGTTGGGTGTTGGTGTCTGTTACTTCTTTTTTCTCCTCAACTGCATAAAAAAACTCATCATCTTCTTTTTTTATATTATTGACAACTTCTGTGTTGTTAACAATAATTGGTTGATTTGATGATTTATTGACAGCTTTGAATGGAAAGTGTTTTTCATTGAAGCGCACGTTATGAGAGATTATAATCTTATTTTCATGGATGGAGAGTAGTCTATAATTGTTATTTACTTCTGTGTTACCCAGAATTACAAATGGAATTGATGTCGGGTGAAATTTGCCCTTACGATTTGCTTTGGGTATGTGAGCATAGGCTGCACATCGGAATGGCTGTAGGTGTTTTAGAGTAGGTGCTTGTTTTGTCCAAATTTCAATCGGTGAACTTAGATTTGTTGCATTACTGGGGGTGAGGTTTTCAAGGTATACCGCAGTGAAGACAGCTTCTCCCCAATATGATACGGGCAGCCCTGACTTTTGTAACATGGCTCTGGCTTGTCCTGTAGTGATCTTGTTCCCTTGCTCTGAAACAGAATTTTTTTCAGCTGTATAGGTGGCTGTTATTTGATTACTATTAGAATAGGGTTACAATAATATTTCTGTTCATTATTATGCTACTAATCCTAGTATTAATTAATCTCACCTGTGTATTTTTATTATTTATCTTCTCACTTAACAATTGTTTCCATACCTGATTTATCTCTTGCATTCCGCCTAATTTACAATATAAGAGAGAGCTCTCAAACCGCTTATCGGCATCTCTCTTGTTTCTCCTTTTACTAACCCATGTCCTTCTGATGATTGACTCATCTTTATTAATATTTTATTATATTTTATCCTTCTACAGTTCTGGCGGTATATCTCTGAATTTTTTACTTACTTCTCTTGCTCTCCTATCCTAAATCAGGTATCTACTTTATTGTTTGTGGCGGTATATCTCTGAATTGTTTACTTACTTCTCTTGTTCTCCAATCCTAAATCAGGTTTCCATCATTCGACAATCATAGGTTATGGGCCCAGGGCTCCTCTAATCTTTATTCAAGGTGGCTTCTTTTTCCCCAACAAACTCGGAGTCTGCTCAGTCTGACTCTCCCTCAGACACAGTCTCTTGAAACCTAATAAGCACCGCACCTTCAACCCCTGTCATCTGGAACAATATGGAATCTAATAGCTTTTCTGAAATCAAAGGAGTGGAAGTCCTCACCAACAAGAACTTTACGACTTGGAAAAACCAGATGTTCTACGCATTGGGGATTAGAAACCTTGACAAATTCATCCTAAAAACTCTTACCACTCCCAGCGATACAGCCGCCCTTGAAATCTTCAATTTTGGTAAGAAGAAAACGGCCATTATCTTACGCATGTTCATGGACTCTGAAAATCATACTCGTTTTGTTCATGACAAATCTGTGTTTGATCCTGCTGGCTTATGGAAACAAGTCCGCAAAAATTACGCCTCCACTTCCGCCGAAAACTGCGCCAGTGTTATTGCAGATTTATTTAATATTCAATTCGACAAATTAGACATTTCCGTTACCGTCAAAGAATTATGTTCAACTCTAAAATTATTAAACGAGGTTTCACCTTCTCTCTTTTCAGGAGAAGTCCTGTCAACCATCATCACATTTTACATCTTGCATCTTCTTCTAGAATCCTATTGTAACATGTCTCACCTAATTTTTACCAAAACTAAAGTCACGAAGAAAACTCCCTCCAGTGAAGAGGTCCTGACCAAGGTTGAAAAGGATGGGAGACGTTGTAAATCCGAACCCTCCAAATCAAGTGTTGATTTTAATGTGAAAAGGTGTAATTTGTGCTCTAAATGCAAGCACAACCCCTTGGCTCCTCATCCTGAGGCCACATGCTTCCAATTACATCCAGAAAAACGGGATGAATATTATAAGAGGAAGAAAGAATGGGAGCAACGTGATGGAAAAGCAGTATCGGTACTTAACTCTCACAATAGTTCCACTATCTTAGACAGTTGTGCCTTGTATTCTCTCTTTAATGATAAGAGATACTTCACCTCTCTCTATCCATCCTCAAAATCCCTCCTAACTGCAAACGGACAAGTAATTCTTGCTCAAGGATATGGCACAGTAGATTTGTTACTCAAAAATCAACTCTTCTCAATAACAAACGCCTTGTTTGTTCCCGATGTCCAATCTAATCTTATCTCAGCAGTCTGGTTTCTTCGAAAAAATTTCTCGATTATAGGATGTGGCAATAGTGCAAAAATTCTTGATCAAAGAAACAACTTTGTTGTAGAATGCTCTTTGGAAGATAATGTTCTTTCTCTTCCACTCAATTTTTCTAATAGCATCAATTCCGTGGTCTCAACAACATCCCTAAAAGAACTACATAATGCCAGTAGACACCCCAATAATGCTACTGCCAAAATAATGTATCCAGGTAACGACTTCTCAAAACTTGAATGCATTCCCTGTCTAATTTCTAAATCACATCGCCTTCCCTTTTCAGGCAAATTTCCTCATCCAGATAAAGTCTTAAACATCATTCACATGGACCTATGTGGCCCTATAAATCATGTCTCACAAGGAGGTAGTAAATATTTTCTACAAATTATAGATGGTTATTCAAGGTACCGTTTCACCTACTTTCTTTCTTTTAAATCTGAAGCTTTCAACTATTTCAAAAACTTTCTAAATCTCGCAGAAAAAAAACTGAGCAACATGTGAAAACAGTGATTACTGACAACGGTGGTGAATTTGTTAACAGTTCTTTTGACCTTCTGTTTAACAATAAGGGAATAGAATTTTTAACAACGGCTCCTTATACTCCCCAGCAAAATCCCTTTGCCAAATGAGGTAATTGAACCCTGGTAGAGAAGGCACATGCACTGTTAGAAACCTGTGGCCTGGATGGCTCATGGTGGGGGGAGGCCATTAATACAGCCAACTACCTACTTAATCGAACACCATCCTCATCCATCAAAAACAAAACTCCTTTAGAATTATGGGACCCTAAGGCAAAAATTACTTATGGTAAGCTTCACCCATTTGGTTGCAATGTGGTCTATAATATTCCAAAACAAAGGAGGATATCAAAATTTGACCCTGTTGGTGAACGTGGTATATTTATAGGCTATGCGACAGGACACCATAATTTCAAAATTTTCTCGCCTGAATTGAATCAATTCCTTGTAACTAATGATGTAAGATTTCAAGACGAATCTTTCACCATTTCTATACAACTCACCGCCTCTAAAGCTTCTATTACTCCTTTTCCTGATTTTCCTCTGATTCAAGATAACTTATCTCTTGGAAAATCCACTTCCATTATTAACTCTTCAGGCCAATTATCGGAACCTAACCTTGTTTCAAACTCAATCATTATTCCTAATTCAATTCGAGACTCAGGTAAAAACTTCACCTGGGTACCGAAAAACACTCAGGCCCCTAAAAACATCAACAGCAATATAAGCACAGACAATATCTTATTCAGTACTAGGTGACACAACAATTCCTGCAATCTGGTAGTCCTTCAAGATGATGTTCCTATAAAATACTTCCAAGCTTTCAACGGAACTGAATCCAATCAATGGTTGGAGGCCATTAAATCTAAGCTTAACATTATCGAATATCATCAAGTCTGGAAAACTGTACCTAAACCTGAAGGAAGAAATCTTCTCAGAACAGTTTGGGTTTTCAAGAAGAAACTAAACAGCAACGGTAATCTCTCCAGATACAAGGCAAGACTCTGTGTCCAAGGATATGCTCAAACAGAGGGAATAGATTACAATGACACTTTTGCTCCTACAGGTAGATTGGCTTCACTCCAAACACTCCTCAGTCTATCAGCATGTAATGATTTTGAAGTCCACCAAATGGACGTCAAAACGGCTTTCTTACATGGCGTACCAGAAGAAGAAGTTTATATCCACTTTCCTGAGGGTTTTACTGGGCCTAAACCTCCCAACTCATGTCTTAAGCTTGAGAAATCTCTTTATAGGCTTAAACAGAGTCCCCGGTGCTGGTATAAGAAAATCAAGGAATTCTTCACGTCTATAAAACTTTATCCAAATCCTGCTGACCCTTGTGTCTTCTCCAACAACAACCTCGATAATCCCTGTCATTTCTATCTTCATGTTGATGATTTGGTCATCTGTGGCAAAAACATATCACCCATTAAAAATGCTCTTATGTCCCATTTTGAAATGGACAATCAAGGTGAAATCTCTTGGATCTTGGGCATGAAGGTTACTCACAATCAAATCAATAAAACTTTTCACTTATCTCAACCTCTTTACATCTCCAACATGTTGAATGAGTACAATATGTCTGATTGTTGACCTGAATCAACGCCCCTCGTACCCAATGCAAAACTCACACCCAAAGACCCTCAAGAACCTGACATTGATTTCAACTTTCGAAGGGCCATTGGGGTCCTTAATTATTTGGTCTCCTGTTCAAGACCTGATTTAGCCTTTGCTTCTAGTACCCTTTCACAGTTCTTGAATGCTCCCTCTAATAATCATGTCCAACACTTCAAACACATTCTCAGATATCTCCAAAAAACTATCAATTATGGCCTCACCCTTGGTGGCTCACCTTTTGACTTGCAGATGCTGACTGGGGTTCTTCGATGAACTGTAAGTCTACTTCCGGCTCACTAATTCACTTCAATGGTTTATTAGGTTGGAGTTCATGCAAGCGACAAGTCGTTGCTCTTTCCACCACTGAAGCCGAATATTGCGCCATGTCTGAAGTCGGTCAAGATGCTGTCTGGTTTACCCAACTATTTTTGGGTTTACAAATACAACATTCACCTCCTATTATCTAAAATGATAACCAAGACGCTCTTGCTCTGGTAAAAAATCTACTCTATCAGCACATGACCCAACATGTCAACATGCATCTACACTGGCTATGTGAATCAATTGACTCAAATCAAATTTCTGTTGAATATGTCTCAACCTCAGATATGATTGCTGACCTCTTAACCAAATCACTTCCTCGTCAAAAACATGAGGAATTCTTCAAACTAATCGTTTTATCTGACTTGCAGCATTGAGCATGGGGGGGTATTAGAATAGGGTTACAATTATATTTCTGTTCATTATTATGTTACTAATCCTAGTATTAATTAATCTCACCTGTGTATTTTTATTATTTATCTTCTCACTTAGCAATTGTTTCTGTATGTGATTTATCTCTTGCATACCGCCTAATTTACTATAAAAGAGAGAGCTCTCAAACCGTTTATCGGCATCTCTCTTGTTTCTCCTTTTACTCACCCATGTCCTTCTGACAATTGACTCATCTTTATTAATATTTAATTATATTTTATCCTTCTACAGTTGTGGCGGTATATCTCTGAATTGTTTACTTACTTCTCTTGTTCTCCTATCCTAAATCAGGTATCTACTTTATTGCATTAGTGTGCTCTTCATGCTGCAATGCATCTCTCTTTTTTCTCCTTTTACTAACCCATGTCCTTCTGACGATTGACTCATCTTTATTAATATTTTATTATATTTTATCCTTCTACAGTTGTGGCGGTATATCTCTGAATTTTTTACTTACTTCTCTTGTTCTCCTATACTAAATCAGGTATCTACTTTATTGTTTGTGGCGGTATATCTCTGAATTATTTACTTACTTCTTTTGTTCTCCTGTCCTAAATCAGGTTTCCATTGTTCAACAATCATAATGACGGATACCATTTTGTGTTAGATATTCTGAGAACAAATTTGAGTTATATTCTCCTCCACCATCTGTTACTAAGCTTTTTATTTTCTTACTACTCTCTTTTTCAAATAACTCTTTATAATTTTTAAAACAATTTAGTGCTTCTGATTTATTTTTAGGAAGATAAATTGCTCTGAATGTGGTGAGTCCATCTGTAAACTTAAATAATATTTGTAGCCACTTCTTGTTTTTGGTGATATGCGACCACTCAAGTCAGTATGGACAACATCAAGTTCTTCATTTGGGGGTATTATCTTCCCTTTGAATGGGAGTTTCAAATATTTTGAGAGTGCACATGCTTCACAGAAGAAATCATCATCAACTTTAATGTTTTCAATTGCTGTTTTTACATATTGGGTGCTGGCATGGCCTAATTGATTGTGCCATAACTGGAGCTCTGATATACATGCAGATGACTGTTATAGCTTAGAGTTTGTTGGGGATTTAAAGGTTCCATTCAATCTCGGAATGCTTTTCTTGATTATGGCTTTGAATTTTTCATCTCCTTTTGAGATAGTGACATAACTCTCTGATGAGTTATGGTGAGTGATTTGGTATCCTTTTTTCCAAAGATCATTTGCAGCCAATAAGTCATACGGTAAATTTGGGATGTGCATTGCTTTAACTGAGACTGAATAATTATTGTCTGTATATATAACTACACCAATACCAGTACTTAAAATATTTCTATCACCAGTAACTTTAGTTTCTTTATGACTGCAATAAGAGTGAAATAATGATTTGTCTCTAATCATTGTCATTGAAGCACCTGAGTTGAGCACAATTTTCTCATTAGATTGATTTTTTTCACTGTTTGAAATTAGGACATACTTTGAGATTGACATGACTGAAGCTTCCTTAATGGTCTAGTCCTTCCTTGATTGCTCTTTTAGCTTCATCCATTCTGGTTTGAGGTCTGGAAATTTGAGCCAGCACTTGCTTGAATCATGAGGCTTTTTGCAGTGTTCGCATTTGACTTTTGGCTTGTTTGAGCTCGAGGCTGCAAGTGCCATAGTATTCTCTTGGTTTTGGCCTTTGAGTTGTGCCATCAACTTAGTGTTTTCAAGTCGTTTGAGAACATATTTGGTTGTCAGGTTCTTGTGAGTAATAAGAGTGTGGTATGTCAAATCAAATTCTTCTTGCAGTTGCACAAGAATTTTGATTGCCAGAAGATTGTCAGTGTATTCAGCTCCCAGAAGCTTTATCATTCCTGTGTGATGATCTTTAAGTAATTGCCATGTTTTCCAGGCATTTGATTCAACTTCAGGATGATCAAATATTAGTTGCATGTTTAGTTGGTCAAGCTGTCGTATTATAAGATTATAAGCTTTTCTTTCTGACTTATTTATTTTCTTTATTTTATCAGCCAATTAATTATAGGTAACATTTCCAACTTTGTCAACAGTTTTAGTAAGGTTAAATGGCTCTGTAATTGTTTCAAGCAAATCTGCATCAACAAGCAGTGAACGCATGTACATAGAACAGACAACATAATTTTTGTTGTTGAGTCTTTTAGCGCCTCCTTTGACTGCTTTCTTTAGTACATCTTGAACTTCTGTGATGTTCATGAGATTATTGGTACTAATAATGAGTAAGATTTTATTGATCTGTGCTGGAGATTTGTTTTACGTTTTTGTACTTTTATAGGAGTTCAACCAGGTAAGTAAGATATCTTAACTATTATAACTGTTGACTACTAACTATTGAAGAATGCCCCTGGATAGGCTGTCAAGTTCCTACATCTTCTACACATGCTCAACACGATACTAGATTTGAAGAATGCGTCTGGATAGGTGGTCAAGTTCCTACATCTTCTACACATGCTCAACACAATGCTAGATTTAGTACGAGTATTGATTTATGTTGTGATCTGTTAGTAAGGGTGAATAGTTATAGTATGAGATTATATATAGTTGATAGAGTTTGTACTTGTTACCTATCCAATCTCGTATTTCTTTTCTTTCCACTGAAAACTGATTGATCATAATAAATCATTTTTCTCTCTCTTTTTAATTCATTTAATTATTATTTGTCTTACGTTAATATTGCTGCCCATTCATCAATCACTGGGGACAGGTAATTGATAAATATTCTAGCAGCGTGGAAATATTACTAACAGTCGGATTACAATTAATACATTAAAAGACACTGGGTCTTCAATAGATTAAAAGTCTGAAAACAGCTTTATGAGCTCTTTGAGTGACGACCTACCTAATTCTCCCTCTGCTACTTCCGATAGTACATCATCAACCTCTACATATTGACCTGCGTCTACATCTCTGCCTGATCCAATACAGCCCTACGTTTTCTCAAATATGTCTGATCAGTCAAACGATAAATTATTGAGAGTACCGGTTCTCACCTCCGGTAATGTGTCATTGTGGAAATCAATGATAGAGTTTTACTTTGATTCTACCGACTTAACACATCATATAAAGTGTGCCAGTAAACCCACTGATGTTGACTCCAATGATTGGCGTAAGGGCAAATCCAAATCCCGACTTATTCTTATCAATGCGGTCAGTCCTAGGGATTCTTTACTCATCTCCAAGGCAAAATCTACCTATCTTGCGTATCAAAATTTTTGTCAGATTATGGTGAAGGAAACGCATCAACAGTGTCTGATCTCTTAGACCAGTTGGTTTATCTTAAGTGGGATGGTGTTTCTTCTCTAAGAGAACATCTTGGAAAGTTTGAAGAAATAGAAAGCTTATTAGTAGATAGCGCATCCAGTGATTCGGAGCTAGTTATTTCCTCAAAAATAATTGTGATGATTCTGATCAAGAGTGTTCAACACAAATCTATGCTGGGAATCACTCAAAATCTTTTTCAAAATTTTAAAAATCTTACTCTTGAGCAAGTCTATGATAGCCTTAAGTCTGAAGCAAATCGACGATTGCGTGACACCGATGTAACAGATAATGCTAATGCTCTTAAGGCTAAGTCTAAAAAGAAAAACTCACAACAACAAACTTCACCCGATAAAAAGAATAAGAAAAATCTGAAGTGTCGTTTGGGTCACACTGGCCATAGTGATGAAAACTGTATCACTCAATTGCGTGAAAAGTTGAAGAAGCTGAAAATTCCGTCTCACTCAAAAAATGATAAAGCAAAGACTGCCAACAAAACTACTGAGTCTGTCTCTTTAGTTACTGAACAAGAACACGAAGAGTCGGCATATTTGGCAGGATTGAAGGAGAATACCACATGTTTCATTCTTGATTCAGGCGCAACTTCCCATATGGTCAAAGAAAAACGACTGCTGTCAAATGTCACAAAACTAGCCTCTACTATCAATATCAACACGGCTGGATCTCAGTTGTTGACTGCTGACTACGCTGGTGATTTTTCTATCAGTCCTCATCTAACACTCAAGAATGTGCTTGTTGTCAATGATATTTCGGCAAATTTAATCTCAGTTAATAAATTGAATCATATGAGCTACAGTGTGAACTTTGAGCCTAATAAGACACAAGTTCTTAATTCCAGCAGTCAGCTTGTTGTAAAACTCACTCGGAAAGGCCAAAAACACAACTTATGGTATGTAAATAATCAAGCTTTAATGATCACAACCACGACTCTAACCTTGTATCAATGGCATCAACGGCTAGGACATCTTAATGTCAAATCTACTAGGACATTTCTTAGGTCAAAGGATATTGATTTTGTTGATGAAAAATTCAGTTGTGTGACATGTTCAAAAGGAAAAATAGTGAAGATACCTTTTCTTTCTACCTTTCCGAGAGCCTCTGTCCCGTTGTTTCAAATTCATTCTGATGTTATAGGACCGATTGACCCTCCCTCTATTGGTGGCCATAGATTTATTGTGACCTTTATTGATGATTGCACACGTTTTTCTACTATTTTTCTTATGAAATGCAAATCTGAGGTTTTTTCCAAGTTTTTGAAATATCAAGCTGATGTTGAGAATAAACTTGAACAAAAAATTAAATTCTTGAAATGTGATAGGGGTGGAGAGTACGGTAGCAATATTTTTATTGATCATTTGAGCAAAAGTGGTATCACTCGTGAACAGGCACCAGCCCGAACACCTCAGCATAACTCAGTTGCTGAACAATTTAATAAAACTCTGATTGATAAAATCTGTACTATGCTTATTGACTCAGCCTGTCCATCCTACATCTGGGGTGAATGTGCAATAAGCTGCAATTACTTGTTGAATCTTCTTCCGCATTCTAAATTAAAATCACGAACTCCTCAAGAAGTTCTTAATGATTATATGCCTTGTGGAGGAGGTCATACAGCTGATTATAGCTTTATTAAACGATTTGGTTCACTGGCTATAAGATATGTTGCCAAAGAAGATTGAACACAGAAGTTTCAACCAAGAGGTATCGAGTGTGCTATTGTTGGTTATGAACAGAACTCTAAAAGTTATAGGCTATATGATCAAAAGCTTAGGAAAATTTTTATCTCTTGGAATGTTGATGTGTTTGAATCAAAAAATTATTTCAATGAGAAGGGTTCAATACTGCAGGTACCAGATTATGTTCTTCTTCCATCTAATGGAGGTAATACTACTAAAATTCCTACCTCTACAAGAGTCAATGTACCTATTAGTTTACCGTCAGAATCAAATTCTATAACTCCTGAGCAAATCTTTGTCCCAGGAGATGCTTTGGAGTTATCAGAGAGTGATGCTGTTGAGAAATCTTCCAAAAATCCTCAACGACTAAAATTAATCATGCAATGGGTTACACCTGAATTTTCATCAGAAGAAGAATCTCCACTTTCCAACTCTGTTGATATCGAAGATGAGGATTCAACTCTTAACAAATCCTTGCCGACTCAAGGGAGACCAGTTAGACAACGAAGGCCTCCATCTTACTATGGCTTTTCTGCCAGCTTCTCACCAGATAATCCTACCTATAAACAAGCTTTGTGTAGTCCTGAAGCTGAGTTATGGAAAGAAGCCATGGATACTGAGTATGAATCTCTCTGTGAACATCATGTGGGTGATCTAGTCACAAAGAAACAGGACATGAAAGTTATAGGGGGTACATGGGTTCTTTCAAAAAAGAAGGATGAACTTGGTAGGGTCATTAGATATAAAGCTCGTTGGGTAGCACTTGGTAATCTTCAGAAGGAGGTTATTGACTATGGGGAGACCTATGCCTCTGTTGGACGCACTGAAACTTTCAGATTGTTACTGTCTCTTGCCGCTGCTAGGAACTGGTCTGTTTCTCAGTTTGATATCTCAACGGCCTTCTTGCATGGTGTCATGAAAGATGATGTGTATGTTACTCAAGTAAAGGGTTATGAACAAGGAGGGAAGATAAAGTATGGAAACTCCGTAAATCTTTGTATGGCACCTGGCAGGCACCTCGGCAATGGAAAGAAAAATTTGTTGCTGTCATGAATCAACTAAATTTTACCGAAGCTGAGGGTGATGAGTCACTTTTTATATTTCAGAAGAATGATAAATTCATTTTTATACATCTTCATGTGGATGATGGTTTAGTTTTCTCAAACAATCCTTATCTTGTTAAAAAACTTCAGAATGATTTAATTGAACATTTTAAAGTGAAATGGACGGACAAGCCAACACATCATCTTGGTATCAAAATTACTTATCTTGATGACTTTATTACCCTTAGTCAAGAATCGTATGTTGATGAATTAGCAAGACATTTTGATCTTGGTGACTGTAAAAAATTGTCAACTCCTCTTCCTGTTGGCTGTGTTTTGCTTGATCCATCACCCCAGGAAACTCAAGATGGAATGAATGACCCGTACCAAGAATTAATTGGCTCACTCAATTATCTAGCTGTCTCAACTAGACCTGATATTTGTCAGGCACTGAATGCCCTGTCAAAGTTTAATGCTAATCACTCACCGACTCATTGGAAGCTTGCTCTTAAACTTCTTCAGTATGTAGTTACCAATAAGTCTGTTGGTCTAAAGTATAAAAGAAATGAAGAAAACATTTTATTCCAATCGTACAGTGATGCTGATTATGCCAATAGCAAATCTACAAGATGTTCTATCACAGGTTATGTCATTCTTTTGAACAATAGTCCTATTTCCTGGCGAAGTTGACGTCAGAAGGTAGTCACCCTTTCTGTTACAGAGGCGGAATATATTGCCATGTGTGATTGTGCAAAAATGCTCATTTGGATCTCAAAGCTGTTTCTCTCACTAAATATTTCTTTCCTCACTCCTCAAATTCTAAGTAGTATCAATGCTCCTGAGTTGTTTTGTGATAATAGCGGTGCAATATTTCTATCTAAAGAAGCTCAAATTAATGAGCAGTCCAAACATATTGATGTTTGCTATCACTGGTTAAGGCAAAAGGTAAAACGAAATGAACTTAATATTGTCTATTGTCCAACTCTTGATATGTTGGCAGACATGTTTACTAAACAACAACCTCGCATACGATATGAAAATGACAAAAGACGATTAAATCTTATCATGTGTGAAGCAGGGGGGGTATTGAAGAATGCGCCTGGATAGGCTGTCAAGTTCCTACATCTTCTACACATGCTCAACACGATACTAGATTTGAAGAATGCGTCTGGATAGGTGGTCAAGTTCCTACATCTTCTACACATGCTCAACACAATGCTAGATTTAGTACAAGTATAGATTTATGTTGTGATCTGTTAGTAAGGGTGAATAGTTATAGTATGAGATTTTATATAGTTGATAGAGTTTGTACTTGTTACCTATCCAATCTCGTATTTCTTTTCTTTCCACTGAAAACTGATTGATCATAATAAATCATTTTTCTCTCTCTTTTTAATTCATTTAATTATTATTTGTCTTACGTTAATATCGCTGCCCATTCATCAATCACTGGGGACAGGTATTATTGGTGTACTATATTTGTTTTCACTGATAACTAATCATGGTATGATTTTAGGTGATTGATAAATATTCTAGCAGCGTGGAAATATTACTAACAGTCGGATTACAATTAACAAATTAAAAGGTATATAATTTGTTATAGTTTACTTTCTGTTCTATGTCAATGCAATCCAATCTTGTATTTCTTTTCTTTCCACTGAAAACTGATTGATCATAATAAATCATTTTTCTCTCTCTTTTTAATTCATTTAATTATTATTCGTCTTACGTTAATATCGCTGCCCATTCATCAATCACTGGGGACAGGTGATTGATAAATATTCTAGCAGCGTGGAAATATTACTAACAGTCGGATTACAATTAATAAATTAAAAGGTGATTGATAAATATTCTAGCAGCGTGGAAATATTACTAACAGTCGGATTACAATTAATAAATTAAAAGACACTGGGTCTTCAATACTAACCTATAAAGAGAAACAAAATATGAGAAAACAAACGAGCAGAAAAAGACTTTGAGCACAAGATAATTAATATTCATTTCATAAAACATAATATACCAACCTTTATAGGAGTCCAACCAGGTAATTAAGATATCTTAACTATTATAACTGTTGACTTCAAACCTATAAAGAGAAACAAAATATGAGAAAACAAACGAGCAGAAAAAGACTTTGAGCACTAGATGAGAAAACTTAACAGTATTTTTTACATGTATATATAGTGCTATCCTACTTTACTGCGAGAAGTTATTCTCATGTACATGCTTTGATAGAATATACTAATTATAATTAATGGAAAATATTTTAATAGATAAAATGAAACGGATGAATGAAACAAGTTTTATTATAATGAAAAATATAACCACACTAATTCTTACATATTGAAGAACTGAAAAGTGATGATCATATTTCTACTCTCCATGTACATAACATTTATCAAGCAAAATGAAATTCTGAAAGGATTGTATTAATAAGAAAAATTTAAGAATACAAAATTAATCCAAGAACGAGATATAGCAAGAGAAGATTCAGTGAGGAAATGAAGTCTTTGAATTGGAATGAACAGAATTGGTTGCACTGGTTTGCCGAACTCGATCATTAAGATAAATAATAGGATAGCCTTGATAAACTGTGTGATGAGGGTTGAGAAAATATGAACTAGGCTGGCCTTGGTAAACAGTTTTATCATGATAAGAGTTATAAAATCTTGGGACAGGCTGGTTTGAGTTCTCGTTAGTTGGTTGAGGGATCAAGGTTCGAGCATTTGAATGATGGTTAGATCTCAAGTAATATATATCCTGCATCGATTGATCACCGGTTGATGAATGATGAAAAGATTCCATAATTGCTGGTGACTTCCCCTGAATTTGATGTATTTCATCGGAAGCTTACGCATTTTTTTTTACTTATTTCAGTATTTCATTAGCACAAGAAAAGTAAGACATTATTTTATAAATATACCTTCTCCCTCTACTGTACTACCAGGCGGTCCAATTGTCAGCCAATTAAGAGGTATAGCTTTATCATCTAAAGCTTCATTTTTCATCCCTGGATGAATTTGAGATCCTGAACTTGCAAGTTGTCGGTCATTAAAAGGTTTTGGTATTGCTAAAATTATCTGCAATAACATCGTGCCCGTCATGATAAGTAAGCTCATTCGAAAGCCTACAGAGGTGATCGTCATGCTCAAAACAGAATATTGTAAAGTGAAAAATTGATCAGTTTTAATGACTGATTGCAAAAGAGACAAAATATGGTTTGAAAAACGAGGTTTTATGGAGAAAACCCATCTAAAATATCCCTTGGTAGCGAAATCGATCGAATCACAATATGGATTTGTTTGGCAAGCTATGAGATACACTTTGCAACACAAGTTCGGCGTCTACAGCTCGACAGGGAGATAACACTACAGCACATGTTTGTTTCGCCACGGAGCGCAACAATTACGCAACAGTTGTGCAACAGTTACAAAACAATTGTTTTTTGCACTTAAGACCTTTGAGTGCTAAAAACAATTGTTACATAATTGTTGCGCCCCAAGACGAAACGAACATTTATTGTAGTGTAAATAGAAATATGAATACATATACAATAAACTTCTTTAATGTTGTATATGGTGATGCTTATCATTTGGTTGAATTTGAGAAATAAAACAATGTAGCTTATTAAATAGAACTTTTCACCGTCTATCACCACCAAAAATGAAGACCTCAACTTTTCGTGGTGTATATTAATTCAGACAATTTTCTGGTTTCAAGTGTCTATTTGCACGACTATATGAACACTCACCCTATGAATAAATGGATAAATCAATTAAACGGAAACACTAATTCTCTAGTGACATTACTACATTTAACTTGAGATCAGTTGCATTTTATATGAAAGAGTTTGTAAGCGATGGCGTGCCTGTTGTAAATCAGGTTTTAGATCTCTAACATGACACCACCTTTGTAAATCTCAAGTAGTGGTTTTTATTGGTGTTGATGTTTCTCTGGAGCAGTTTCAAGCCCAAGGAGCGCACGATCCTACGAAATAAATCAAAAATTCTCTAAACTGACACCAGAACATTGAAACGTCCCGCCATAATAGGGTGATGTATCAAATTTAGAAATTGTCTATAAATTAAAATTCATCTCTTGCTATAAAAATATAGCTAGGAAGTAAGTTTGTATTTTTCGGAAAAAAAAAGAGATTTTATGCAGGGATTACCATATAAACAATATTTATCATTTCTTATTTGAACGAAGAAAAAAAAACCATTTTCAATTTTTTAACAACTTTAAGGGTCTTTTTTTTATTTTTTTATTTTTAAAAAAATGAACTAGCCAAGCTTTAAGTCTCTAATTTTTCATATGGTAGATGTTAAAAAAAAGAACAGGGAAGTTATCCAGTGATAACCTATATTTCCATTTACATGCATATTTAGCTCCCGGAATAGTAGATAAGAAAATCGAAATAACTCATTTATTTCATTCTAATACAAATTTTCAGTCACAATGGCGGATCCCGCACAAAAAATAAATGTCCGATCAAACTCAAACTTTGATACATCACACATCAAATAACCCATTAATCATCAAAAAAATGACCCGAAAAAATTGAGGCATTTCATTTTTTATCTGCCATTCATTTAATGGCGGATTGGAGTATTTTGATACCCCTTATTATACGATCTTGTGCCAGACAACCTATCACTGGGGGAAAAATCATGTCACACTCATTTCATGTTTAAGCATCCTACATGCAAAACATCATATGATGTCTTGTAATCAAATGGAACAGTCAATTTCACACATGTCACACAAAAGCCTTGTATGATATAACACATGTTACTTGGGGGTGGGGGTAATTGAGTGGTTTTATTTTTATTTTTATTTTTATTTTTGATTTCGTAGGATCGTGCACCCTTAAGGGCATGAAACTACTACCATATTATGCTATGTAAGCCAAATTTCTCTTTGAAGGCACTTCAGTTGCCCCAATTCAATGTGACCTTTCGGATATCCCCTCTACCCCCTTAGCCTCTCCCACATGCTCCCCTCTCTCTCCCCCTTTTACAAAGGAGAATTCATTCCTGCCCTTCTCAGAACAAAAACAGACAGAGCCCCCAGTGTGGTACACATCATGCAGTAATGCAGCAAATGTCTCAGATAGCAGGAGCACAATAAAGGGGTTGTCAAGAAGGATGGAAACAGAAGCACAACACAGGGGTCTTCAAGAGCGCAGAAAAAGTAGACTCTCCATGCACAGTTTTTTTGTGTGTACTGTTGAACTAGGAAAAGCAAACCTCACGCTTATCCACTTTTCACATTCAAAAGATACTAAAAGTAAATCTAATATTCGTTCTATTCAACATAATAATGAAACCAAAAGTTCAAGAAAAGCAGAATCAATTATACTCACAAAAAAAAGGAACAACATTAGGAAAAGAAAGTGCTACGAGAAAATGGCTTTTGAGAATGAGGAAAAGCTACAAAAGATAGAAAGAAGAAAGACAAAGACAAATAAAAGGCATTGTACACAAAAGGCAATTTGGGTCATGGAATGTTATGAACGACGGATTGGGGGACACACGCATCAATGGATAGGGCATCTGTATAAATAGCCCCCCCTCTTGTATCTTAGTTTTAGTTAGTTAAAAATTAGAAATATATATATTCATTTTAATATTCTAAAATTCATTCTTATTTCAATACATTATCAGTACCGTCCTTGGTAACTGACCCTAGAATAGCTCATTAAAAAATGAATGATAATCAAAGTAGCAATATTAGTAACTGATATGTATTAAAATCTCACAACTATGTTTTTTGGTCCACCATGATGAAGGCCGAATTTGATAATCTAGGTCTTCTCGGAACAGTTAAAAGCAAAACCGAAACAGTTGACAATAAAAAGAACAGGAAAATCTACTACTTAATTATAAGGCACTTAGACAAAGAACACCTGGCCATTGCCAGTAACAAGATGCTAGATCATGAAGGAGAAGGGATAAAACTGTGGAATTTGTTTAAGTCAAAATATGCTGGAGATAATGCTCATCATCAGATTTTAGCATTAGGAAACCTTATAGACATAGAGTACAAGAACACCGCAGACTTTTTCAAAGACATTAGGGCCGCCATCTTCAGATTAAGAGCCACTGGACTCAAATTTGATAACAAAATAGTATCTCTGCTTGTCCTTAGAAAGCTAACAAGGTAGTTTAACTCCCTAGTTTGTATCATGACCACCAATGCAGAGATTCCCGAAGAAGAGGATATCCTAAAGAATCTAGAAAAAGACAAACTCCAGTTCAAGACTAGGAAAGAAGAAAATGTGGAACTAATTACAAACAAGAAAATGATGAAATGCTACAATTGCGGAAACTTTGGACACTCTGCAAGAGAGTGTAGAAAGATTTGGTCAAAATATAAATTTGCTCCACCTAAGAATGTGTCAACAGCTAATTATGACAAAGAAGAAAATAATGTAGCATTTACTACATGGGTCAGATCATAAAATAAAAGAGGGAACAGCGAGAGACCTGATGACAGAAGTTCAAATAGTAGATTGAAAAGAACATGTATTGATCTAACCAGTGAAGATGACGAGAGTAGAATCTTTGCTGAAGAAACGTTTTCTAATTATGAGGACAACCCATATGACAGTGATGTGGGAAGTCCCAAATTTAATGTATGTACTAATAGTCATATTGCGTTTGCAGGTATTAGTACATTAGTAGCTGATCACTCCTCCAAACCCAGCCATCAGATTTTGCTTGACTCCGGGTCCTCCGATCATATGTTCAACTACAAAGAGAATTTTGTTAATCTTTCAGAATGGGATGGAAAAGTTGGGATAGGAGAATTAGGGAGAAGTGTTGATATTAGAGGAAAAGGAGATGTGGTATTATTCTCAAAAGGTTGTAAACTTACATTTAAAGATGCTTATTTTGTACCAGATTTACCTTTTTGTTTAATATCGCAAACTTTGTTGTGGAGAAAGGGAGCTCAAGTAGTTAGTAATAAAAAAGGATTTGAAGTGTTACTAAACAATAAAATTGTGTTTGATGGAGAAGTAAAGTCTAGACTTCCCTTTGCAAATATATATAAAGATGGAAAATCAGTGCACCTAAGTATGGAAGAACATTGTCGAAGAGGACATATGGGGGACAGGGTAAAATGTGAGGCTTGCATCAAAGGAAAATTATCTAGAAAACCATTTAAAACCAATAGAGAAAAAACTAATATTCCAGGTGAAGAAATTTCAGTAGATCTTATGGGACCAGTTGAACCAATATCTATAGGAAAGTCAAGATACATTCTAATGGTAGTAGACAGAGCAACTAGGTTTGTCTGGATAAGGTGCTTAGCCAATAAAAATGATGCAGGCAAAAAGATCAAAGAAGTAATTAATTTAATTAAGAATCAAAAACAAGTAAGTGTAAAGAGATTAATAATTGATGGAGGTAAAGAATTTATCAACAATAGTTTACAAAGTTGGCTACGAGAAGAAGGAATAATTAATATTACTACAACTCCTAATACACCTCAGAATAATGGGATAGCAGAAAGAATGAATAGGACAATCATAGAAAAAACAAGAACAATGCTGATCAGTGCAAAACTACCAAAATATTTATGGGGAGAAGCAGTAACATTTGCAGGAACTTTACATAATTATTTTGATAACAAAAACTCATTTAAAATGTTTTGGGGAAAAGACCCAAGAAAAGACAAAATTCTTACATTTGGGAGCAAAATATTTTATAGCCTACATCATTATAAACATCTTGGAAAGCTGGATCCACAATGTTTAGAGGGGGTAATAGTTGGCTTTGAAGAAGGACTAAACACATATAGAATCTGGAATAAACAAACGGGAAAGATAATCAGGTCAAGAGATGTTAAAATAAAACCAAAAGAAGAAACAAACCCAGGATTGATAATTTATGAAGAAAAAAATAGTGATTTAAACAATAATGAAAAAAGAGAAGAAAATATCAAAGAGACAGAAAGTGCAATAGATAAAGGAAAACAGAAAGAAACATTTAAAGAAAGAATTGAGTTAAGAAGAAGTGAAAGAATAAAAGAACAAAACAAAAATGAAGAAATAAGACAAATAAGCCAAGAAGGAGATGATGAAGAATCAAAGATGGCACTACAATCATTTATAATGGAAAACGAATACATCCCAGACAGTTTTAAAAAGGCACAAGAGAAAAATGAGTGGAATCAGTGGAGAAAGGATATATTTGTCGAGATTGACTCTATCATTGAGAATGGGGTCTTTGAAATCATTAAGAAAAAGGACAAAAGTAAAGAGAAAACTATCATAAATACAAGATGGGTTCTAACAAAGAAATTCAATTCAGATGGAAAACTAGAAAGATATAAAGAAGGGTGTGTAGCAAAAGGGTATAAACAAAGAAATGGGATAGACTAAGATGAAACCTTTTCTCCAACTGGAAGACTTAGTACGCTAAGATTCATACTCAATTATTCTGTACAGAGAGGCTTAAAACCTAGACAAGCAGATTTTGTGACAGCATACTTAAATACAAAACTAGATGAATCAGAATCAGTATATATAAACATACCAGAAGGATTAATAGACTGGATAAAAGAAACAAAACAAGAAGTCTACTCAAGTGAAATAGTCAATGAATTAATCAAGAATCCCGAAGACCACCTAATAAAATTAAAAAAATCACTATACGGATTAAAACAAGCTGCCAGAGGTTGGTACAATACAATGACTGAATGGTTTATAAGCAAAGGTTATTGGATAAGTGATGCAGACCCATGTCTACTTATATCAAAACATGGACAACTAGTATTTGCATGGGTAGACAATCTCATATTAATTGGCAAAGATTCTGACCAAATTATTAAAGAATTAAGTAACAATTTCAAAATCAAGGACTTGGGAATATCAAGTCATATCTTGGGAATAAAGATCATATATGGTAATAAGGGAGAGATTTTCTTATCTCAACATCACTACACAAAAAGTTTGATAGAAAAGTATGGACTAGAAGATGGAAAAATGGTTGGTACACCAATACAAACAAATATAACACTTGAGAGAGCAACTGATGAAGAACATGAAGCATTTAAAGAAAAGAACTTAGACTATAGAGCAGCTGTGGGGTCATTAAACTATCTAGCACAATGTACAAGACCTGACATATTGTTTGCAGTAAGTGTGCTATCACAGTTTCTTGAAAAATTGAATAATTCACACTGGATAGCCTTTAAAAGAGTATTAAGATATTTAAAAGGGACCCAAGATTTAGGAATACTGTTTAAAAAGGATGAAAGCAATAAACTCATTGGCTAAATGGATTCAAGTTATGCTGAAGACTTAAAAAGAAGATCTTCGAGTGGTTATGTATTCCAAATCTGGGGATCCTGTGTATCATGGCGCAGTAAAAAACTAGGGGCTGTTAGCATATCGTCTACAGAGGCAGAATTTAGAGGATATCTATCAGCAGCACAAGAAGCACAATGGTATAGGAAAATTATTAATGACCTAGGACTAAACATTATTGGTCCAATTCAATTGTTCTCAGATAACCAGAGTGCCATGGAAATGGCGAAAAATAGTCAATATCACTCCAGAACAAAACACATTGATGTACATTACAACTACATTTGAGACTTAATTAAAAATAAAGAAATCATGATTACCTATGTCCCAACACAAGAGATGGTAGCAGATATTTTTACTAAAGGTTTAGACAAAGTAAAGCATAACTACTTTATCAGATTACTAGGCTTATTTTCAGAAAGCTTTATTGAAGTGACAAGTGGAAGGGAGAGTTTTGAACTAGGAAAAGCAAACCTCACGCTTATCCACTTTTCACATTTAAAAGATACTAAAAGTAAATCTAATATTCGTTCTATTCAACATAATAATGAAACCAAAAGTTCAAGAAAAGCAGATTCAATTATACTCACAAAAGAAAGGAACAACATTAGGAAAAGAAAGTGCTACGATCAAATGGCTTTTGAGAATGAGGAAAAGCTACAAAAGATAGAAAGAAGAAAGACAAAGACAAATAAAAGGCATTGTACACAAAAGGCAATTTGGGTCATGGAATGTTATGAACGACGGATTGGGGGACACACACATCAATGGATAGGGCATCTGTATAAATAGCCCCCCCTCTTGTATCTTAGTTTTAGTTAGTTAGAGAATTAGAAATATATATAATCATTTTAATATTCTAAAATTCATTCTTATTTCAATATTTACTATGGCTATACTAGCCGGGGCAAGTAAAGAAATGAAGGAAATAGGTACTGATCTATAAAATAAGAGGATATGGTATGTACTTGTGAAAACTATAGTTAGCACTTGACGCATACTACAGAGTTAAGGAACAACAACAAGAAATGGCATAAAAATTACACCAAGGATGATACCTTTTGTGTAAAGCTGTGTTCACCCGTTGTGGTCTTCCAACATTGGCAGAGCCCTATGTTGGTTAATTTGGTGTTGTTTTGGTATGCCTTGAATGGCACTGTTATAATAATTAGGTGTTTTTCTGGAATTACGCAGCAAATATTGGGACTAGAGGGAAGTGGGTACTACCATTGGATATTATGGGACTTTTAAAATAAATGTATCAATTTTTGATAAGTTACAAAAATTGGTCAATGATAGTTGGCACAATTAGTCTGCCAACCTAGACGAAATGGTAACGGAGCGTTGCGAGTGATTTGTTGTGACCAAGTAATAGTGATTGATTAAAGATAAGAAGAGAAATCAATAAGTATACAAATGACTAGCTGTAATTTTGTCTTAGTCTAACCTTTAAAAATAAATGTATCGATTTTTGATAAGTTACAAAAATTGGTCAATGATAGTTGGCGCAATTAATCTGCCAACCTGATAGTAGGTTATACTTTTCAGTGAATATGTTTTGTAAGAGTGTAAGAACTAATAGTGAAAATAATTATACCTAGACGCGACGGTAATGGAGTGTTGCGAGTGATTTGTTGCAAACAAGAAATAGTGATTTTAATAGTGATTTTAATAGTGATTTTAATAGTGATTGATTAAAGATAAGAAGATAAATCAATGAGTATACAAATGACTAGCTGTGAGTAGATATAGCAGTATCATTGATGTTAACCTATCTAAAACCTATCATGTGATGAATTTCATGCAACTATCAACTATGCGTCTAGATCAGATTAATAGTATGTATCACGGGAAATAGATGTTAAGAGTAAGGTTGGCGTTGAGTTAGGAAACATTGGTTTTCAAATTCCCACACCCTCCCTTGTTGAGTAACTCATCGCCAATGCGGATTTTTGTGAGGTGCGTTTTGAGTTTAACTCAGTGGAAAGCCTTGGTGAGGATGTCACTCGGCATTTTGTCAGTGGGAATGTAAGGGACTCCAAACACATTGTTGCTTACTTGCTCGCGGATCCAGTGAACTTGGATGTCTAAATGTTTGGTCCAAGCATGGTACAGAAGATTTTTGGTTAATGAAATGCAGCCTTGGTTGTCATTGAATATTTGAACTGGATTTTTGCATTTATACTTTGGCAAATTGATGTCGCAAAAGATGAGTAAGCTGTGGAACCTTTGAGCCTTTTGGCTTTTAAATATAAATATCAATTTTTGTCAGTTACAAAAATCGCTGCTAGTTGGTGAAACTCAGTGGAGTCAACCTTTTAAATATAAATATCTATTTTTGTCAGTTAAAAAAATTGCTGCTAGTTGGCAAAACTCAGTGGAGCCAACCTAGGCGCGAGTGTAACAGAGAGAAAAAAAATATTGGGATAGCGGATAGCGTAATAGAGATGAACAAGTGATTGATTATAATGTAATGGTGATAGAAAATCAATGTGGTAAAGTATGAGCAAAAAGTAAATGTGAACACAATTATCAAATAGTATCCAACCTTTTAAATATAAATATCAATTTTTGTCAGTTACAAAAATCGCTGCTAGTTGGCGAAACTCAGTGGAGCCAACCTATAAATAAAAATGATTAGCCAAGATAAAAGAAGAGGAATCAAGTGAAGAATACCTAGGCGCAAGTGTAACGGAGCGAAAAAAATATCAGGATAGCGGATAGCGTAATAGAGATGAACAAGTGATTGATTTTAATGTAATGGTGATAGAAAATCAATGTGGTAAAGTAATGGCATGGCTTCTATTTAGCACAATGTAACACTATCACCATTACTAACCTAATGCACATCTAACCTATCAGCTATTAGTATAATAATGTCTCGTTTAAGGGTTAAATACATATATATATATGATTGTAGAAGGTGAACAAACTTGCGTATCCATGTTGAGTTAGGAAGTATTTGTTTTCAAATTCTGACATAAGACAGATTGCTTCTTGGCCTGCTTCTACTATCACTTTGGCTTCTGCCTTAGAAGTGCTGATGGACACTGAACTTTGCTTTTTAGTATTACAACTGATGGTGCAATTATTTAAGGTAAAAATATAGCCGGTGGTTGATTGTCGAGTATCCAAGCATGATCCGTGGTCTACATTGCAATATCCTGTCAAGGGTTCTGAATTGTTTATCGAAGGCTCAAATAAAATTCGATAATGTTGAGTCCCCTTGAGATAAAAGAGCACATGGATGAATGCATTCCAATGGGTCAAGCTGGGCTTGTTGAGAAATTGTGACAGATGACTGCAGGAAAAAGCAAGGTCAGGTCTGGTGCACTGGACTAGATAATTTAGGTTTCCTACGGCTGATCAATAGTTTTGTTTTGTTTTCAGGAAATCCTCATGGTCTTCATCTGTTGCAGCAGACAGATTTGAATTGAAGTCCATGGGGGTAGATATAGATTTACAGTTGTCCATGCCATAAAGGTTGAGTATGGCTTCAATCTCATTAGATTGTGATAGGGATATGATGGTATTTTCTCGTTTTTGAGTAATTTTGATTCCCAAGATGATTTGAGATCTGCCCAAGTCTTCCATGTCAAAGCTCTCTGAGATTAAGTCCTTAAACCACTGGATGTCTTTACCAAATATGGAAAAATCATCAACATGGACTTGGACGTAGCAAGTTCTATTGGGGTCCTTGTGAATGAACAGGGATGGATCGACAGAACTGCAGTTAAAGTTATTTTTGGTAAAGAATGCCTTGATGAGCTGGTACCAGTAGTGTGAGGCTTACTTCAGGCCATAAAATGATTTCTTAAGCAGAAGTACAGGGTTTTTGGTACCGTTGGGGACCAATATTCCTTTAGGTGGACGCATGTATATTGTTTCTTCTGGAATTCCATTGCAAAATGCTGATCTTCCATCCATTTGCTGGAAAACCCACTTTTCGGTGACAGTAAGAGCAATCAGCACGCGTAAGGTAGTAAGCCTTCCTGTGGGAGCAAATGTTTCAGTGTAATTGATACCAAACTCTTGAGAAAATCCTTGAGCACACAAGCGTGCTTTGAATTTGCTGATTTCGTTTTTGTGGTCAAGCTTGATTTTGAACACCCAAGTACTGCCGATTGGGTGTGCTTCATCAGGACACTCAATAATTTCCCAAACCCCTTTTTTTCTAAGAAATTGAGTTCAACACCAATGGCATTTTTCCAATTGTTGCTGTTGTCTCCTCTTACTGCCTCTTTGTAACTGGTAGGTGTGAAATATGTTTCTGATATTGAAATGTATGCTTGAAGAGCATTTTTGTTATTTTGTAAGTCTTGGTTATTTATGTGTGCAATGGCTCTTTTGCTTCTTGTGCGTCTACCTTGAATTATGTTGGAAGGATCGATATCAGAGGATATATTTTGTGGGGCAACGCCATCAGTCACTTGATATTCCCAGAATCTGGAAGAAGGTCTCTCATTATTGGCTTCAGGCAGTTTGGGTTCTTTGGGTTCTTGTGCTCATTCATCTCTGTCAGATACATTGCGAATGTCCGTGTAATGATCACTGAGGTTATCTTGTTGGGGCTCAGCGGGTTCTTGAGGCTCCTCATTGACAAACAAATTCGGCCATGTGATTTTTGGTTTGGTTGGTTCAGAGAAGGGGAAGATATTTTCATGGAATACAATGTTATGTGAGTAAAATGGCTTGTTGGTTTCCAAGTTTAATAACTGGTAAGAATTGTGTTCCTTATCAAAACCCAGCAGACATGCTTTGGCAGCATTACTGCTGAATTTCCCAGAACAAATCTTCTTAACAATTAAGGCATATTCCAGGCAACCAAAAATTTGGAGTTTTGTAATCTTTGGTTTAATTTTTTGGTCTTCCAACATTGGAAGGGGCCTTTGTTGTGTGATTTGGCATTGTTTAGGCATGTCTTACTTGACATCTGTTAAGGAATTAGGTTTTTTTCTGGGTTTATTCCGTGGATATTGGGTCTGCGGGTATGTGGGTACTATCATTGGATAGCCCCAGTTTTTCTCTATATTTTATCTCTTGTAGACATTTTTCATATTCTAAGTTTTAAAGGGTCATTTCCTCATTTTTCATTTATAAAAGATAGCTGTTTAATTTTGTTTTTCGTGTTTTACAGGCTAACCTTAAGTCTTAGGGTTAAGTGCTTAGTACCGTTGGATAGAGCTAATTTTTCTCTATATTTAATGTCTCAATGTTTTTATAGTGAAATTCCATGTTTTAAAGGTTTTAGTAGTTGTAGTTATTTTTTATAAGTAGATTGGGTGTTTTTATTAGTTTTCTGGCTTCAGGGAGGCCGTGCCGCTTCAGGCGGCGCCTCCGATGTCGGGCGGCCCGCCCACCTCTGTTTTAGAAGGTTGGGGAGCGCTTCTGGAGGGTTTTTATTCAATTTGGCCGGTACAGGTGCCAAAATGGTGGGTGTGCATGGGCTCTTAGATAGTGGTCTGTGTGTACATAGTGAATAAGACAGTTTGGGGAAACCTTAATTATCATACAACCATCCGGAGGTGATATCATTGTTCCTCACTCAGTTTTCACTGTTTTTTGGCTACAATTGGCTGTGTTTGTTGCAAGTGAGTTCTTCATTTAACTTAAATTTGGCAACTGTTTTCTCTGTTATAGTCTTGAAAGCTATAGCAAGTATTATTGCTGTCTCTGGTGTGGATTTGCAGCCTACATCAAGTATCTTTGCTGTCTCTGGTGTGGACATTGGTCTACATTTCAGTTCTTTGATCTGGTAGTCTGTCTGGTGACTACTTTCTTGGCTCATCAAGCTGTCAAGTGTATTTGGAAAAGGGGCTTTTGGTAAAACAGGAACCAATTTACTGTAGCAGGTAAATCTCACTTATCTTTCTAAAGGGACAGGGGATTTTCTCTCTGGTTTTTCTCCAACTCCCTTGGTCAAGGCCTATAGCTAGTACTATAGGATTGTCTACAATGTTAAACAGTCTTTGGTAAGGGGATAAAAAATTTGCGTTTGATTTTGTTGGAACATGATTATCAATGAAGACTGATGTTGTTATTGCTTCCCCCCACATATTCTCTGACATTTTGGACTTAAAAAGCATGGCCTTAGCCATTTTGACTGAGGTCCAATTGCCTCTTTCCGTGATTGGGTTTTGCTGAGGGGTATAAGAGATGTTACTATGATTTTAAAACCTTTGATTTGGGCAAAGTCGCTGAATTTTTTATTGATGAATTCTCCACCTCCATCACATACTAAGTTCAAGAGCTTATTTTTTGTGAGATTTTAAGAGTATTTCTTAAATTGCGCAAAATTTTCAAATGCTTCTGATTTATTTTTAAGTAAATACACAAATTTTCATGAAGAGTATGCATCTGTCAACTTAAAATAATATTCATTCCCTGAAGTTTTCTTCACTAATCTTCCACTAAAGTTGTAATGCACAAATTGTAGTGGTATAATCGCATTGGGAAAATGTCCTGAGAAGGGGAGTTTGTGAAGCTTTGCTTTGACGCAGTGTTCACAGAAAATAGGAATTCCATTGTCTTTGAAATGGATGTTCAGATGCCTGAGTAATTTTTTTACGTAATTAATGTTAATGTGGCCAAGACTTTCGTGCCAGGACAATAAATCAGATCTTATCATGGATGCAATCATGGTTTGGTGAGTATTATGCTTACCATTGGTTGCATTGATTTTATAGAGGTTCGATCCAGGGATTAGTGCGCCGGATAAGACTTTCGTGCCTTTATTTTCAATGAGGATGGATCCATCAGGCTCAGCACTAATACAGCAACCTCCTTTAATAAAAGGGGCAAGTGCGATAAGGTTGCTATTGATCTTTGGTACGTTGTGGTACGTGCCTTGCAGGAAGTGTGATTTTACACCAATCAGCGCGCGTAGTCCAGGAAGAACAAAGGGGAGTTAGCGCAGCAGGAAATGTTAAAATATAATATGTATTTGCGTGTTTCAAGGAACAAAGGAAATGGAAGCGCGGAAAAAGATTGAGGGTCTGTGCGCTCGGATTTTGTAGCAAGATGTGCCGCACAATGGGGAATTGTGTGTTATTGATTTAGGACCATAAAGTGCTAAACAATACGGATTTGGAATTTCTAATAATTGTGCGTTACCCATTAAAGAAGGAGTTATGGCTTAAGGAGGACTCAAGTGCATAGTATACTGCACCGTGGCCAGTTGGGAAACTTACTGAGAGAAGTAATGAAGAAGGCTAACTAGTTAAGCGAGCTGTCAGAACTATGAAACTAGTATTAAAGAAAAGAGAGTGGGGACTCAATCGTAAAATTACCCAAGAGTTAAGGCAACTAGACGCAGCGTTAGGATAAGTCAAACTTGGAACTAGTGCTGAAACAAAACAAGGTTTAGTTAAAAGCGCATATGTGGAGAATCAGTGAAACAAGTTAATACTAGTGTTAGTAATTATAGGGTCTGATTTAGGCGCTGTAGTTGTTGCAAGCAGTGTAAGTAGAATACTAATAAATTAGTTATTGTTTTACTAATGTGGCGCTAGAGTCAGCGCTGAAGATCCATTAGGAAACTGTGTCTTGAGCGCTTGAAGAATATAAAAGGAGGACTATTAGGTAGGGACAAAAAGGGAGAACTGGTCAATCTATCTATTTAGTTAATAAAATAAGAAAAATGGCATTAGTTTTCATTTTAAAAAGCAGATCATAGAAAAATCAATATAGAGATATACGTGTAGCTATAGTCATAGTACCCAGTATAAGATATTAGATCTTTTGTGATTAATTGTTTGAGAGAATATTAAAAGGTATTTTTCTGAGTCTTTAGAGTTTGTGCGTCTGTGTGTGTATTTCATATAGTATAGTGAAAGAGCGCAACATAGAGAGAATATATAGGTTCAGTGGGATTAACTATTATTAGAGATATTTTATTACTATAATAAGGCATATTCAAAGAGAGCGCTTCAAGAGGGAGTAGCTGTGGATAATAGCGCTTGTTAAGAATAGAAATATCCAGACAGTAGTACTTAGTTCCTTATCTTTAACTCATCTCAACTTATAAACTTTCTAGTCAAATATTAGTGTTACACATTATTACACTGTCTTTAAAAATAAGAGTGGCAGGCGCTTCTTTTTATAAATTAAAAAAGGAGAACCAACCCATCTCGCATTGTGTCTACTTCTTAGTACTTTAGAACAGTATACAAAGTGCAGGCAGTTGGAAAGCTTCACTCCTTTGTTTTCATCATTGACAAGGTGAACAGAACCGATTCCAACGGCATAAATCATTTCTCCATTTCCAACACGAATGGGTATTTTGGCTTTACTGTATGAGACAAATATATTGCTTTGAGAAAAAATGTGTGAAGAAGTGACTGAATAAAATATGAATTCGGGATGATGATAGGATTTTTTGACAACCTCCAAATACAAGTGAAGAATTTCATGTGAAAGGTTGGAAACTTCAGTGCTCATTGACTCTGTATTTGACTTTGGTTTGAAATTAGGGTGTAACACAGGATGAAGAGCCCAACACTGTCCTCAGAATAAGGGAATGTTTTGTTGTTTTTGCCATTAGAGCAGTACTCCCACTTTTTAGACTGATTACTCTTTGCCTTCTTGGTAGTATGTAGTGATGTGTGCGGTTTTGCTCAAATTCAACCGGTCAGCAATAAGTGAAAGTTTTTTACTGATGGCATCCACAGTGAGTGGTTTTCATGTGTCTTCTGACATGTTTATGATCATAGCTCAGTGCATTTCAAGCAAATCAGGGAGTTTGTCGAGGATGAAGTAGGGATAGTGTTGATCTTTGAATTTCTGGCCAATAAGAGTAAGTTTGTTTATGGATGATTGGAGTTCCATAAGGAAGCCTTGCACGTTTCCTTTGGCGCACTTGAGAGCGGAGAGTCTAGTGTAGGCTGCTGCCACATTAGTGGGACCACTTGCCGAGAATCTATCAGCTAGATTCTTCCATAAGCCCATTGGATTTGACCTTTCCATTTCATCAACAAAGAAATTCGAATTGGTGTCATCCAGTTTTTGAACAATGATGTTGGCAGCTTGGAGACATTTTTGCAGGTAATTGACTTTCGCTTCCCCTTCACTAGTAATCACAAATTTTCCTTCTACAAGGTTGGCGAGCTCACACTGAGAGAGATAGAATATCATTTTGCAACACCATGTGAGTTAGTTTGATGAGGTTAAGATGGGAATGTCCTGAAGTAACTGGCCAGAATGATTCGTTGATTCCATGTTTCCTAGTTGAGTCTAATCAGACTTTTAATCTATGGGAATTTTAAAATAAATGTATTGATTTTTGATAAGTTACAAAAATCGGTCAATGATAGTTGGTGCAATTTTTCTGCCAACCTAGATGTGACGGTAACGGAGCATTGCAAGTGATTTGTTGCAAACAAGCAATAGTGATTTTAATATTGATTGATTAAAGATAAGAAGAGAAATCAATAAGTATACAAATGACTAGCTGTAATGTTGTCTTAGTCTAACCTTTTAAAATGAATGTACTGATTTTTGATAAGTTACAAAAATTGGTCAATGATAGTTGGCGCAATTAGTCTTCCAACCTGATAGTAGGTTATACTAATCAGTGAAGATGTTTTGTAAGAGTGTAAGAACTAATAGTGAAAATAATTATACCTAGACGCAACGGTAATAGAGTTTCGCGAGTGATTTGTTGCAAACAAGCAATAGTAATTTTAATAGTGATTGATTAAAGATAAGAAGATAAATCAATGAGTATACAAATGACTAACTGTGAGTAGATATATTAGTATCATTGATGTTAACCTATCTAAAACCTATCATGTGATGAATGTCACACAACTATCAACTATGCATCTAGATCAGATTAATAGTATGTATAACGGGAAATAGATGTTGAGAGTAAGGTCGGCATTGAGTAAAGAAACATTGGTTTTCAAATTCCCACAGATATCCCTGGTTTTTCTCTATATTTTATGTTTTGAGGACATTTTTTATAGTCTAAGTATTTGAGGGATAGTTTCTCATTTTTCATTTTAAATGATTGCTATTGAATTTTGTTTTTCGTGTTTTACGGGCTAACCTTAAGTCTTAGGGTTAGCCTGTAATTTAGTACCATTAGAATGAGTGGAAGTTTCTCTACATTTCATGTCTCAATTTTTTTATAGCATAATTATGTGTTTTAAGGGTTTTAGTAGTTGTAGATAATTTTTCTAAGTAGTTTGGGTGTTTTTGGTGGTTTTTCGGCTTCAGGGTGGTCAGGCCGCTTCAAGCGGACCACCTGCCTCAGTGCTAGAGGGCTGGGAAGCGTTTCTAGGGAGGTTTTATTCAATTTGGCAGTCAGGAACACCAAATTTGTGGGTGTGTATGGGCTCTTAGTTAGTAGTCTGTGTGTATATAGTAAAAAGACAGTTTGGGGAAGCTCTAATTATCATAAAACTATCCGAAGGTGATATCCTTGTTCCTCATTCAGTTTTAACTGTTTTTTGGCCACAATTAGCTGTGTTTGTTGCAAGTGAGTTCTTCATTTAACTTAACTTAGCAACTGTTTTCTCTGGTGTAGTCTTGCAAGCTATATCAAGTATTATTTCTGTATGGTGTGGATTTGCAACCTACATCAAGTATTATTTCTTTCTATGGTGTGGAAATTAGTCTACATTTCAGTTCTTTGGTTTGGTAGTATGTCTGGAGACTACTATCTTGACTGATCAGGCAGTCAAGTGTATTGGAAAAGGTACTTTTGGTAAACAGGAACCAATTTACTGTAACAGGTAAATCTCACTTATTTTTCTAAAGGGACAAGGGTTTTTCTCTCTGGGTTTACTCCAAATCCCTTGGTCAAGGCAAATAGCTAGTACTATAATATTGTCTATATTTCTGGCGTACAACATGGGGGTTACGGATTTGCTAGTTCTTTGGAATCTCTGTTGTCTTTGACTGGCCCTTTCTGGTGGTTTTGGACTGGAAGAATGGCTTCTGGTTCTTCTATTCCTGTGATTACTGTCAGTGGTGGGGAAGGTCCACCTGCCGTGATGGTTGGGGAATGTGTGAGGATTAAAACTTGGGATGGATCCAAGTTTAATGGTGAAGACGTGAAGTGGTTTCTGGAGAAATATGAAACTGCTTCTGGCCTGGATGGTGCTTCTTACCTAGACATGGTGAAGCAAATTATCTTCTTCATTGTAGATAGAGTGGTGGAGAAGGAGGTTGTGGCCATGCCTGGTTACAAGAGGAGGTATTGGAAGCTACTGTGTAGGGAGATGGTAGATAGATGGGGTGTCAGGTTCACCATGGTGGATCTGGACAAGGTTGTCAGTGAATTTCAGTCTTTTGGTGGTGTTGGTAACTTACATAGTTATAGGAAGTTTCAGCTACAGTTTGATCCTGTGGCGGAATACTTGGTTGAAGTAGAGGAGATGGCACATGAAAATTCTGCCAAAGATGTTTTTTGGTCTGCCCTGGCTAGAAATGTCAGGATGGATGTGTTGAAAGAGATATCATGGAAGGACTTGATGAAGACTCTTTCTAATGGGGACCAGAAGTTGCCTGCCTTGGACAAGGTGAAGGAGGCAGTGGAAGCCCATTTGAATTTATTGGAGGTGGACACCTATCAAGAGGGGTGTGTCAAGTATGTCAGCAAAGTCAGTTAGGATTTCTCTTAAGACGAGAGCAGAGTATAGAAGAGGAAAAGAATATGGTGAAGGTTCCTAAATAGGAGAGGGATCCAATGGTGGAACAGTTAGCTGACCTGACAAAACAGCTACACATTTTTGTGCAGGAGGCAATGAAGGCCAATAGGGCTCCTCCTCAGCCCAGAGATTTTGACAGGTGGGCTGGTAGGAGTGATCCTTCGGTTTGCTCTTATTGCGGTAGGAGGGTAAATAATTCCAATGATTTTTGGGCTCTGAACAGAGATGTGTCAGAGGGCAAGGTGGAGTTTGATGGCAGGGTGTTTAAGTTCCCTGATGTTCAATTTGTGAAGCACAGTGAGGGGCAGGCTCCTGTTGATATGGTCAGGAGAAGGCCTGGTCTCAATCAGAGAAGACCAAGGTTTGAGGAGATTCCTAATCAGGGGAAGTTTTCTATTAAGCAAGTTGATGACATCAAGGGAAAAGGGAAGGAAGTTAATAACGTCCCTTTTTCTACTTCTTTGGTGGGTTGGATTTATATTCTTGTGGTGGACAGTCAAGTGGTGAATGCTTGGCTGGTGTCTATTATGTAGAGGCAGGAAAGGTGAGAAGGCCTAAGAGTAGCTCTCAGGTCCAACTAAAGCCTAAGGCTTCTAAGGCAGATCCTAAGCTAGGTGCAGCTAGGAGGAAGTAAAGCAAGGAAGAGCTGTACAAGATGCAGAAGGAGATTGCTAATATGGGCCCCCCTAGCTTTGGTGCATTGGATATGAATTAAGAGCCAATGACCATGGATGTAGATTCTGACTCTGAGGAGGAGGTTCTTTTGGCTTCATTGCCAAGGCCTGCCAGAGTTAGAGGTTCTGGTGAGGGATCTGGTTTGATTCCTGTTGGTGGTTCAGGTCCTCAGGAAAATTCTAGGACCATGGTAGTGAAGCCAAGGGCTCACTTTGAGAGGCCAGTAGTTTCTGGCCAATCTAATGTTTTGGACTCTGTCCTGGAAAGGATGAACCAGGGTCAGGTCTCCCTTACATATGGGAAATTTTATGCTATCAGTCCTGGGTTGGCTGATAGACAAAAGAAGTTGTTGACCAGAAGAAGAGTGTCTTCTGGGGAGGTAGAATACATATGTGATTCTGCTGAAAAGTTTGGGGAGGGGTTGGAAACTCATTTTTCTGATCCTCTGGGATATGTCAACGTCACTCTGAATGGTAGGAGGGCTAGGGCATTGGTAGATTCAGTTTCTCATATCAACCTGATTTCCTTGTTTGAGGCTACTCATTTGGGCCTCCCCATCAAAACTGGTATTGGTGGGAATTTGAGAGGTATAGCTGGTCATGTCACTGAGTTGATGGAAACCTCAGAATTTGTGAAGTTGGATGTTGATGGAGCCTCCAGCAAGGCTCATTTTTACATTGCTAAAGGTAATGTTGTGGTAGCCTAAAGTTTAGTATGGCACCCAAATACGTAAATGGAGCTATTATGGTGTGCCAGATTGGCGCTATTATTTTTTACAAAAGGGTTTTATTTAATTTATTTGAGTTTTAAATATGAAGAAATTGGTCAAAAGCAAATGCCTACACGAAAACAAATTATTTTACATGGAAAAATTATTTTTATGGTTTGAAAAGTTTACAAGTATCAAGTCGAGTCACTCAAGAACCTTGGGAAATTTTCCCAGAATTTTTACCATTTTTCTTATATTTTTAAATGAATTTTAAAGTTTTATAGAAATATTTACATTTTTTAGAAAATACTTAACTTTGTTGAATTTTCACGGGGTGATTAGAGCTGTTCAGGCTACGAAAACTAGTTGGGAATGTAAAGGGGAAGTGGCTCTATCATGTGTATTTTTTCTAGATTTTTTATTATAGTTTTAAAGGTTCTAATTGAGTCTGGAGGTTGGGACGGACTCTGTTTGGACTCCAGACAGACTCCGTACGAGCTCTGTACGGGCTCTGGATGGGCTCTGGCTGAACTCTGGAGGGCAAACTTAGGCACGTGACTAGGTATACTTAAGAGTCTCTCAGACTCGAAATTGGGCATCATCTTACAATTATCATACATCATACAGCTTAATCTTTAACCACCATGGTCTCATTTTTTATTACTCAACAAATTAAATAAAATTGTAATACCCTTATAACTTTATATTTTATATATAACATTTTAGAAATACTACTCAACAATTTAAATCACAATTCATACAGGGTATCTTTAGAAAGTCTTCATCACTGGTACTTGATTATTGTTGTCTCATAAAAATTCAAATTATTATAAAAACATAAAAGTCAATCTTTTCAGATCTTTCACTGGTACACCTTAATTGTTGTTATCAGTATTTTTTTTCTCAACAGCCACAATCATTAAATCTCAATAAGCGTTAAATTTTAAAGAGTTTCAGTATTAATTTTTCATCATATCTAAATAGACTGGGTAGCTTAGCAATTTAGAACACCTACTTTGTTATTTTTGTTGGAAGGAAAGGGTTTTCAGCTAAATCCACACATCTCCTCCGGATTCTGCTTACAGCAAGGCAACTGTAAGAGTTTACCTTACCATATTTGGCCCCTAACATGGGGTTTGAAATCTCTAGCTTTTTCTAGGACATTTTTTTTGGGTCAAGGTCTTTGTTAATAGCCTGCAAGAGGCTTATTCTTTGGAACTCTAATTGATCTTTTTTATTAGCCTGCAAGAGGCTTGTTTATCTTAACGGTTTTTTTAACGCTTTTCTTTACTTATTGGGATGTCTTCTGCTGTTGCTTCTGGATCTTCTCACCCTCTTACTCCCTCAGTTAGGATTGTTTCTTGGGATGGCCCAAAGTTTGATGGGGAGGAGGTTAAATGGTTCATTAGCAGGTATGAAGCTGCTGCTGCTGTTGATGGTGCTTCTCATGTGGATATGGTGAAGCAAGTTAGATTTTTTATCTAGGATAGGGAGGTGGAAAAGGGGGTTATTTCTATGCAGGCATTCAAGGACAAGAATTGGGTTAAGCTTTCTAAAGCTATGGTTGATAGATGGGGTGTTAGGTTTACTATGTTGGACCTCAATTAATTTATTGGAGACTGGCAAGCAAAAGGTGGAGTTTCTTCTATGGCTGACTTCAAAAAGCTCTGTGTTCAGTTTGATGAAGTGGTGGAATATCTCATACTGGTGGATGAGTTAGTGCATGAGAATCAAGCAAAAGATTTGTTTTGGACAGCATGCAGAAGGGATATTCGAATGGATGTCTTGAAGGATCTTTCAAGAAAAGATTTGATGAAGGAGCTGCCTAATGGTGAGCAGAAACTGCTGGCTCTGGAGGTTATCAAAGAGAACATTCAAGCCCATCTAAAGTTATTGGAGTTGGACAAGTATCAAGAGTCATGCACTCAATATGTTAGCAAGGTTAGCGAAGTTTTGGCCGAAAACAACAATGTTATGGTCAAAGCCCAGGAGGCCAAGAAGGCTCAAATGGGACTACTGGCTGAAAAAGTTGAGGGTAATGTGGACAATATGATGGTCGATCACCTGGCCAATTAAACAAAATAGTTAAAAATATTTGTTCAAGAGACTCAGAATGCCAATAAGGCCCCAATTGCCTCTTCGTCAGCTTCAACTTCTTATCAATCTAGAGGCTATGAACGTCGAAATTATAATGGCAATAATAACGGTAACCGCTTCCCACGCAATGGGAGAAATGGTGGGAATGGTGGTAGTAGTTATAAAGGCGGCTACAATGAGCCAAAGGTGTGCTCCTATTGTAATAGGAGGGGGCACAGAGAAACAGTTTGTTTTGCTCTTGATAAGGATATGGATGCTGGGCAAGTTTTATTTGATGGTAAAGTTTATAAATTTCCTGATGGTTTGTTCATCAAGCCCAGTGATGGACAGTCTCCTTCTGATTTGGTCAGAAGAAGTTTAACAGCTGAAAGGAGAGCCAGATTTGAAGAGGTGACGGATGAAGATGTTAATGCCAAGGGTGGCAAAGATGGTAATGGTAATGGTGGTAAAGCTAACAAGGGCAAGGAGAAAGAGGTCAGTAAAGCCACATTTTCTACTTCTTTGGAGGTTTAGAGCTGGCAACGGTTTCCCAAGTGGAGGGTAGTTGTATGGCTGGCGAATATGATGTTAATGCTGCTAGAAGAGCAGCTGCTACTAAGGCAAATAGTAGCATTCAGAGCCAACTGAGGGCTAATCCTGGAAGGGAAAATAACAAAGTGAACCCTTACTCTAAGGACAAAAATTCTAGTGCTCAAACTGCCGCCAACAAATTGAACCCTTACTCTAAGGACGAATTATATAAAATGCAGAAGGGGATTGCTGATATGGGGCCCCCTAGTTATGGCAAGTTTGATTTAAATGGTGAGCCTATGCCAGAGGATGATTCAGATTCTGAGGAGGACGTACCGTTGGCTTCTCTACCCAGACCAAGTTTTAGCAGTCCCATCTCAATGGAGGGTGTAAGAAGGACTAGAGATGGATAAGGATTAGTGCAAGAAGCTGGTGATGGAGTTAGGGTTATAGAAAGTGAAGATGGCTCGGTTGGACCTCAAGAGGTACCCAGGTCCAAGGTTGTTAAATCAAAGGTCCAGTATTAGCGGCCAGTAGTTTCTGGTCAAGCTAATACGATGGATGTAGTTTTGAATAGGGTGAATCAACTGCAGATTCCCTTATCTTTGGGGGAGTTATTTACAATTAGTCCAGCCCTTGCTGAAAAGCAAAAGAAGCATTTGACGAGGCTTCGGGTTTCCACTGGAGAGGTGGAATATATTCGTGAAAATGCTGAAAAGTTTGGGGAAGATGTAGATACACATTTTCCCGCTCCCCTGGGTTACCTGGTGGTAACTCATAACGGTAAAGAAGTTAAGGCCTTGGTTGATTCAGGGTCTCAAATTAATTTAATTTCATTGGAGCAAGCGACGAGTATAGGCTTTCCAATTAAAAGTGGAACTGGGGGAAACCTAAGAGGCATTGGAGGGCATGCAACAGAGTTGATGGGCACAGCTGAGCATGTCAGGTTAGGCATTGGTGGATCTGTTGGTAAGGTTCACTTTTATGTGGCCAGAAGAGCAGTCAAAACTGTTCTTGGTGGTCCTTTTTTGATGGATTTTGAGGCCAGGATAGGGTATCAAGCTGGCATGGGGATTAGTTTGGAAATCACTGGTGAAGATATGCGGAGGTTACATATGCGGTTAGCGCCTCCTGGAGATGAAGGTTGGGAAACACGGCCAGGGATTACTACTCTGTGCCAGTGTTGTATTTGCACCAAGAAGCAGCATATAAAACGGACGGCTTCTGGTGAATTATGTTTTTTGGAAAGTGATGAATGCCCTCATTTTTTGGGGTAGCAGGGGCTGATCACTCTAATGTTGTAATCTCTCCTCAGGATGAGATCCCGGATTGCAATAGGTCAGCTCACTTGGAGATAATTCAAGTGGATTCTCAATTATTTTCTGTTAATATTACTTTGGAGTGCAAATACGTTTTGGACTTTTCTATATGTTTATTGGATTTACCCTGTTTTTCTATTAAATAAAAAATGGTGAAAAAGGCAAAATGGGCCAAATTAGGTTGGATAAAAATTGGAAGCGTATGTTTTATGACCTCCAGAAAGAGGTTAAACTGCAAGTATCTCCTTCTATTATTGACCACCAGCAAGAGGGTAAACTGCGAAAATCTTATCAAAATCAATAAAAAATCTTGGTATAATTAAAACACAAAAAAATAATTTATGTGAAAATGTTATTCCGGTCCTCCAGCAAGAGGTTAAACTGCCAAATTTCTTTACGGGCGATTTACTGTTGGATAAGGGAAGCAAAGGTGTTGGAAAATCTTTTTATAAATTAGATGAGGGAAAAGAGAAAAGGGTAAAATTTAAAAATGAAATAAAATATTTTTCTAATTTTTCTTATACTGATTATGACAATGAAGAGGATTCATTTAATGAAATTTTTAATAGCGAAACAAAAGTAAATGATTTACCTCAAGTTTATTTAGATGTGGACGCAGCCAAATATAAGAAATTAGCAAAAAAAGTTCGACCTATTAATGAACCGCTACCTGCCGAATTAAATCCACCCTTGAGAAGACCAAGGTAATCAAGAGATCCTTATGAAAGTCCCTTGGTAAAGAATCCGCCTGAATTTTATGAGATGTCAAGAATCACTTTTGAGAGACTGGGTGTTGTTAATTTTGGACCTGATGGTTGGTTTTCTGGAGAAGAGAAGAAGTTGTTGTTGGATGTGATGGTCAAGCAAGAGAAGGCCATTACTTTTGTAGAAGAGGAGAGGGGTGTGTTGAAGCATTCCTATGGGGAGCCTTACAAGATTCCTGTGGTATGTCATGAACCGTGGCAGCAGAAACCGATTCCTATTCCGGCTGTATTAAAAGAAGCCTATATTGAAGTTGTCAGAGAACGGATATGCACTGGACTATATGAGCAATCATTGTCAAGTTATTCTAGTTCAGTATTTTGTATCAAGAAACCAAATGGCAAGCTTAGGGTTGTTCATGATCTTAGGGAATTAAATAGGGTTACAATAAAGGATGCTGGGATACCGCCTAGTGCTGAGGAGTTTGTTGAAGCGTTTTCAGGGAGAGTGTGTTATGGTTTGGGAGATATTATGGGTGGATATGATGAGAGAGAGTTACATCCGGACTCAAGGCCTCTCACTACATTTGATACGCCACTAGGACGTTTACAGTTAACAAGATTACCTCAAGGAGCAACAAATTCGGTTGCAGTTTATCAAGCTCAGATGGCTTGGATCCTTCAAGACGAAATTCCACAATATACTGGAATCTTTATAGATGATGGAGGAATTAAGGGACCAACAACCGACTATGATAACCAGGTGTTAGAAGAGAATCCCGGGATATGCAAATTCATTTGGAAGTTTGCAATTACTTTAAAAAGAAACTTGTTTCAAATTGAAGAGGCTGGTTTAACTATTTCAGGCTCAAAATTTTCATGTTGTGTGCCAGCCTTAGAAATATTAGGCCATATGGTATGTAGAGAGGGTAGGATTATGTCCAAGAAGAAAGTTAACAAAATTCAGTCCTGGCCAAGACCCAAGAATACGACCGAAGTTAGAGGGTTTTTAGGCGTTTGCGTATATGTTAGAATGTTTATTAAGGACTTTTCTTCATTGGCAGCTCCATTGAGACGGTTAACGAGAAAGATTGCAGACTGGGAGTGGGATGAAGAGTGTGAGAAGGCATCTGTGAAGTTGAAGGAGGTTGTGGGGAAGGATTTAGTCCTGCACAAGTTGGATTATGGAAAAGATGCTGGCAGAATTTATTTAGAAGTTGATTCGAGTCAGGTTGCAGCCTGGGGCAGTTTTGTCTCAGATGGATACAGCTGGTTACATCAGGCCAGTTAGGTATGAATCTGTAGTATTTACTGAGGTGGAATCAAGATATTCTCAACCAAAATTGGAATTATGTGGTGTGGCAAAAATACTGAAGAAACTTCAGCATATTTTGTGGGGGCAACATTTTGAGTTGCAAGTGGATGCGAAATCGTTAATCCAGATGATTAATTCCCCAAGTTTACCAAACGCACCAAAGATGAGATGGGTAGCTTTTATTCAACATTTTTTGTTTGACTTAGTTCATAAGCCTGGCAAGACTTTTACTATGCCAGATGGTTTATCAAGGAGACCACCCACTGAAGAAGATTCAGACTCAGAAGAGTTTGATGAAGATATACCTATTATCAAAGCCAGCACTAAAGGAGCTGAAGACTTTCCATACCTCACCCATGAGGTTAAACTGGCAGGATTATTGTGTTTAGATTATGGTGATGATGACTTACACCAAGAGGATAAACTGGAAAATAGTATTTATGTTAATAAAGGTAGTGGAAAAGGTGTAGATAAATTGGGTAGAAAGGAGGTAGAAGAAGATGTGGTGTATGTAGAGGAAGATGGATTGGTAGTGTGGGATAGTAGTAAGTTAAGGAATGGTGTATATCACCGCACAATACGGGGGGTGGACTTGTTAGCAAGTCCGCAACCTTGGACTCAAATTCACCACAGATTGAACACACATTGAGCTATTGATAAAGGAACCATACAATCAGGGATGAACACCACTCAGCAGAACAGTTTTAGGTGGGTCTTCAAGTAGAGTTCAGTATGAGTATATTATGAGTTCAGTCTGAGTTCCATCTGAGTTCTGTCTGAGTTCAGATTGGGGACTTGCTAGCAAGTCCACCCCCTATATTGCGTAGTGTATGTTGGAGAATTAGAGAATATAAATAAAAAGGTGGATAAAGAGAAAGAGGTATTTTCCAATACAGTTTACAAAGGATCCAAAGGTTCAGAAGAAAAATGTCGACATAGCTCGATTAAATATTTATTTAGGGGACAACGCTTATTGGCTCATTCATGTGCAGGTGATATTGGTGATAGAGAAGTCCCTATTGATGTTATATTAATCGATTTTCAAGATAAAGTCTGGGGTCAGACTGGTTTTTATTTTTTGTTAGTCAAGTATTTGTTGACTTTAGAGAGGCCAGAAGAGGGTGAAGATGATGAATGGGTGGCTATCAAGAGGAATTCTTCTACATTTTACCTATCTGGTTGATGTTTAATGAGGAGAAGGTATCCAAGTCCTCAAGTAGTTATAACTCAACAGAAGGGGCAAGAATTAGTTTTGAAATCACTGCATGAAGATCTTGGGCATAGAGGTGTTGGAGAAACGTTTAGAAGAATTTCTGATTGATTTTGGTGGCCTGGCATGAAGATGGCTGTTAAGCAGTGGGTTCAGTCATGCGAAGAATGTCAAAGACAAAGTTATTTAAGGCCAAAAGAACCTGGACGCGCGACCGGTGAATATACGCTCTTTGGAAGAGTTAGTTTAGATGCCGTTCATATAAAAGAGGGACGGTATAAATATTTAATTGTGGCCAGAGATGATTTATCTGGTTGGGTAGAGGCAGCACCTATTATTAATTTGACTGCCAAAAAGGTGGCAGAATTTTTGTTAAATAATTGGGTGTATCAATATGGAGTGATGAAATTGGTGACAGTAGATGGAGGTCCTGAAGTTGGGGCTGAGTTTAGAGAGGCTGTATCTATAATTAAATCAAAGGTTAGGGTAGCAACCCCATATTATCCTGAAGCTGAAGGCATGGTTGAAAGAGGGCATCAAGTTATTAAGGATGCTTTAGTTAAAATGTGTGGGACAAGTGCCAAAAAGTGGAGGCACTATTTACCTTTAGTTTTATTTGCTGATCGAATCACTGCCAAAAGGACGACCGGATTTTCACCTTATGAACTTTTTTTTGGACAGAAAGCACTTTTACCGGTTGATTTAGAAGCTGAATCATATCTTGGAGTTGACTGGGACACGGTCAAAACTACTGAAGAATTATTGTGTGCAAGAATGATGCAGCTAGAAAAGAAAGAAGAATATTTAGAAAAGTCATATTCGCGGATGATGAAGATCCGAAATCAATCAGTTAGATATTTGGATGAGCGGTTGGCACATCAATTAAGGAAACCTTTGAACCCTGGAGATATGGTCTTGGTGTATAATAGGAGTTTGGAAAGTCAGTGGGAAAAGATGTTTGCAGATAGGTGGAATGGACCGTATAAAATCAAAGAGCAAGTTTCCAGCGGTTCATATGTGTTAGAAGAGTTGGATGGATTTGAATTGAAGAAGAAGGTAGCGGATGACCAAGTGAAACGGTTCTATCCTAGAGGCACCAGGAGTGCCAAAGTCTCCCTCTGCAATGAGGATAAACTATGATATTGAGGAAATTTTGTGGATCCCTCCGCAATGAGGATAGACTATGATATCGACAAAATTTTATGGATCCCTCAGCAATGAGGATAAACTATGATATCGACGAAATTTTATGGATCCCTCCGCAATGAGGATAAACTATGATATCGACAAAATTTTATGGATCCCTCCACAATGAGGATATACTATGATATCGACAAAATTTTATGGATCCCTCCGCAATGAGGATAAAGTATAATATCAATGAAATTTTATGGAACCTCCGCAATGAGAATAAACTATGATTTTTATAAAAATCTTATCAACCTCCGCAACGAGGATAAACTATCTTCTTTTTATCAAATACTTTACTGTCGTTACACTGCATATGGGCGACAAAACTGTGATGAAACTTAACAAAATGCAAAAAAACTTTCTTTGAAATTTTCAAAATTTAAAATTCTTAAAATATGGGTGAAGATAGTGTTGGAAAATTTTAAATTTTAAAAATTTATTGGAAGAAGTGTTCACAGGGGAACCTTCTTAATTTAATATTGGCAAGTGTGGGGGTAATTGATGGGCTGGCTGCTCTATACACAATTACCCCATAATGTTCATTTCCAAAATTTTCCTTGTTTCTAGTTGAATCCTGGCTTTATCTTTTAATTATAGGAAGTCCACTAAGACTATAAACTGGAACAAATCAAGAGACACCGCTCTCAACGCCGGATTCAAGATTTTTTTTTTACATTTTTTGATTATGATTTTTTATGTTAGATTGTGATTTCTTTCCTTTAAATATATATTATGAATTATTGCAAAGGTGATGCTCACTGGTGATCTCTAATCATTTTTATAAATTGGAGGGAGCCCGCCCAGTGATCATCATTATAAAATTATCTTCTAAAAACTTTCATTTATTTTATTTTCTTTTAAATTTCTTAAATTGTGTAACTGCATCAAGTTGCACTTGGATGTGGGTATGATGTCAAGGGTAAGGCTCATCAAATGGCCGGGGAGCATCTTTTAAAATTTTAATTTTGATAATTCTTTTTTATTACTTTTTTTTTATCTATCTTTTCACGTTTGTTTTTCTTGATTTAAAATTAAATTTTAACTTTTATTTCAAAACTATTCATTCTAAAATCTTTTATTTTAAATTGAAAACAAATTAAAATTAAAAATAAAAAAAAATAAAAATAAAAAAAATAATAAAAATAAAAATAAATAAAAATAAAAATAAATAAATAAAAATAAAATAATAAAATAAAAAAATTAATTAATTAAATTAAAATTATTATTATATTTCTTAGTTTTATTTTTCAGTCTTCATTCTTTTTAGTTTTATTCATTTAGTTTAGACAGAAAACAGGGTCTAGGGGAGCTCAAAACCTATGGGATTTAACCTCAAGACATCTGTTAGTCCTACAAGACTTTAAACTGGCTACTGTTCAAGACGTTCTTTAAGGTTTTTTATACGTATTTTGGATCTGTTAGTCCTCCAAGACTTTAAACTGGTTAATTTTCGAGACTGTCATTAAAGATTTTATATTGGAGCTGTTAGTCCTTCAAGACTTTAAACTGAAATTCAAGGACGTTCAAGATTTTATGGATATTTTTGGAGAAGGGTTCAAGAATAGAGAAGTTGTTAGGTCCACCAAGACCCTAAACTGGACTATTATCAATCTGTTGGGTCCACCATGACCTTAAACTGGATTTCTTATCGATCAAATGTTTGGTCCACCATGACTTTAAACTGGTAGTTCATTCATTGTTTTAGTCAACTATGACTTTAAACTGGAAAATTAGTATCTGCAGGAAAATTCAACATTCATTGGTCTACTATGACCTTATACTGGATTACTTGTCGATCAAATGTTTGGTCCACTATGACATTAAACTGGATTATCAAGTTTATTCAATCTTTGGTCAAGCCTAGGCCTTACTTAGGAATTTATCAAGTTATTTATGCACCTAAACGATCTTTGGTCCACCAAGACCATAAACTGGAAATCGATTATATGTTTGGTCCACCAAGACTTTAAACTGGAATGTCAATCTTGTTTGGATAACTCAATTCAATCTTTTAATTTATCACTGTCCACTAAGACTCTAAACTGGTTATTCAATTTTTTCTGGAATTGGGTGCTGATAAGCTTTAGGAGGTTAAAATTTTAGGTGGTAATGATGCTAAGGAAAGCATAATGGTTAATTAGGTGAAATTTGTGGCGCTTTAACATGGTCTAAAGTTATTATTATTTTTATTAGAAGCCTGGCAAAAGTATTTTATGGGTTCCCTGCATAGCAATGGTTGAAATTGTGATGAAGGAATCAGAAGTTAGGATGGTAGTTGGATTTAAGGGAATGATTTTTTTTAGTGTCTCATTGTTAGGCCATTTTTGGCGTGAAGCTTGGAGGACCTTATTGCGAGATTGGAATCATAGAATTCGGCTCAGTAAGGGGCCCTATGAGGTTGGAATCAGGAGTATTTGGCTCATAGGAAGATCCACTCTCTCAATGCTGTGACAACAAGGAAGACTGGTATATGGGAGTCTGAAGGGATTCAAACCTTGCTCTCAGTAGTGGAATCATCACAAGATTTATATTATTTATTATTTTATGTTATGTTAAGCCAGAGAAGAAAGAAAACAACATATATTTTAAAGTTAAAGAAGACCAAGCAAAAACAAAATTTTATCAAGTTATACTGTTAGAAAAGATAATTTCTTTGAAATTGTTAAACATCATTATCAAAGCTTTGCATTAAAATTCTTCTTTTCATGAGGTCTTCATGGTTATTAGCTGGAGTTTCTTGAAAATAGGCCAGCATTTTTCGTTTCAACCCATTTGTAAAGTCAAGAAAAAGATAGCAATGAAAATTTGGATAATGATTAATATAGTCCGTCTTCACTTTGCCAATGTCATCAGTGTTGGTTATTTCGACAGCTAGAAGTTCAAATATGTTATTAAGTTATAGGTTTAGTCAATTTTGATTAAAATTTTTTTTAGTAAGATAATAGGGTCTTACATTTAGAGCCAGGAAACATAGGCTTAGCAAAGTTGGTTGGGGGCACTGGCGTTATAGGATTAGGGTCTTGTGAAGGCAAAATTAGGCCGGGATCTGCTGATGAAGATTGAACTTTTGATGCTGAAGCTGTTTTTGATCTTATTCGTTTTAAGAAGACAGGAATTTTTGATCGTTTTTTAGAAGTTGTGGGATCAGGGAGAGCTGCTGGTCCTAAAGATATGTTTGGTTTAGAAGGAACTATTGGCTGGTTACATTTGACTTTTTTTACAAGGCATAAGTTGCAAGCAGTTCTGCCAGGAAGATCAGGGTTAGACATTAAACAAGGTACCTGGTAGCAAGCGCAGAGTTTACATGGAGCGACAAGTTCTTTGAAAGAAATATTGATGAAGATGAATTTTAAATTTGATTAAAGAAGATTGTGGTTGAAGGTTAAAGATGAATATTGTGTTTGATCACTTATGCAAAGTTTTAAGAATGGGGACATTCTCAATTGGAGGGAGGATGTGGTAGCCTAAAGTTTAGTATGGTACCTAAATTCGTAAATGGAGTTATTATGGTGTGCAAGATTGGTGCTATTATTTTTTTACAAAAGGGTTTTATTTAATTTATTTGAGTTTTAAATATGAAGAAATTGGTCAAAAGCAAATGCCTACGCAAAAACAATTTATTTTATGGAGAAAACTTATTTTTTTCAGTTTGAAAAGTTTATAAGTATTAAGTCGAGTCACTCAAGAAAGTTGGGAAATTTTACCAGAATTTTTACCATTTTTCTTATATTTTTAAATGAATTTTAAAGTTTTATAGAAATATTTACATTTTTTAGAAAATACTTAACTTTGATGGATTTTCACGGGGTGATTAGAGCTGCGCAGGCTACGAAAACTAGTTGGCAATGTAAAGGGGAAGTGGCTCTATCATGTTTACTTTTTCTAGATTTTTTGTTATAGTTTTAAAGGTTCTAATTGAGTCTGGAGGTCCGGACGGACTCCATTTGGACTCTGGACGGACTCCGTACGAGCTCCGTACAGGCTCTGGATGGGCTCTGGCTGAGCTCTGGAGGTGAAACTTAGGCACGTGACTAGGTATACTTAAGAGTCTCTCAGACTCGAAATTGGGCATCATCTTACAATTGTCATACATCATACAGCTTAATCTTTAACCACCACAGTCTCATTTTTTATTACTCAACAAATTAAATAAAATTGTAATACCCTTATAACTTTATATTTTATATATAACATTTTAGAAATGCTACTCAACAATTTAAATAAAACTTCATACAGGGTATCTTTAGAAAGTCTTCATCACTGGTACTTGATTATTGCTGTCTCATAAAAATTCAAATTATTATAAAAACATAAAAGTCAATCTTTTCAGATCTTTCACTGGTACACCTTAATTGTTGTTATAAGTATTTTTTTTCTCAACAGCCACAATCATTAAATCTCAATAAGCGTTAAATTTTAAAGAGTTTCAGTATTAATTTTTCATCAGATCTAAATAGACTGGGTAGCTTAGCAATTTAGAACACCTACTTTGTTATTTTTGTTGGAAGGACAGGGTTTTCAGCTAAATCCACACATCTCCTCCGGATTCTGCTTACAGCAAGGCGACTGTAAGAGTTTACCTTACCATAATGATAAATCTGTTTTGGGTGGGCTATTCTTGATGGATTTTCAAGCAAGAATTGGTTACCGATTTGACATGGAAATCAGTTTGGAGTTGACTGGTGCAGACAAATGAAGGCTTCACATGAAAATGTCATCTCCTGGAGATGATGATTGGGAAACCAGGCATGGTTTGTCCTTCATGTGTCAATGCATGGATTGTTGTAGGAGAAGAAAAGAAGTGGGTTCCACCTCTGGATTTTTGGAGTGTGGCTCAGGCTCTAGTGAGAGTCTCTCTTTTTTAGAGTCTTGAGTGCTGATCACCCAAGTGCTACAATTCTCCCCAAGATAAAGAAATCCCAGGTTGTAGTAGGTCAGCTCTCTTGGAGATATACCAAGTGGATTTTCAACTTTCTCTTTTTAATGTTTCTCTTCTCTGAAAGTATTCTTCAATTTTTTTTATCAAGTATCTGTTCTCTCTCAAGATTTTTAATTAGTTTTAATTCAAGTTCAATAAGGAAGATGGGTTATATATCTTTATTGAAAGATATGCATAAAATCTGTGGAGTGGTGAGATTGGGGTCTAAAAGTAAGCCCTCCCAATTGTGCACCACTAGGGTTTCTTCTACACCTTTCAAAAACATTACCTTGGCCACGTCCGTGAGCATTGGGGAAACCTCTGGTTATTTTTGTAGGCAAGAAGAAAACCCAAGAAAAGAAAAGAAAAATTTCAAGATAATTCAAGAAAATTAAGAAAAAAATCTGAAGATAATGAAGAAAGAAGACAAAAATTATTTTTGTAAAGATCATCAAGATCAATTTTTGGGTCTCCAGAAAGAGGTTAAACTGCACAAATTTTTGAAGAATAAAGATCAGCAAGATCTAGTTTTGGGTCTCCTGCATGAGGATAAAATACACAGTTGTAGAAGATGTGATTCAGAAGATGAATCAATATTTGAAGAATTGGTAGACAGAAGTGAAGATGAAGATGTGGGATTTTGGAAAAGCTTTTCAGTGGTGAGATTGGGGATTAAAAGTAAGTCCTCCCATTTTTGCACCGCTAGGGTTTCTTATACACCTTTCAAAAACATTAGCTTGGCCACACATTTGAGCAATGGGGAAACCCTTTGTTTTTGTTCCAGGTCTGGTGGAGAAGACGTCCTGAAGATCCCTCAAGTTGACAGTAGAGCTGCAAAGTACAAGAAGGTGGCGCAGAAGATTAGGCCTTTCAATGAGCCTATGCCTTTTGGTTTGAATCCTCCATTGTCAAGAGATCTGTATTGTACTCCTCTGGTAAATAATCCTCCTGATTTTGAAGAAACTGCTAGAGTGAAAATGAAAAGGTTGAAGGTTGTTAATTTTGGTCCTGATGGTGGGTTGTCTGAGGAGGAAAAGAAGTTGTTGTTGCATGTTATTGTGCTAAGGGGAAGGTGGTGGCATTTCTTGAAGAGGAAAGGGGTGTATTCAAACACTCTTATGGGGAAACTTACTTGATTCCTGTGGTTTTTCATGAACCTTGGCAAATCAAACCTATTCCAATTCCTGTTGCTATCCAGGATGATTTTGTGGAGATTGTTAGGAATGAGTCAGGACAGGATTGTATGAGCAATCAACTTCTAGTTACTCAAGTCTGGTTTTCTGTGTTAAAAAGCAGAATGGAAAGCTCAGGGTGGTACATGATCTTAGAGCACTGAATAGAGCTACTATCAAGGATGGGGATATGCTGCCAAGTGCAGTGGAAGCTTTTTCTTGAAGAGTGTGTTATGGTTTGGGTGATATTATGGGTGGTTATGATGAAAGGGAGCTTCACACTGATTCACGGCCACTCACATCATTTGAGACTCCTCTGGGGAGATTTTAGCTCACTATGTTGCCTCAAGGAGCAACTAATTCAGTAGCAGTTTATCAAGCACAAATGGCTTGGATTTTACAGGATTAGGTGCCTACTCATGCTGGTATTTTTATTGATGATGGTGGAATTAAAGGACCCTCCACTGATTATGGAAATGAAGTGCTGAAAGAGAACCCAGGTATAAAGAGGTTTGTTTGGGAATATGCAATTACTCTAGAGAGAGTATTGTTTAGAAATGAAGAGGTTGGTTTGACCATTTCTGGGTCAAAGTTTTGTTGTTGTGTTCCAGCTCTGGAAATTCTTGTTCATGTGGTATGTAAAGAAGGGAGTATTATGGCAAAGAAGAAGTTTAATAAAATTCAGTCATGGCCAAGTCCTTAAAATACTACTGAAGTCAGAGGATTTTTGGGAGTTTGTGTGTATGTCAGGTTTTTTATTAAAGATTTTTCTTTGTTGGCTTCACCTTTAAGGAGGTTGACCAGGAAAGATGCAGAGTGGGAATGGACTGAAGAGCGTAAAGAGGCTTTTCAGAAGTTGAAGAAGGTGGTAGGTGAAGATATTATTCTTCACAAGTTGAATTATAGTAGTTAATCTGGAAAAATTTATCTGGCAGTGGAATCAAGTTATATTGCTTCCGGTGTGGTAGCCTAAAGTTTAGTATGGCACCTAAGTACGTAAATGGAGTTATTACGGCGTGCAAGATTGTCGTTATTATTTTATAAAAGGGTTTTATTTAATTTATTTGAGTTTAAAATATGAAGAAATTGGTCACGAGCGAATGCCTACACAAAAAAAATTTATTTTACGGAGAAAACTTATTTTTACCGTCAGAAGAATTTATAAGTATGAAGTCGAGTCACTCAAGAACCTTGGGAAATTTTCCCAGAATTTTTACTATTTTTCTTATATTTTTAAATGAATTTTAAAGTTTTATAGAAATATTTACGTTTTTAGAAATTACTTACCTTTGATGAATTTTCACGGGGTAATTAGAGCTGCGCAGGCTACAAAAAATGAGTTGGGAATGTAAAGGGGAAGTAGCTCTATCATGTGTAATTTTTCTAGATTTTTTATTATAGTTTTTAAGGTTCTAATTGAGTCCGGAAGTCCGGACGGACTCCGGATTGACTCTGGGAGAGCTCTGGAGGGGAAAACTTAGGCATGTTGTGGTAGCCTAAAAATTAGTACGGCACCTAAATATGTAAATGTAGTAATTACGGCGTGCAAGATTGGCGTTATTATTTTTTAAAAGGGTTTTATTTAATTTATTGGAGTTTAAAATATGAAGAAAATTGGTCACAAGCAAATGCCTACACAAATACAATTTATTTTACGGAGAAAACTTATTTTTACGGTCTGAAGAATTTATAAGTATCAAGTCAAGTCACTCAAGAACCTTGGGAAATTTTCCCAGAATTTTTACTATTTTTCTTATATTTTTAAATGAATTTTAAAGTTTTATAGAAATATTTACGTTTTCAAAAATTACTTAACTTTGACGAATTTTCACGGGGTAATTGGAGCTGCGCAGACTACGAAAATTAATTTGGTATGTACAGGGGAAGTAGCTCTATTATGTGTAATTTTTCTAGATTTTTTATTATAGTTTTAAGGTTCTAATTGAGTCCGGAAGTCCGGACAGACTCCGCTTTGACTCCGTACGGACTCCGTACGGGCTCCGGATTGACTCTGGAAGAGGCCTGGAGGGGAAAACTTAGGCACGTGACTAGGAATACTTAAGCGCTTCTCAAACTCGAAATTGAGAGGGGGGACACATCATACAGCTTAATCAATAACTACCACAGTCTCATTTTTTTATTACTCAACAAATTAAATAAATTTGTAATACCCTTATAACTTTATATTTTTATATTTAACATTTTAGAAATACTATTCAACAATTTAAATCACACTTCAAACAGGGTATCTTTAGAAAGGTCTTCGTCGCTCGGACTTGATTATTGCTGTCTCATAAAAATTCAAATTATTATAAAAACATAAAAGTCAATCTTTTCAGATCTTTCACTGGTACACCTTAATTGTTGTTATCAGTATTTCTTTCTCAACAGCCACTTTCTTTAAATCTCAATAAGCGTTAATTATTTTAGAGTTTCATTATTTTTATTAATCAGATCCAAGTAGATTGGTTAGCTTAGTGATTTAGAATTCCCATTTTGTTATTTTTATTGGAAGGACGGGGTTTTCAGCTAAATCCACATATCTCCTCCGGATTCTGCTTACAGCAAGGCAACTGTAAGAGTTTACCTTATTATAGTTGGCGCCCAAAGTGGGGTTCGATTTCTCTAGCTTTCTTTAAAGACTTACTTGGATCAAGAACGTTCTTAGCCTGCAAGAGGCTTATTTTCTGGAACTCTAATTGGATCTTTGTTATTGGCCTGAAAGAGGCTTGTTATTTTATCGATTGTTAACGCTTTTCATTACTTATTGGGATGTCTTCTTCTGATGTTGCTTCTGGATCTTCTAACCCTCTTACTCCCTCAGTTAGAATTGTTTCTTGGGATGGCCCAAAGTTTGATGGGGAGGAGGTTAAATGGTTCATTAGCAGGTATGAAGCTGCTGCTGCTGTTGATGGTGCTTCTCATGTGGATATGGTGAAGCAAGTTAGATTTTTTATTGCCGATAGGGAGGTGGAAAAAGAGGTTATTGCTATGCAGGCATTCAAGGACAAGGATTGGGTTAAGCTTTCTAAAGCTATGGTTGATAGATGGGGTGTTAGGTTTACTATGATGGACCTCAATAAAATTGTTGGAGACTGGCAAGCAAAAGGTGGTGTTTCTTCTATGGCTGACTTCAAAAAGCTCTGTGTTCAGTTTGATGAAGTGGTGGAATATCTCATACTGGTGGACGAGTTAGTGCATGAGAACCAAGCAAAAGATTTGTTTTGGACAGCATGTAGCAGGGATATTCGAATGGACGTCTTGAAGGATCTTTCAAGAAAAGATTTGATGAAGGAACTGCCTAATGGTGAGCAGAAACTGCCGGCTCTGGAGGTTATCAAGGACAACATTCAAGCCCATCTAAAGTTATTGGCGTTGGACAAATATCAAGAGTCATGCACTCAATATGTTAGCAAGGTTAGCGAAGATTTGGTCGAAAACAACGATATTATGGTCAAAGTCCAGGAGGCCAAGAAGGCTCAAATGGGATTACCTGCTGCTAAAGTTGAGGGCAATGTAGATAATAAGATGGTCGATCATTTGGCCGATTTAACGAAACAATTAAAAATATTTGTTCAAGAAACCCAGAAGGCCAATAAGGCCCCAATTGCTTCTTCGTCAACGTCAACTTCTTATCAGTGTAGAGGGTATGAGCGTCGAAATTATAATGGCAATAACAACGGTAACCGCTTCCCAGGCAATGGAAGAAAAGTTGGGAATGGTGGTAGTAATTATAGAGGTGGCTATGATGAGCCAAAGGTGTGCTCCTATTGTAATAGGAGAGGGCACAGAGCAACAGTTTGTTTTGCTCTTGATAAGGATATGGATGCTGGGCGAGTTTTATTTGATGGTAAAGTTTATAAATTTCCTGATGGTTCGTTCATCAAGCCCAGTGATGGACAGTCTCCTTCTGATTTGGTCAGAAGAAGTTTAACGGCTGAAAGGAGAGCCAGATTTGAAGAGGTGACAGATGAAGATGTTAATGCCAAGAGTGGCAAAAATGGTAATGGTAATTGTGGTAAAGCTGACAAGGGCAAGGAGAAAGAGGTCAGTAAAGCCACATTTTCTACTTCTTTTGGTGGTTTAGAGCTGGCGACGGTTGCTCAGGTGGAGGGTAGCTGTATGGCTGGCGAATATGATGTTAATGCTGCTAGAAGAGCAGCCGCTACTAAGGCGAAAAGTAGCATTCAGAGCCAATTGAGGGCTAATCCTGGCAAGGCCAATAACAAAGTAAACCCTTACTCTAAGGACAAGAATTCTAGTGCTTAAACTGCCGCCAACAAATTGAACCCTTACTCTAAGGACAAATTATATAAAATGCAGAAGGGGATTGCTGATATGGGGCCCCCTAGTTATGGCAAGTTTGATTTAAATGGTGAGCCTATGCCAGATGATGATTTGGATTCTGAGGAGGACGTACCGTTGGCGTCTCTACCCAGACCAAGTTTTAGCGGTCCCATCCCAATGGAGGGAGTAAGAAGGACTAGCAATGGATCAGGATTAGTGCAAGAAGCTGGTGACGGAGTTAGGGTTATAGAAAGTGAAGATGTTATAATGGGGGGTGAAGATGGCTCGGTTGGACCTCAAGAGGTACCCAGGGCCAAGGTTGTTAAATCAAAGGTCCAGTATGAGCGGCCAGTAGTTTCTGGTCAAGCTAATACGATTGATGTAGTTTTGAATAGGGTGAATCAACTGCAGATTCCCTTATCTTTGGGGGAGTTATTTACAATTAGTCCAGCCCTTGCTGAAAAGCAAAAGAAGCATTTGACGAGGCGTTGGGTTCCCACTGGAGAGGTGGAATATATTTGTGAAAATGCTGAAAAGTTTGGGGAAGATGTAGATACACATTTTTCCGCTCCCCTGGGTTACCTGGTGGTAACTCTTAACGGTAAAGAAGTAAAGGCCTTGGTCGATTCAGGGTCTCAAATTAATTTAATTTCATTGGAGCAAGTGACGAGTATAGGCTTGCCAATTAAAAGTGGAACTGGGGGAAACCTCAGAGGTATTGGAGGGCATGCAACAGAGCTGATGGGTACAGCTGAGCATGTCAGGTAAGGCATTGGTGGATCTGTTGGTAAGGTTCACTTTTATGTGGCAAGAGGAGCAGTCAAAACTGTTCTTGGTGGTCCTTTTTTGATGGATTTTGAGGCCAGGATAGGGTATCAAGCCAGCATGGGGATTAGTTTGGAAATCACTGGTGAAGATATGCGGAGGTTACATATGCGGTTAGCGCCTCCTGGAGATGAATGTTGGGAAACACGGCCAGGGATTACTACTCTGTGCCAGTGTTGTGTTTGCACCATGAAGCGGCATATAAAACGGACGGCTTCTGGTGAATTATGTTTGTTGGAAAGGGATGGATGCCCTCATTTTTTGGGGTAGCAGGAGCTGATCACTCTAATGTTGTAATCTCTCCTCAGGATGAGATCCCGGATTGCAATAGGTCAGCTCACTTGGAGATAATTCAAGTGGATTCTCAATTATTTTCTGTTAATATTACTTTGGAGTGCAAATACGTTTTGGACTTTTCTATATGTTTATTGGATTTACCCGGTTTTTCTGTTAAATTTAAAAATGGTGAAAAAGGCAAAATGGGCCAAATTAGGTTGGATAAAAATTGGAAGGGTATTTTTTTAGACCTCCTGCAAGAGGTTAAACTGCAATCATCTCATCAAAACCCGATAAAAAATCTCGGTATAATTAAAACTCAAAAAAATAATTTATGTGAAAATGTTATTCCAGACCTCCAGCAAGAGGTTAAACTGCAATTATCTCCTTCTATTTCGGACCTCCAGCAAGAGGGTAAACTGCAAAAAGCACATCAAAATCAAATAAAAAATCTCAGTATAATTAAAACACTAAAAAATAATTTTTGTGAAAATTCATTTCCGGTTCTCCAGCAAGAGGTTAAACTGCCGATGTGGTAGCCTAAAGTTTAGTATGGCACCTAAATATTTAAATGGAGTTATTACGGCGTGCAAGATTGGTGTTATTATTTTTTATTAAAAGGGTTTTATTTAATTTATTTGAGTTTTAAATATGAAGAAATTGGTCACGAGCGAATGCCTACACGAAAACAATCTATTTTACGGAGAAAACTTATTTTTACAGTCTGAAAAATTTATAAGTATTAAGTCGAGTCACTCAAGAACCTTGGGAAATTTTCCCAGAATTTTTACTATTTTTCTTATATTTTTAAATGAATTTTAAAGTTTTATAGAAATATTTACGTTTTCAAAAATTACTTAACTTTGATGAATTTTCACGGGGTAATTAGAGCTGCGCAGACTACGAAAATTAGTTTTGTATGTAAAGGGGAGGTAGCTCTATTATGTGTAATTTTTCTAAATTTTTTATTATAGTTTTAAGGTTCTAAATTGAGTCCGGAAGTCCGGAGGGACTCCATACGGACTCCGTTCCGGCTCCGTATGGACTCCGTACGGGCTCCGGATTGACTCTGGAAGAGCTCTGGAGGGGAAAATTTAGGCACGTGACTAGGAATACTTAAGAGACTCTCAAACTCGAAATTGAGGGGGGGGGACACATCATACAGCTTTATCTTTAACCACCACAGTCTCATTTTTTATTACTCAACAAATTAAAATAACTTGTAATACACTTATAACATTATTATTTTTTTACATAACATTTTAGAAATACAATTCAACAGTTTAAATAACACTTCATACAGGGTATCTTTAGAAAGGTCTTCATTGCTGGGACTTGATTATTGCTGTCTCATAAAAATTAAAAATATTATAAAAACATAAAAGTCAATCTTTTCAGATCTTTCACTGGTACACCTTAATTGTTGTTATCAGTATTTCTTTATCAACAGTCACTTTCATTAAATCTCAATAAGCGTTAATTATTTTAGAGTTTCATTATTTTTATCAATCAGATCTAAGTAGATTGGTTAGCTTAGTGATTTAGAACACCTACTTTGTTATTTTTATTGGAAGGACGGGGTTTTCAGCTAAATCCACATATCTCCTCCGGATTCTGCTTACAGCAAGGCGACTGTAAGAGTTTACCTTACCATAGTTGGCGCCCAACGTGGGGTTCGAATTCTCTAGCTTTCTTTAAAGACTTACTTGGATCAAGAACGTTATTAGCCTGCAAGAGGCTTATTTTCTGGAACTCTAATTGGATTTTTGTTATTGGCCTGCAAGAGGCTTGTTATTTTATCGATTGTTAACGCTTTTCATTACTTATTGGGATGTCTTCTTCTGCTGTTGCTTCTGGATCTTCTAACCCTCTTACTCCCTCAGTTAGAATTGTTTCTTGGGATGGCCCAAAGTTTGATGGGGAGGAGGTTAAATGGTTCATTAGCAGGTATGAAGCTGCTGCTGCTGTTGATGGTGCTTCTCATGTGGATATGGTGAAGCAAGTTAGATTTTTTATTGCCGATAGGGAGGTAGAAAAAGAGGTTATTGCTATGCAGGCATTCAAGGACAAGGATTGGGTTAAGCTTTCTGAAGCTATGGTTGATAGATGGGGTGTTAGGTTTACTATGATGGACCTCAATAAAATTGTTGGAGACTGGCAAGCAAAAGGTGGTGTTTCTTCTATGGCTGACTTCAAAAAGCTCTGTGTTCAGTTTGATGAAGTGGTGGAATATCTCATACTGGTAGACGAGTTAGTGCATGAGAACCAAGCAAAAGATTTGTTTTGGACAGCATGCAGCAGGGATATTCGAATGGACGTCTTGAAGGATCTTTCAAGAAAAGATTTGATGAAGGAACTGCCTAATGGTGAGCAGAAACTGCCGGCTCTGGAGGTTATCAAAGAGAACATTCAGGCCCATCTCAAGTTATTGGCATTGGACAAATATCAAGAGTCATGCACTCAATATGTTAGCAAGGTTAGCGAAGTTTTGGCCGAAAACAACGATATTATGGTCAAAGCCCAGGAGGCCAAGAAGGCACAAATGGGATTACCTGCTGCTAAAGTTGAGGGCAATGTAGATAATAAGATGGTCGATCACTTGGCCGATTTAACGAAACAATTAAAAATATTTGTTTAAGAGACTCAGAACGCCAACAAGGCCCCAATTGCTTCTTCGTCGACGTCGACTTCCTATCAGTCCAGAGGTTATGAACGTCGAAATTATAATAGCAATAACAACGGTAACCGCTTCCCAGGCAATGGGAGAAATGGTGGGAATGGTGGTAGTAATTATAGAGGTGGCTATGATGAGCCAAAGGTGTGCTCTTATTGTAATAGGAGAGGGCACAGAGCAACAGTTTGTTTTGCTCTTGATAAGGATATGGATGCTGGGCGAGTTTTATTCGATGGTAAAGTTTATAAATTTCCCGATGGTTTGTTCATCAAGCCCAGTGATGGACAGTCTCCTTCTGATTTGGTCAGAAGAAGTTTAACGGCTGAAAGGAGAGCCAGATTTGAAGAGGTGACGGATGAAGATGTTAATGCCAAGAGTGGCAAAAATGGTAATGGTAATGGTGGTAAAGCTGACAAGGGCAAGGAGAAAGAGGTCAGTAAAGCCACATTTTCTACTTCTTTTGGTGGTTTAGAGCTGGCGACGGTTGCCCAGGTGGAGGGTAGCTGTATGGCTGGCGAATACGATGTTAATGCTGCTAGAAGAGCAGCCGCTACTAAGGCGAAAAGTAGCATTCAGAGCCAATTGAGGGCTAATCCTGGCAAGGCCAATAACAAAGTGAACCCTTACTCTAAGGACAAGATTTCTAGTGCTCAAACTGCCGCCAACAAATTGAACCCTTACTCTAAGGACGAATTATATAAAATGCAGAAGGGGATTGCTGATATGGGGCCCCCTAGTTATGGCAAGTTTGATTTAAATGGTGAGCCTATGCCAGAGGATGATTCGGATTCTGAGGAGGACGTACCGTTGGCGTCTCTACCCAGACCAAGTTTTAGCAGTCCCATCTCAATGGAGGGTGTAAGAAGGACTAGAGATGGATAAGGATTAGTGCAAGAAGCTGGTGATGGAGTTAGGGTTATAGAAAGTGAAGATGGCTCGGTTGGACCTCAAGAGGTACCCAGGGCCAAGGTTGTTAAATCAAAGGTCCAGTATGAGCGGCCAGTAGTTTCTGGTCAAGCTAATGCGATGGACGCAGTTTTGAATAGGGTGAATCAACTTCAGATTCCCTTATCTTTGGGGGAGTTATTTACGATTAGTCCGGCGCTTGCTGAAAAGCAAAAGAAGCATTTGACGAGGCGTCGGGTTTCCACTGGAGAGGTGGAATATATTTGTGAAAATGCTGAAAAGTTTGGGGAAGATGTAGATACACATTTTTCCACTCCCCTTGGTTACCTGGTGGTAACTCTTAATGGTAAAGAAGTAAAGGCCTTGGTCGATTCAGGGTCTCAAATTAATTTAATTTCATTGGAGCAAGCGACGAGTATAGGCTTGCCAATTAAAAGTGGAACTGGGGGAAACCTCAGAGGTATTGGAGGGCATGCAACAGAGCTGATGGGTACTGCTGAGCATGTCAGGTTAGGCATTGGTGGATCTGTTGGTAAGGTTCACTTTTATGTGGCCAGAGGAGCAGTCAAAACTGTTCTTGGTGGTCCTTTTTTGATGGATTTTGAGGCCAGGATAGGGTATCAAGCTGGCATGGGGATTTGTTTGGAGATCACTGGTGAAGATATGCGGAGGTTACATATGCGGTTAGCACCTCCTGGAGATGAAGGTTGGGAAACACGGCCAGGGATTACTACTCTGTGCCAGTGTTGTGTTTGCACCAAGAAGCGGCATATAAAACGGACGGCTTCTGGTGTATTATGTTTGTTGGAAAGGGATGAATGCCCTCATTTTTTGGGGTAGCAGGGGCTGATCACTCTAATGTTGTAATCTCTCCTCAGGATGAGATCCCGGATTGCAATAGGTCAGCTCACTTGGAGATAATTCAAGTGGATTCTCAATTATTTTCTGTTAATATTACTTTGGAGTGCAAATACGTTTTGGACTTTTCTATATGTTTATTGGATTTACCCGGTTTTTCTATTAAATTTAAAAACGGTGAAAAAGGCAAAATGGGCCAAATTAGGTCGGACGAAAATTGGAAGGGTATGTTTTATGACCTCCAGCAAGAGGTTAAACTGCAATTATTTCCTTCTATCACGGGCCTCCAGCAAGAGGTTAAACTGCAAGTATCTCCTTCTATTACAGACCTCCAGCAAGAGGGTAAACTGCAATTATCTCATCAAAATCAAATAAAAAATCTCGGTATAATTAAAACCCAAAAAAATAATTTTTGTGAAAATTCAATTCCAGACCTCCAGCAAGAGGTTAAACTGCAATTATCTCCTTCTATCACGGACCTCCAGCAAGAGGGTAAACTGCAATTATCTCATCAAAAACAAATAAAAAATCTCGGTATAATTAAAACCCAAAAAAATAATTTTTGTGAAAATTCAATTCCAGACCTCCAGCAAGAGGTTAAACTGCAATTATCTCCTTCTATCACGGACCTCCAGCAAGAGGGTAAACTGCAATTATCTCATCAAAAACAAATAAAAAATCTCGGTATAATTAAAACCCAAAAAAATAATTTTTGTGAAAATTCAATTCCAGACCTCCAGCAAGAGGTTAAACTGAAATTATCTCCTTCTATCACGGACCTCCAGCAAGAGGGTAAACTGCAATTATCTCATCAAAATCAAATAAAAAATCTCGGTATAATTAAAACACAAAAAAATAATTTTTGGGAAAATTCAATTCCGGTTCTCCAGCAAGAGGTTAAACTGCCAACTTTCTTTATGGGTGATTTACTGTTGGATAAGGGAAGAAAAAGTGTTGAAAAATCTGTTTATAAATTAGACGAGGGAAAGGAGAAAAGGGTAAAATTTAAAAATGAAATAAAATATTTTTCTAATTTTTCTGATTCTGATTCTGGCAATGAAGAAGATTCATTTGATGAAAGTTTTAATGGCGATACAAAAGAAAATGTTTTACCTCAAGTTAATTTAGATGTGGACGCAGCCAAATATAAGAAAGTAGCAAATAAAGTTTGACCTATTAATGAGCCGCTACCTGCTGAATTAAAACCACCTTTGAGAAGACCAAGGTTATCAAGAGATCCTTATGAAAGTCCCTTGGTAAAGAATCTGCCTGAATTTTCTGAGACGTCAAGAATCACTTTTGAGAGACTGGGTGTTGTTAATTTTGGACCTGATGGTTGGTTGTCTGGAGAAGAGAAGAAGTTGTTGTTGGATGTGATGGTCAAGAGAGAGAAGGCCATTGCTTTTGTAGAAGAGGAGAGGGGTGTGTTGAAGCATTCCTATGGGGAGCCTTACAAGATTCCTGTGGTATGTCATGAACCGTGGCAGCAGAAACCAATTCCTATTCCAGCTGCATTAAAAGAAGCTTATATCGAAGTTGTCAGAGAACGGATACACACTGGACTTTATGAGCAATCAACGTCAAGTTATTCTAGTCCGTTATTTTGTATCAAGAAACCAAATGGCAAGCTTAGAGTTGTTCATGATCTTAGGGAATTATATAGGGTTACAATAAAGGATGCTGGGATACCGCCTAGTGCTGAGGAGTTTGTTGAAGCGTTTTCAGGGAGAGTGTGCTATGGTTTGGGAGATATTATGGGTGGATATGATGAGAGAGAGTTACATCCGGACTCAAGGCCTCTCACTACATTCGATAAGCCACTTGGACGTTTACAGTTAACAAGATTACCTCAAGGAGCAACAAATTCGGTTGCAGTTTATCAAGCACAGATGGCTTGGATCCTTCAAGATGAAATTCCACAATATGCTGGAATCTTTATAGATGATGGAGGAATTAAGGGACCAACAACCGACTATGATAACCAGGTGTTGGAAGAGAATCCCGGGATACGCAAATTCATTTGGGAGTTTGCAATTACTTTAGAAAGAATCTTGTTTCGAATTGAAGAGGCTGGCTTAACTATTTCAGGTTCAAAATTTTCTTGTTGTGTGCCAGCCTTAGAAATATTAGGCCATGTGGTATGTAGAGAGGGTAGGATTATGTCCAAGAAGAAAGTTAACAAAATTCAGTCCTGGCCAAGACCCAAGAATATGACCGAAGTTAGAGGGTTTTTAGGCGTTTGCGTATATGTTAGAATGTTTATTAAGGACTTTTCTTCATTGGCAGCTCCATTGAGACGGTTAACGAGAAAGGATGCAGACTGGGAGTGGGATGAAGAGTGTGAAAAGGCGTTTGTGAAGTTGAAGGAGGTTGTGGGGAAGGATTTAGTCCTGCACAAGTTAGATTATGGAAAAGATGCTGGTAGAATTTATTTAGCAGTTGATTCAAGTCAGGTTGCAGCTGGGGCAGTTCTGTCTCAGATGGATAAAGCTGGTTACATCAGGCCAGTTAGGTATGAATCTGTAGTATTTACTGAGGTCGAATCAAGATATTCTCAACCGAAATTGGAATTATGTGGTGTGGCGAAGATACTGAAGAAACTTCAGCATATTTTGTGGGGGCAACATTTTGAGTTGCAAGTGGATGCGAAATCGTTAATCCAGATGATTAATTCCCCAAGTTTACCGAACGCACCCATGACGAGATGGGTAGCTTTTATTCAACATTTTTCGTTTGATTTAGTTCATAAGCCTGGCAAAACTTTTACTATGCCAGATGGTTTATAAAGGAGACCACCCACTGAAGAAGATTCAGACTCAGAAGAGTTCAATGAAGATATACCTATTATCAAAGCCAGCACTAAAGGAGCTGAAGACTTTCCATACCTCCCCCATGAGGTTAAACTGGCAGGACTATTGTGTTTAGATTATGGTGTTGATGACCTCCATCAAGAGGATAAACTGGAAAATAGTTTTTATGTTAATAAAGGTGTTGGAAAATGTGTAGATAAATTCGGTAGAAAGGAGGTAGAAGAAGATGTGGTGTATGTAGAGGAAGATGGATTGGTAGTGTGGGATAGTAGTAATTTAAGGAATGGTGTATATGTTGGAGAATTAGAGAATTTAAATAAAAAGGTGGATAAAGAGAAAGAGGTATTTTCGAATACGGTTTACGAAGGATCCAAAGGTTCAGAAGAAAAACGTCAACATAGCTCAATTAAAGATTTATTTAGGGGTCAACGATTATTGGCTCATTCATGTGCAGGTGATATTGGTGATAGAGAAGTCCCTATTGATGTTATATTAATCGATTTTCAAGATGAAGTCTGGGGTCAGACTGGTTTTTATATTTTGTTAGTCAAATATTTGTTGACTTTAGAGAGGCCAGAAGATTGTGAAGACGATAAATGGGTGGCTATCAAGAGGAAGTCATCTACGTTTTACCTATCTGGTCGACATTTAATGAGGAGGAGGTATCCAAATCCTCAAGTAGTTATAACTCAACAGAAGGGGCAAGAATTAGTTTTGAAATCACTGCATGAAGATCTCGGGCATAGAGGCGTGGGAGAAACGTTTATAAGAATTTCTGATTGATTTTGGTGGCCTGGCATGAAGATGGCTGTTAAGCAGTGGGTTCAGTCATGCGAAGAATGTCAAAGACAAAGTTATTTAAGGCCAAAAGAACCTGGACGCGCGACCGGTGAATATACGCTCTTTGTAAGAGTTAGTTTAGATGCCATTCATATAAAAGAGGGACGGTATAAATATTTAATTGTGGCCAGAGATGATTTATCTGGTTGGGTAGAGGCAGCGCCTCTTATTAATTTAACTGCCATAAATGTGGCACAATTTTTTTTGAATAATTGGGTATATAAGTATGGGGTGATGAAGTTGGTGACGGTAGATGGAGGTCCTGAATTTGGGACAGAGTTTAAAGAGGCCGTATTGAAAGTTGGATCAAAGGTTAGGGTAGCAACCCCATATTATCCTGAAGCTGAAGGCATGGTTGAAAGAGGGCATCAAGTTATTAAGGATGCTTTAGTTAAAATGTGTGGGACAAGTGCCGAAAAGTGGAGGCACTATTTACCTTTAGTTTTATTTGCTGATCGAATCACTGCCAAAAGGACGACCGGATTTTCACCTTATGAACTTGTTTTTGGACAGAAAGCAGTTTTACCGGTTGATTTAGAAGCTTAATCATATCTTGGAGTTGACTGGGACACGGTCAAAACTACTGAAGAATTATTGTGTGCAAGAATGATGCAGCTAGAAAAGAAAGAAGAATATTTAGAAAAGGCATATTCGCGGATGATGAAGATCCGAAATCAATTAGTCAGATATTGGGATGAGCGGTTGGCACATCGATTAAGGAAACCTTTGAACCCAGGTGATATGGTCCTGGTGTATAATAGGAGTTTGGAAAGTCAGTGGGGAAAGATGTTTGCAGATAGGTGGAATGGACTGTATAAAATCAAGGAGCAAGTTTCCGGCGGTTCATATGTGCTAGAAGAGTTGGATGGAGTAGTATTGAAGAAGAGGGTAGCGGCCGATCAATTGAAACGGTTCTATCCTAGAGGCACCAGGAGTGCCGAAGTCTTCCTCCGCAATGAGGATAAACTATGATATCAATGAAACTTTATGGATTCCTCCGCAATGAGGATAAACTATGAAATTTCTTGAATTTTATCAACTCCGAAATGAGGATAAACTACAATTTTAATGACTTTTATTAAATTTATACCACCGCAATGAGGATAAACTATGATATTGACAATATTTTATGACGACCTCCGCAACGAGGATAAACTATCTTCTTTTTTTATCAAAATACTTTACTATCGTTACACTGTATATGGACAACGAAACTGTGATGAAACTTAACGAAATGCAAGAAAACCTTCATTGAAAATTTTCAAAATTTAAAATTTTTAAAATATGGGTGAAGATAGTGTTGGAAAAATTTTAAAATTTATTGGAAGAAGTGTTCATAGGGGAAACTTCTTAATTTAATATTGGCAAGTGTGGGGGTAATTGATGGGCTGGCTGCTCTATACACAATTACCCCATAATGTTCGTTTCCAAAATTTTCCCTGTTTCTAGTTGAATCCTGGCTTTGTCTTTTAATTATAGGAAGTCCTTTAAGACTATAAACTGGAACGAATCAAGAGACACCGCTCTCAACGCCGGATTCAAGATTTTCTTATTTTGTTTATGATTTTTTTTATGTTAGATTGTTATTTCTTTTCTTTAATATATATTATGAATTATTGTAAAGGTGATGCTCACTGGTGGTCTCTAATCATTTTTATAAATTGGAGGGAGCCCACCCAGTGATCATCATTATAAAAAATTATCTGCTAAAAACTTTCATTTATTTTATTTTCTTTTCAATTTCTTAAAATTGTGTAACCACATCAAGTTGCACTTGGATGTGGGTATGATGTCAAGGGTACGGCTCATCAAATGGCCGGGGGGCATCTTTTAAAATTTTATTTTGAAATTTTTTTTACTTTTTATCTTTCTTTTCACATTTGTTTATCTTTCTTTAAAAATTAAATTTTAACTTTTATTTCAAAACTATCTTTTCTAAAATCTTTTATTTTAAATTTAAATAAAAAAAAATTAAAATTAAAAAAAAAATAAAAAAATAAAATAAAAAATAAAAAAAAATGAAAAATAAAAAAAATAAAAAAAAAATAAATAAATAAATAAAATTAAAATAAAATAAATAAAAAATAATAATAATAATAATAATAATAATAATAATAATAAAAAAAAAAAAAATTAAAATTAAAATTAAAATTTATTAATTAAATCAAAATCATTATTATATTTCTTAGTTTTATTTTTTTAGTTTTCATTCTTTTTTAGTTTTATTCATTTAGTTTAGACAGGAAACAGGGTCTAGGAGAACTCAATACCAATGGGATTTTACTTCAAGACATCTGTTAGTCCTTCAAGACTTTAAACTGGCTACTGTTCAAGACGTTCTTTAAGGTTTTTTTACACGTATTTTGGAGCTGTTAGTCCTCCAAGACTTTAAACTGGCTACTGTTCAAGACTTTCCTTAAGGGTTTTATACGAATTAGGGAGCTGTTAGTCCTCCAAGACTTTGAACTGGCTAATTTTCAAGAATATCGTTAAAATTTTTTTTATTGGATTTGTTAGGTCCACCAAGACCTTAAACTGGAGTGTTATCAAATGTTAGGTCCACCAAGACCTTAAACTGGACTGTTATCAAGCTGTTGGGTCCACCATGACCTTAAACTGGATTTCTTATCGATTAAATGTTTGGTCCACCATGACTTTAAACTGGTAGTTCATTCATTGTTTAGTCCACTATGACTTTAAACTGGAAAATTAATATCTGCAGGATAATTCAACATTCATTGGACCACTATGGCCTTATACTGGATTACTTGTCAATCAAATGTTTGGTCCACTATGACATTAAACTGGATTATCAAATTTATTCAATCTTTGGTCAAGCCTAGGCCTTACTTAGGAATATGTCAAGATATTTATGCACTTAAACAATCTTTGGTCCACCAAGACTATAAACTGGCAATCGATTATATGTTTGGTCCACTAAGACTTTAAACTGGAATGTCAATCTTGTTTGGATAACTCAATTCAATCTTTTAATTTATCACTGTCCACTAAGACTCTAAACTGGTTATTCAATTATTTCTGGAATTGGGTGCTGATAAGCTTTAGGATGTTAAAATTATAGGTGGTGATGATGCTAAGGAAAGCATAATGGTTAATTAGGTGAAATTTGTGGCTCTTTAACATGGTCTAAAGTTAATATTATTATTGGAAGCCTGGCAAAAGTATTTTATGGGTTTGCTGTATAGCAAAGTTTGAAAATTGTGATGAAGGAATCAGAAGTTAGGATGGTAGTTGGATTTTAGGGAATGATTTTTTTTAGTGCCTCATAGTTAGGCCATTTTTTTTGGTGTGAAGCTTGGAGGACCTTATGGCGAGATTGGAATCATAGAATTCGGCTCAGTGGGGGGCCCTATGAGGTTGGAATCAGGAGTATTCGGCACATAGGAAGATCCACTCTCTCAATGATGTGACAAGAAGGAAGACTGGTATATGGGAGTCTGAAGGGATTCAAACCTTGCTCTCAGTAGTGGAATCATCACAAGATTTATTTTATTTTATTTTATGTTATATCAAGCCAGAGAAGAAAGAAAACATCATTTATGTTGAAAGTTTAAGAAGACCAAGCAAAAACAAAATTTTATCAAGTTATACTGTTAGAGAAGATAATTTCTTTGAAATTGTTCAACATCATTATCAAAGCTTTGCATTAAAATTCTTCTTTTCATGAGGTCTTCATGGTTATTAGCTGGAGTTTCTTGAAAATAGGCCAGCATTTTTCGTTTCAACTCATTAGTAAAGTCAAGAAAAAGATAGCGATGAAAATTTGGGTAATGATTGATATAGTCCGTCTTCACTCTACCAACATCATCAGTGTTGGTTATTTCGACAGCTAGAAGTTCAAATATGTTATTAAGTCATAGGTTTAGTCAATTTTGATTAAAAGTTTTTTTTTAGTAAGATAAATAGGGTCTTACATTTAGAGCCAGGAAACATAGTCTCAGCAAAGTTAGTTGGGGGTACTGGCGTTATAGGATTAGGATCTTGTGAAGGCAAAATTAGGCCGGGATCCGCTGATGAAGATTGAACTTTTGAAGCTGTTTTTGATCTTATTCGTTTTAAGAAGACAGGAATTTTGGATCGCTTTTTAGAAGTTGAGGGATCAGGGAGAGCTGCTGGTCCTAAATATACGTTTGTTTTAGAAGGAACTATTGGCCGGTCGCATTTGACTTTTTTCACACGGCATAAGTCGCAAGCTGTTCTGCCAGGAAGATTAGGGTTGGACATTAAACAAGGTACCTGGTATCAAGCGCAGAGTTCACATGGAGCGACAAGTTCTTTGGAAGACATATTGATGAAGATGAATTTTATAGTTGATTAAAGAAGATGGTGGTTGAAGGTTAAAGATGAATATTGTATTCGACCACTTATGCAAAGTTTTAAGAATGGGGACATTCTCGATTGGAGGGAGGATGTGGTAGCCTAAAGTTTAGTATGGCACCTAAATATTTAAATGGAGTTATTACGGCGTGCAAGATTGGCGTTATTATTTTTTATTAAAAGGGTTTTATTTAATTTATTTGAGTTTTAAATATGAAGAAATTGGTCACGAGCGAATGTCTACACGAAAACAATCTATTTTACGGAGAAAACTTATTTTTACAGTCTGAAAAATTTATAAGTATTAAGTCGAGTCACTCAAGAACCTTGGGAAATTTTCCCAGAATTTTTACTATTTTTCTTATATTTTTAAATGAATTTTAAAGTTTTATAGAAATATTTACGTTTTCAAAAATTACTTAACTTTGATGAATTTTCACGGGGTAATTAGAGCAGCGCAGACTACGAAAATTAGTTTGGTATGTAAAGGGGAAGTAGCTCTATTATGTGTAATTTTTCTAGATTTTTTATTATAGTTTTAAGGTTCTAAATTGAGTCCGGAAGTCCGGAGGGACTCCGTACGGACTCCGTTCCGGCTCCGTACGGACTCCGTACGGGCTCCGGATTGACTCTGGAAGAGCTCTGGAGGGGAAAATTTAGGCACGTGACTAGGAATACTTAAGAGACTCTCAAACTCGAAATTGAGGGGGGGGACACATCATACAGCTTAATCTTTAACCACCACAGTCTCATTTTTTATTACTCAACAAATTAAAATAACTTGTAATACACTTATAACATTATTATTTTTTTACATAACATTTTAGAAATACAATTCAACAGTTTAAATAACACTTCATACAGGGTATCTTTAGAAAGGTCTTCATTGCTGGGACTTGATTATTGCTGTCTCATAAAAATTAAAAATATTATAAAAACATAAAAGTCAATCTTTTCAGATCTTTCACTGGTACACCTTAATTGTTGTTATCAGTATTTCTTTATCAACAGTCACTTTCATTAAATCTCAATAAGCGTTAATTATTTTAGAGTTTCATTATTTTTATCAATCAGATCTAAGTAGATTGGTTAGCTTAGTGATTTAGAACACCTACTTTGTTATTTTTATTGGAAGGACGGGGTTTTCAGCTAAATCCACATATCTCCTCCGGATTCTGCTTACAGCAAGGCGACTGTAAGAGTTTACCTTACCATACCGACTTTCTTTACAGGTGATTTAATGTTGGATAAGGGAAGCAAAGTTTTTGGAAAATCTGTTTATAAATTAGACGAGGGAAAGGAGAAAAGTGTAAAATTTAAAAATAAAATAAAATATTTTTCTAATTTTTCTTTTTCTGATTCTGGCGATGTAGAAGATTCATTTGATGAAAGTTTTAATGGCAATACAAAAGGAAATGTTTTACCTCAAGTTAATTTAGATGTGGACGCAGCCAAATATAAGAAAGTAGCAAATAAAGTTCGACCTATTAATGAACCACTACCTGCTGAATTAAATCCACCTTTGAGAAGACCAAGGTTATCAAGAGATCCTTATGAAAGTCCCTTGGTAAAGAATCCGCCTGAATTTTCTGAGACGTCAAGAATCACTTTTGAGAGACTGGGTGTTGTTAATTTTGGACCTGATGGTTGGTTGTCTGGAGAAGAGAAGAAGTTGTTGTTGGATGTGATGGTCAAGCAAGAGAAGGCCATTGCTTTTGTACAAGAGGAGAGGGGTGTGTTGAAGCATTCCTATGGGGAGCCTTACAAGATTCCTGTGGTATGTCATGACCCGTGGCAGCAGAAACCGATTCCTATTCCGGCTGCATTAAAAGAAGCCTATATTGAAGTTGTCAGAGAACGGATACGCACTGGACTGTATGAGCAATCAACGTCAAGTTATTCTAGTCCGGTATTTTGTATCAAGAAACCGAATGGCAAGCTTAGAGTTGTTCATGATCTTAGGGAATTAAATAGGGTTACAATAAAGGATGCTGGGATACCGCCTAGTGCTGAGGAGTTTGTTGAAGCGTTTGCAGGGAGAGTGTGTTATGGATTGGGAGATATTATGGGTGGATATGATGAGAGAGAGTTAAATCTGGACTCAAGGCCTCTAACTACATTCGATACGCCACTTGGAAGTTTACAGTTAACAAGATTACCTCAAGGAGAAACAAATTCGGTTGCAGTTTATCAAGCTCAGATGGCTTGGATCCTTCAAGATGAAATTCCACAATATGCTGGAATCTTTATAGATGGTGGAGGAATTAAGGGACCAACAACCGACTATGATAACCAGGTGTTGGAAGAGAATCCTGGGATACGCAAATTCATTTGGGAGTTTGCAATTACTTTAGAAAGAATCTTGTTTCGAATTGAAGAGGCTGGCTTAACTATTTCAGGTTCAAAATTTTCTTGTTGTGTGCCAGCCTTAGAAATATTAGGCCATGTGGTATGTAGAGAGGGTAGGATTATGTCCAAGAAGAAAGTTAACAAAATTCAGTCCTGGCCAAGACCCAAGAATATGACCGAAGTTAGAGGGTTTTTAGGCGTTTGCGTATATGTTAGAATGTTTATTAAGGACTTTTCTTCATTGGCAGCTCCATTGAGACGGTTAACGAGAAAGGATGCAGACTGGGAGTGGGATGAAGAGTGTGAAAAGGCGTTTGTGAAGTTGAAGGAGGTTGTGGGGAAGGATTTAGTCCTGCACAAGTTAGATTATGGAAAAGATGCTGGTAGAATTTATTTAGCAGTTGATTCAAGTCAGGTTGCAGCTGGGGCGGTTTTGTCTCAGATGGATAAAGCTGGTTACATCAGGCCAGTTAGGTATGAATCTGTAGTATTTACTGAGATCGAATCAAGATATTCTCAACCAAAATTGGAATTATGTGGTGTGGCAAAAATACTGAAGAAACTTCAGCATATTTTGTGGGGGCAACATTTTGAGTTGCAAGTGGATGCGAAATCGTTAATCCAGATGATTAATTCCCCAAGTTTACCGAACGCACCATAGATTAGATGGGTAGCTTTTATTCAACATTTTTTGTTTGATTTAGTTCATAAGCCTGGCAAAACTTTTACTATGCCAGATGGTTTATCACGGAGACCACCCACTGAAGAAGATTCAGACTCAGAAGAGTTCGATGAAGATATACCTATTATCAAAGCCAGCACTAAAGGAGCTGAAGACTTTCCATACCTCCCCCATGAGGTTAAACTGGCAGGACTATTGTGTTTAGATTATGGTGTTGATGACCTCCATCAAGAGGATAAACTGGAAAATAGTTTTTATGTTAATAAAGGTGTTGGAAAATGTGTAGATAAATTCGGTAGAAAGGAGGTAGAAGAAGATGTGGTGTATGTAGAGGAAGATGGATTGGTAGTGTGGGATAGTAGTAATTTAAGGAATGGTGTATATGTTGGAGAATTAGAGAATTTAAATAAAAAGGTGGATAAAGAGAAAGAGGTATTTTCGAATACGGTTTACGAAGGATCCAAAGGTTCAGAAGAAAAACGTCAACATAGCTCAATTAAAGATTTATTTAGGGGTCAACAATTAATGGCTCATTCATGTGCAGGTGATATTGGTGATAGAGAAGTCCCTATTGATGTTATATTAATTGATTTTCAAGATGAAGTCTGGGGTCAGACTGGTTTTTATTTTTTGTTAGTCAAATATTCGTTTACTTTAGATAGGCCAGAAGATTGTGAAGACGATGAATGGGTGGCTATCAAGAGGAAGTCATCTACGCTTTACCTATCTGGTCGACTTTTAATGAGGAGAAGGTATCCAAATCCTCAAGTAGTTATAACTCAACAGAAGGGGCAAAAATTAGTTTTGAAATCAGTGCATGAAGATCTCGGGCATAGAGGCGTTGGAGAAACGTTTAGAAGAATTTCTGATCAATTTTGGTGGCCTGGCATGAAGATGGCTGTTAAACAGTGGGTTCAGTCATGAGAAGAATGTCAAAGACGAAGTTATTTAAGGCCAAAAGAACCTGGACGCGTGACCGGTGAATATACGCTCTTTGGAAGAGTTAGTTTAGATGCCGTTCATATAAAAGTGGGACGGTATAAATATTTAATTGTGGCCAGAGATGATTTATCTGGTTGGGTAGAGGCAGCGCCTCTTATTAATTTAACTGCCAAAAATGTGGCAGAATTTTTTTTGAATAATTGGGTATATAGGTATGGGGTGATGAAGTTGGTAACGGTAGATGGAGGTCCTGAATTTGGGACAGAGTTTAAAGAGGCCGTATTGAAAGTTGAATCAAAGGTTAGGGTAGCAACCCCATATTATCCTGAAGCTGAAGGCATGGTTGAAAGAGGGCATCAAGTTATTAAGGATGCTTTAGTTAAAATGTGTGGGACAAGTGCCGAAAAGTGGAGGCACTATTTACCTTTATTTTTATTTGCGGATCAAATCACTGCCAAAAGGACGACCGGATTTTCACCTTATGAACTTGTTTTTGGACAGAAAGCAGTTTTACCGGTTGATTTAGAAGCTGAATCATATCTTGGAGTTGACTGGGACACGGTCAAAACTACTGAAGAATTATTGTGTGCAAGAATGATGCAGCTAGAAAAGAAAGAAGAATATTTAGAAAAGGCATATTCGCGGATGATGAAGATCCGAAATCAATCAGTCAGATATTGGGATGAGCGGTTGGCACATCGATTAAGGAAACCTTTGAACCCAGGAGATATGGTCCTGGTGTATAATAGGAGTTTGGAAAGTCAATGGGGAAAGATGTTTGCAGATAGGTGGAATGGACCGTATAAAATCAAGGAGCAAGTTTCCGGCGGTTCATATGTGCTAGAAGAGTTGGATGGAGTAGTATTGAAGAAGAGGGTAGCAGCCGATCAAGTGAAACGGTTCTATCCTAGAGGCACCAGGAGTGCTGAAGTCTTCCTCCGCAATGAGGATAAACTATGACATTTATGAAATTATATGGATAACTCCGAAATGAGGATAAACTACAATTTTAATGACATTTATCAAATTTTATGGATTCCTCCGCAATGAGGATAAACTATGATATAGACAATATTTTATGACGACCTCCGCAACCAGGATAAACTATCTTCTTTTTTTATCAAAATACTTTACTATCGTTACACTGTATATGGACAACGAAACTGTGATGAAACTTAACGAAATGCAAGAAGGCCTTCTTTGAAATTTTCGAAAACTTAAAATTCTTAAAATATGGGTGAAGATAGTGTTGGAAAATTTTTAAAATTTATTGGAAGAAGTGTTCACAGGGGAACCTTCTTAATTTAATATTGGCAAGTGTGGGGGTAATTGATGGGCTGGCTGCTCTATACACAATTACCCCATAATGTTCGTTTCCAAAATTTTCCCTGTTTCTAGTTGAATCCTGGCTTTGTCTTTTAATTTTAGGAAGTCCACTAAGACTATAAACTGGAATAAATCAAGAGACACCGCTCTCAACGCCGGATTCAAGATTCTTTTTATTTTATTTTGTTTTTTATTTTTTTATGTTAGATTGTGATTTATTTTCTTCAATATATATTATGAATTATTGTAAAGGTGATGCTCACTGGTGGTCTCTAATCATTTTTATAAATTGGAGGGAGCCCACCCAGTGATCATCATTATAAAATTATCTTCTAAAAACTTTCATTTATTTTATTTTCTTTTCAATTTCTCAAAATTGTGTAACCACATCAAGTTGCACTTGGATGTGGGTAGGATGTCAAGGGTACGGCTCATCAAATGGCCGGGGGGCATCTTTTAAATTTTATTTTAAAATTTTTTTAGTACTTTTTTTATCTTTCTTTTCACATTCATTTATCTTTCTTTAAAATTAAATTTTAACTTTTATTTAAAAACTATCTTTTCTAAAATCTTTTATTTTAAATTAAAAAAAAAAAAAAATAAATAATAATAATAATAATAATAATAATAATAATAATATTAATAAAAATAAAAATATAAATAAAATAATAAAATAAAATAAAAATTAATTAAATCAAAATTATTATATTTCTTAGTTTTATTTTTATTTTTATTTTATTTTTTTTTTAGTTTTCATTCTTTTTAGTTTTATTCATTTAGTTTAGACAGGAAACAGGGTCTAGGGGAACTCAATACCTATGGGATTTTACTTCATGACATCTGTTAGTCCTCCAAGACTTTAAACTGGCTACTGTTCAAGACATTCTTTAAAGTTTTTTTTATACATATTTTGGATCTGTTAGTCCTCCAAGACTTTAAACTGGCTACTGTTCAAGACATTCTTTAAGGTTTTTTTTATACATATTTTGGATCTGTTAGTCCTCCAAGACTTTAAACCGGCTACTGTTCAAAACTTTCCTTAAGGTTTTATACGAATTTTGGAGCTGTTAGTCCTCCAAGACTTTAAACTGGCTAATTTTCAAGACTTTCATTAAAGATTTTATATTGGAGCTGTTAGTCCTTCAAGACTTTAAACTGAATTTCAAGGATAATCAAGATTTTATGGATATTTTCGGAGACGGATTTCTTTTCATATAAATCAAATGTTAGGTCCACCAAGACCTTAAACTGGAGTGTTATCAAATGTTAGGTCCACAAAGACCTTAAACTGGACTATTATCAAGTGTTGGGTCCACCATGACCTTAAACTGGATTTCTTATCGATTAAATGTTTGGTCCACCATGACTTTAAACTGGTAGTTCATTCATTGTTTAGTCCACTATGACTTTAAACTGGAAAATTAATATCTGCAGGATAATTCAACATTCATTGGACCACTATGGCCTTATACTGGATTACTTGTCAATCAAATGTTTGGTCCACTATGACATTAAACTGGATTATCAAATTTATTCAAACTTTGGTCAAGCCTAGGCCTTACTTAGGAATTTATCAAGTTATTTATGCACCTAAACGATCTTTGGTCCACCAAGACCATAAACTGGCAATTGATTATATGTTTGGTCCACTAAGACTTTAAACTGGAATGTCAATCTTGTTTTGATAACTCAATTCAATCTTTTAATTTATCACTGTCCACTATGACTCTAAACTGGTTATTCAATTATTTCTGGAATTGGGTGCTGATAAGCTTTAGGAGGTTAAAATTTTAGGTGGTGATGATGGCAAGGAAAGCATAATGGTTAATTAGGTGAAATTTGTGGCGCTTTAACATGGTCTAAAGTTAATATTATTATTGGAAGCCTGGCAAAAGTATTTTATGGGTTTGCTGTATAGCAAAGTTTGAAAATTGTGATGAAGGAATCAGAAGTTAGGATGGTAGTTGGATTTTAGGGAATGATTTTTTTTAGTGCCTCATAGTTAGGCCATTTTTTTTGGTGTGAAGCTTGGAGGACCTTATGGCGAGATTGGAATCATAGAATTCGGCTCAGTGGGGGGCCCTATGAGGTTGGAATCAGGAGTATTCGGCTCATAGGAAGATCCACTCTCTCTATGCTGTGACAAGAAGGAAGACTGGTATATGGGAGTCTGAAGGGATTCGAACCTTGCTCTCAGTAGTGGAATCATCACAAGATTTATATTATTTTATGTTATATCAAGCCAGAGAAGAAGAAAGAACGTTTTTTATTATAAAGATTTAAAAGAAGACCAGCTAAAACAAATTTATCAAATTATTTTATTAGAAAAGATAATTCTTTTGGAATTGCTCAACCACTTATGCAAAGTTATAAGAATGGGGACATTCTCGATTGGAGGGAGGATGTGGTAGCCTAAAGTTTAGTACGGCACCTAAATATGTAAATGGAGTTATTACGGCGTGCAAGATTGGCGTTATTATTTTTTAAAAGGGTTTTATTTAATTTATTGGAGTTTAAAATATGAAGAAAATTGGTCACGAGCGAATGCCTACACAAATACAATTTATTTTATGGAGAAAACTTATTTTTACGGTCTGAAAAATTTATAAGTATCAAGTTAAGTCACTCAAGAACCTTGGGAAATTTTTCCAGAATTTTTACTATTTTTCTTATATTTTTAAATGAATTTTAAAGTTTTATAGAAATATTTACGTTTTCAAAAATTACTTAACTTTGATGAATTTTCACGGGGTTATTGGAGCTGCGCAGACTACGAAAATTAGTTTGGTATGTACAGGGGAAGTAGCTCTATTATGTGTAATTTTTCTAAATTTTTTATTATAGTTTTAAGGTTCTAATTGAGTCCGGAAGTCCGGACGGACTCCGTACGGACTCCGTACGGGCTCCGGGTTGACTCTGGATGAGCCCTGGAGGGGAAAACTTAGGCACGTGACTAGGAATACTTAAGCGCTTCTCAAACTCGAAATTGAGAGGGGGGACACATCATACAGCTTAATCAATAACTACCACAGTCTCATTTTTTTATTACTCAACAAATTAAATAAATTTGTAATACCCTTATAACTTTATCTTTTTATATTTAACATTTTAGAAATACTATTCAACAATTTAAATCACACTTCAAACAGGGTATCTTTAGAAAGGTCTTCATTGCTGGGACTTGATTATTGCTGTCTCATAAAAATTCAAATTATTATAAAAACATAAAAGTCAATCTTTTCAGATCTTTCACTGGTACACCTTAATTGTTCTTATCAGTATTTCTTTCTCAACAGCCACTTTCTTTAAATCTCAATAAGCGTTAATTATTTTAGAGTTTCATTATTTTTATTAATCAGATCCAAGTAGATTGGTTAGCTTAGTGATTTAGAACTCCCATTTTGTTATTTTTATTGGAAGGACGGGGTTTTCAGTTAAATCCACATATCTCCTCCGGATTCTGCTTACAGCAAGGCGACTGTAAGAGTTTACCTTACCATAACGTGACTAGGAATACTTAAGCGCCTCTCAAACTCGAAGTTGAAGAGGGGGACACATCATACAGCTTCATCATTAACCACCACGGTCTCATTTTTTATTACTCAACAAATCAAATAAACTTGCAATACCCTTATAACTTTATATTTTATAAATAACATTTTAGAAATACTACTCAACAATTTAAATCACACTTCAAACAGGGTATCTATAGAAAGGTCTTCGTTGCTGGGACTTGATTATTGCTGTCTCATAAAAATTCAAATTATTATAAAAACATAAAAGTCAATCTTTACAGATCTTTCACTGGTACACCTTAATTGTTGTTATCAGTATTTCTTTCTCAACAGCTACTATCATTAAATCTCAATAAGCGTTAAATATTTTAGAGTTTCATTATTTATATCAATCAGATCCAAGTAGACTGGTTAGCTTAGTGATTTAGAATTCCCATTTTGTTATTTTTATTGGAAGGACGGGGTTTTCAGCTAAATCCACACATCTCCTCCGGATTCTGCTTACAGCAAGGTGACTGTAAGAGTTTACCTTACCATAGTTGGCGCCCAACGTGGGGTTCGATTTCTCTAGCTCTCTTTAAAGACTTACTTGGATCAAGAACTTTATTAGCCTGCAAGAGGCTTATTTTCTGGAACTCTAATTGGATTTTTGTTATTGGCCTTCAAGAGGCTTGTTGTTTTATTGATTGTTAACGCAATTCATTACTTATTGGGATGTCTTCTTCTGCTGTTGCTTCTGGATCTTCTAGCCCTCTTACTCCCTTAGTTAGAATTGTTTCTTAGGATGGCCCAAAGTTTGATTGGGAGGAGGTTAAATGGTTCATTAGCAGGTATGAAGCTGCTGCTGCTGTTGATGGTGCTTCTCATGTGGATATGGTGAAGCAAGTTAGATTTTTTATTGCCGATAGGGAGGTGGAAAAAGAGGTTATTGCTATGCAGGCATTCAAGGACAAGGATTGGGTTAAGCTTTCTAAAGCTATGGTTGATAGATGGGGTGTTAGGTTTACTATGATGGACCTCAATAAAATTGTTGGAGACTGGCAAGCAAAAGGTGGAGTTTCTTCTATGGCTGACTTCAAAAAGCTCTGTGTTCAGTTTGATGAAGTGGTGGAATATCTCATACTGGTGGATGAGTTAGTGCATGAGAATCAAGCAAAAGATTTGTTTTGGACAGCATGCAGCAGGGATATTCGAATGGACGTCTTGAAGGATCTTTCAAGAAAAGATTTGATGAAGGAACTGCCTAATGGTGAGCAGAAACTGCTGGCTCTAAAGGTTATCAAAGAGAACATTCAAGCCCATCTAAAGTTATTGGAGTTGGACAAATATCAAGAGTCATGCACTCAATATGTTAGCAAGGTTAGCGAAGTTTTGGCCGAAAACAACGATATTATGGTCAAAGCCCAGGAGGACAAGAAGGCACAAATGGGACTACCGGCTGCAAAAGTTGAGGGAAATGTAGATAATAAGATGGTCAATCACCTGGCCAATTTAACTAAACAATTAAAAATATATGTTCAAGAGACACAGAAGCCTAACAAGGCCCCAATTGCTTCTTTGTTGATGTCCACTTCTTATCAGTCCAGAGGTTATGAACGTCAAAATTATAATGGCAATAATAATGGTAACCGCTTCCCAGGCAATGGGAGAAATGGTGGGAATGGTGGTAATGGATATAGAGGTGGCTACAATGAGCCAAAGGTGTGCTCCTATTGTAATAGGAGGGGGAATAGAGCAACAGTTTGTTTTGCTCTTGATAAGGATATGGATTCTGGGCGAGTTTTATTTGATGGTAAAGTTTATAAATTTCCTGATAGTTCGTTCATCAATCCCAGTGATGGACAGTCTCCTTCTGATTTGGTCAGAAGAAGTTTAACGGCTGAAAGGAGAGCCAGATTTGAAGAGGTGACGGATGAAGATGTTAATGCCAAGGGTGGCAAAAATGGTAATGGTAATGGTGGTAAAGCTGACAAGGGCAAGGAGAAAGAGGTCAGTAAAGCCACATTTTCTACTTCTTTTGGAGGTTTAGAGCTGGCAACGGTTGCCCAGGTGGAGGGTAGCTGTATGGCTGGCGAATACGATGTTAATGCTGCTAGAAGAGCAGCTGCTACTAAGGCGAAGAGTAGCATTCAGAGCCAATTGAGGGCTAATCCTGGCAAGGCCAATAACAAAGTGAACAGTTACTCTAAGGAAAAGAATTCTAGTGCTCAAACTGCCGCCAACAAATTGAACCCTTACTCTAAGGACAAATGATATAAAATGCAGAAGGGGATTGCTGATATGGGGCCCCCTAGTTATGGCAAGTTTGATTTAAATGGTGAGCCTATGCCAGAGGATGATTCGGATTCTGAGGAGGACGTACTGTTGGCGTCTCTACCCAGACCAAGTTTTAGCGGTCCCATCCCAATGGAGGGTGTAAGAAGGACTAGCGATGGATCAGGATTAGTGCAAGAAGCTGGTGACGGAGTTAGGGTTATAGAAAGTGACGATGTTATTATGGGAGGTGAAGATGGCTCAGTTGGACCTCAAGAGGTACCCAGGGCCAAGGTTGTTAAATCAAAGGTCCAGTATTAGCGGCCAGTAGTTTCTGGTAAAGCCAATGCGATGGACGCAGTTTTGAATAGGGTGAATCAACTGCAGATTCCCTTATCTTTGGGGGAGTTATTTACAATTATTCCTGCGCTTGCTGAAAAGCAAAAGAAGCATTTGACGAGGCGTTGGGTTCCCACTGGAGAGGTGGAATATATTTGTGAAAATGCTGAAAAGTTTGGGGAAGATGTAGATACACATTTTTCCGCTCCCCTGGGTTACCTGGTGGTAACTCTTAACGGTAATGAAGTAAAGGCCTTGGTTGATTCAGGGCCTCAAATTAATTTCATTTCATTGGAGCAAGCGACGAGTATAGGCTTTCCAATTAAAAGTGGCACTGGGGGAAACCTCAGAGGCATCGGAGGGCATGCAACAGAGCTTATGGGTACAGCTGAGCATGTCAGGTTAGGCATTGGTGGATCTGTTGGTAAGGTTCACTTTTATGTGGCCAGAGGAGCAGTCAAAACTGTTCTTGGTGGTCCTTTTTTGATGGATTTTGAGGCCAGGATAGGGTATCAAGCTGGCATGGGGATTAGTTTGGAGATCACTGGTGAAGATATGCGGAGTTTACATATGCGGTTAGTGCCTCCTGGAGATGAAGGCTGGGAAACACGGCCAGGGATTACTACTCTGCGCCAGTGTTGTGTTTGCACCAAGAAGCGGCATATTAAACGGACGGCTTCTGGTGAATTATGTTTGTTGGAAAGGGATGGATGCCCTCATTTTTTGGGGTAGCAGGGGCTGATCACTCTAATGTTGTAATCTCTCCTCAGGATGAGATCCCGGATCGCAATAGGTCAGCTCACTTGGAGATAATTCAAGTGGATTCTCAATTATTTTCTGTTAATATTACTTTGGAGTGCAAATAAGTTTTGGACTTTTCTATATGTTTATTGGATTTACCCGGTTTTTCTATTAAATTTAAAAATTGTAAAAAAGGCAAAATGGGCCAAATTAGGTTGGATAAAAATTGGAAGGGTATGTTTCCGGATCTCCAGCAAGAGGTTAAACTGCAATTATCTCCCTCTATTTTGGACCTCCAGCAAGAAGGTAAACTGCGAAAATCTTATCAAAATACAATAAAAAATCTCGGTATAATTAAAAAACAAAAAAATAATTTTTGTGAAAATTCATTTCCGGACCTCCAGCAAGAGGTTAAACTGCAAGTATCTCCTTCTATTTTGGACCTCCAGCAAGAGGGTAAACTGCAAATATCGCATCAAAACCCGATTAAAAATCTCAGTTTAATTAAAACACAAAAAAAAATTTTTTGTAAAAATTCAATTCCGGTTCTCCAGCAAGAGGTTAAACTGCCAAATTTATTTACAGGCGATTTACTGTTGGATAAGGGAAGCAAAGGTGTTGGAAAATCTGTTTATAAATTAGATGAGGGAAAGGAGAAAAGGGTAAAATTTAAAAATGAAATAAAATATTTTTCTAATTTTTCTTATTCCGATTCTGACAATGAAGAAGATTTATTTGATGAAATTTTTAATGAAGAATCAAAAGTAAATGTTTTACCTCAAGCTTATTTAAATGTGGAGGCAGCCAAATATAAGAAAGTAGCAAATAAAGTTCGACCTATTAATGAACCGCTACCTGCTGAATTAAATCCACCCTTGAGAAGACCAGGGTTATCAAGAGATCCTTATAAAAGTCCCTTGGTAAAGAATCCACCTGAATTTTCTGAGACGTCTAGAATCACTTTTGAGAGACTGGGTGTTGTTAATTTTGGACCTGATGGTTGGTTGTCTGGAGAAGAGAAGAAGTTGTTGTTGGATGTGATGGTCAAGCAAGAGAAGGCCATTGCTTTTGTAGAAGAGGAGAGGGGTGTGTTAAAGCATTCCTATGGGGAGCCTTACAAGATTCCTGTGGTATGTCTTGAACCGTGGCAGAAGAAACTGATTCCTATTCCGGCTGCATTAAAAGAAGCCCATATTGAAGTTGTCAGAGAACGGATACGCACTGGACTGTATGAGAAATCAACGTCAAGTTATTCTAGTCCGGTATTTTGTATCAATAAACCAAATGGCAAGCTTAGGGTTGTTCATGATCTTAGGGAATTAAATAGGGTTACAATAAAGGATGCTGGGATACTGCCTAGTTCTGAGGAGTTTGTTGAAGCATTTGCAGGGAGAATGTGTTATGGTTTGGGAGATATTATGGGTGGATATGATGAGAGAGAGTTACATCTGGACTCAAGGCCTCTCACTACATTCGATAAGCCACTAGGACGTTTACAGTTAACAAGATTACCTCAAGGAGCAACAAATTTGGTTGCAGTTTATCAAGCTCAGATGGCTTGGATCCTTCAAGACGAAATTCCACAATATGCTGGAATCTTTATAGATGATGGAGGAATTAAGGGATCAACAACCAACTATGATAACCAGGTGTTGGAAGAGAATCCCAGGATACACAAATTCATTTGGGAATTTGCAATTACTTTAGAAAGAATCTTGTTTCGAATTGAAGAGGCTGGTTTAACTATTTCAGTTTCAAAATTTTCATTTTGTGTGCCAGCCTTAGAGATATTAGGCCATGTGGTATGTAGAGAGGGTAGGATTATGTCCAAGAAGAAAGTTAACAAAATTCAGTCCTGGCCAAGACCCAAGAATACGACCGAAGTTAGAGGGTTTTTAGGCGTTTGCGTATATGTTAGAATGTTTATCAAGGACTTTTCTTCATTGGCAGCTCCATTGAGACGGTTAACGAGAAAGGATGCAGACTGGGAGTGGGATGAAGAGTGTGAGAAGGCGTTTGTGAAGTTGAAGGAGGTTTTAGGGAAGGATTTAGTCCTGCACAAGTTGGATTATGGAAAAGATGCTGGTAGAATTTATTTAGCAGTTGATTCAAGTCAGGTTGCAGCTGGGGCGGTTTTGTCTCAGATGGATAAAGCTGGCTACATCAGGCCAGTTAGGTATTAATCTGTAGTATTTACTGAGGTTGAATCAAGATATTCTCAACCAAAATTGGAATTATGTGGTGTGGCAAAAATACTGAAGAAACTTCAGCATATTTTGTGGGGGAAACATTTTGAGTTGCAAGTGGATGCGAAATCGTTAATCCAGATGATTAATTCCCCAAGTTTACCGAACGCACCAAAGATGAGATGGGTAGCTTTTATTCAACATTTTTTGTTTGATTTAGTTCATAAGCCTGGCAAGACTTTTACTATGCCAGATGGTTTATCAAGGAGACCACCCACTGAAGAAGACTCAGACTCAGAAGAGTTCGATGAAGATATACCTATTATCAAAGCCAGCACTAAACGAGCTGAAGAGTTTCCATACCTCACCCATGAGGTTAAACTGGAAGGATTATTGTGTTTAGATTATGGTGATGATGACCTACACCAAGAGGATAAACTGGAAAATAGTTTTTATGTTAATAAAGGTGTTGGAAAAGGTGTAGATAAATTGGGTAGAAAGGAGGTAGAAGAAGATGTGGTGTATGTAGAGGAAGATGGATTGGTAGTGTTGGATAGCCTTAAATCAAGGAATGGTGTATATGTTGGAGAATTAGAGAATTTAAATAAAAAGGTGGATAAAGAGAAAGAGGTATTTTCAAATACGGTTTACAAAGGATCCAAAGGTTCAGAAGAAGAACATTGACATAGCTTGATTAAAGATTTATTTAGGGGTCAACGATTATTGGCTCATTCATGTGCAGGTGATATTGGTGATAGAGAAGTCCCTATTGATGTAATATTAATCGATTTTCAAGATGAATCTGGGGTCAGACTGGTTTTTATTTTTTGTTAGTCAAATATTTGTTGACTTTAGAGAGGCCAGAAGATTGTGAAGACGATTAATGGGTGGCTATCAAGAGGAAGTCATCTATGTTTTACCTATCTGGTCGACGTTTAATGAGGAGAAGGTATCCAAATCCTCAAGTAGTTATAACTCAACAGAAGGGGCAAGAATTAGTTTTGAAATCACTGCATGAAGATCTCGGGCATAGAGGCGTTGGAGAAACGTTTAGAAGAATTTCTGATCGATTTTGGTGGCCTGGAATGAAGATGGCTGTTAAACAGTGGGTTCAGTCATGCGAAGAATGTCAAAGACAAAGTTATTTAAGGCCAAAAGAACCTGGACGCGGGACCGGTGAATATACGCTCTTTGGGAGAGTTAGTTTAGATGTCATTCATATAAAAGAGGGACGGTATAAATATTTAATTGTGGCCAGAGATGATTTATCTGGTTGGGTAGAGGCAGCACCTCTTATTAATTTAACTGCCAAAAATGTGGCAGAATTTTTTTTGAATAATTGGGTATATAGGTATGGGGTGATGAAGTTGGTGACGGTAGATGGAGGTCCTGAATTTGGGACAGAGTTTAAAGAGGCCATATTGAAAGTTGGATAAAAGGTTAGGGTAGCAACCCCATATTATCCTGAAGCTGAAGGCATGGTTGAAAGAGGGAATCAAGTTATTAAGGATGCTTTAGTTAAAATGTGTGGGACAAGTGCCAAAAAGTGGAGGCACTATTTACCTTTAGTTTTATTTGCTGATCGAATCACTTCCAAAAGGATGACCGGATTTTCACCTTATGAACTTGTTTTTGGACAGAAAGCAGTTTTACCCGTTGATTTAGAAGCTGAATCATATCTTGGAGTTGACTGGGACACGGTCAAAACTACTGAAGAATTATTGTGTGCAAGAATGATGCAGCTAGAAAAGAAAGAAGAATATTTAGAAAAGGCATATTCGCGGATGATGAAGATCTGAAATCAATCAGTTAGATATTGGGATGAGTGGTTGGCACATCGATTAAGGAAACCTTTGAACCCTGGAGATATGGTCTTGGTGTATAATAGCAGTTTGGAGAGTCAGTGGGAAAAGATGTTTGCAGATAGGTGGAATGGACCGTATAAAATCAAAGAGCAAGTTTCCAGCAGTTCATATGTGTTAGAAGAGTTGGATGGAGTTGAATTGAAGAAGAAGGTAGCGGCTGATCAAGTGAAATGGTTCTATCCTAGAGGCACCAGGAGTGCCGAAGTCTCCCTCTGCAATGAGAATAAACTATGATATTGCGGAAATTTTGTGGATCCCTCCGCAATGAGGATAAACTATGATGTTTATAAAAACCTTATTGACCTCCGCAACGAGGATAAACTATCTTTTTTTTATCAAAAATACTTTACTATCGTTACACTGTATATGGGCAACAAAACTGTGATGAAACTTAACGAAATGCAAGAAAACCTTCTTTGAAATTTTCGAAATTTAAAATTCTTAAAATATGGGTGAAGATAGTGTTGGAATATTTTAAAAAATTTATTGGAAGAAGTGTTCACAGGGGAACCTTCTTAATTTAATATTGGCAAGTGAGGGGGTAATTGATGGGCTGGCTGCTCTATACACAATTACCCCATAATGTTCGTTTCCAAAATTTTTACTGTTTCTAGTTGAATCCTGGCTTTGTTTTTTAATTATAGGAAGTCCACTAAGACTATAAACTGGAACAAATCAAGAGACACTGCTCTCAACACCGGATTCAAGATTCTTTTTATTTTATTTTATTTTTGATTTTTTTATGTTAGATTGTGATTTCTTTTCTTAATATATATTATGAATTATTGTAAAGGTGATGCTCACTGGTGGTCTCTAATCATTTTTATAAATTGGAGGGAGCCCACCCAGTGATCATCATTATAAAAATTATCTTCTAAAAACTTTCATTTATTTTCTTTTCTTTTCAATTTCTCAAAATTGTGTAACCACATCAAGTTGCACTTGGATATGGGTATGATGTCCAGTGTACGGCTCATCAAATGGCCGGGGGGCATCTTTTAAAATTTTATTTAAAAAAAAAAATTTTTATTACTTTTTTTATCTTTCTTTAAAAATTAAATTTTAACTTTTATTTCAAAACTATTTTTTTTTAAATCGAAAAAAAAAATCTTTTATTTTAAATGGTAAAAAAAATAATAAAATACAAAAAAAAATAAATAAATAAATAATAAAATAACTAAAAATATAAAAAAAAATAATAATAATAATAAAAATATAAATAAATAAAATAAATAAATAAAAGGTATTTTAGTTTAGGTAGTTTAGATGTTTATATTTTTTATTTTTCAAACATTATTCAAGAAAGCTACATACCAGGAAGAACACCATCAAGGGTTGTTATCTTTTGAAGAATCGAAATTAGAAAATTTAGAAGGACCTTGATTGATTTCCTGGGATTCAAATCTTATTTCACGCTCACGATAGTGTTGAAGCCAGTTGGCTATTTTGAAAAGGTCTCTTAACAGTTGCTCTCTCATCCAAGATTCTGATCTATCAGAGGGAGGGTATTTTTGGAAATAGGCGATAAGGTTATTAAAATTAGCAAAAAGCTTTTCAGACACTAGGTGAATTGGAACTCTAGGGAAGCTTGGATTAGGTTCTGGTAGTTCATAAGCTGAATATGAAATTGGAGAACCGGTGGACGCTTATCAAATTAAAATATCAGCAAATTAAAACCTGAAGATTAAGAAAATAAAAGAGACAACTAACCTGTGTCAACACTATCATGATCATGGATAAATGGCTTACTTGGTAATGGAGTGGGAGTTTTTATGTTTAAAAAAGGATTTTTTATTTTTGATAGATGAGGAGGACTGGTGTTGGATTTGGTGTTTGAAGTAGATGTTCTGGGCCTTTTGGATGAAACAAGAGAAGATGAAGATTGCTGGCTATTATAGGACCTTTTGTGCTTCAAGATGTTGGAGGTAGGAGAAGAATTGTTAGAAGGTTGAAGCATGGCCCGGGGAGAAGCAAGAGTTCTTGGGGGAGTAGCAGCAAGTCTATATTGGAGAGAAGGACCCAGAGGATTAGGTGATGAAGAAAGATTTAAATAGGCTGATGGAGAAAAAGGGATAGGATCTTTAGAGGTTGATGGAATAGGGGGTGGAGTAGAAGGTGAAGAAGAAGGAGGAGGTTTGCAGAAGGCAGAGAAGCTAGTAGCAGTAATGGGGAAAGAACCACAGTTCAAGCCAGAACATTTTCTTTTCTTCTCATAACAGGATAAACAGGCCCTGTTATAAGTGTGCTTTTGCCAGTTGAAAGTGAAGATACATTCCCTATGGGTGAAAGCACAATATTTGGAAGATTGATAAGCTGAAGCAATGAAGTCAGAAGGTTTCATCTTGTTAGGAGATATTTTTTTGAAGAAGAAAACTTGAAACTAGGATGAAGAAAGCTGGTGGCAAAATCTGGGTTCAAGGATAGAGAAGTTGTTAGGTCCACCAAGACCCTAAACTGGACTGTTATCAAGCTGTTGGGTCCACCATGACCTTAAACTGGATTTCTTATCAATCAAATGTTTGGTCCACCATGACTTTAAACTGGTAGTTCATTCATTGTTTAGTCCACTATGACTTTAAACTGGAAAATTAATATCTGCAGGATAATTCAACATTCATTGGTCTACTATGACCTTATACTGGATTACTTGTCTATCAAATGTTTGTTCCACTATGACATTAAACTGGATTATCAAATTTATTCAATATTTGGTCAAGCCTAGGCCTTACTTAGGAATTTATCAAGTTATTTATGCACCTAAACGATCTTTGGTCCACCAAGACCATAAACTGGCAATCGATTATATGTTTGGTCCACCAAGACTTTAAACTGGAATGTCAATCTTGTTTGGATAACTCAATTCAATCTTTTAATTTATCACTGTCCACTAAGACTCTAAACTGGTTATTCAATTTTTTCTGGAATCGGGTGCTGATAAGCTTTAGGAGGTTAAAATTTTAGGTGGTAATGATGCTAAGGAAAGCATAATGGTTAATTAGGTAAAATTTGTGGCGCTTTAACATGGTCTAAAGTTAATATTATTATTGGAAGCCTGGCAAAAGTATTTTATGGGTTTGCTGTATAGCAAAGTTTGAAAATTGTGATGAAGGAATCAGAAGTTAGGATGGTAGTTGGATTTTAGGGAATGATTTTTTTTAGTGCCTCATAGTTAGGCCATTTTTTTGGTGTGAAGCTTGGAGGACCTTAGGGCAAGATTGGAATCATAGAATTTGGCTCAGTGGGGGGCCCTATGAGGTTGGAATCAGGAGTATTCGGCTCATAGGAAGATCACTCTCTCAATGCTGTGACAAGAAGGAAGACTGGTATATGGGAGTCTGAAGGGATTCAAACCTTGCTCTCAGTAGTGGAATCATCACAAGATTTATTATTATTTTATGTTAAGCCAGAGAAGAAAGAAAACATCATTTATGTTAAAAGTTAAAGAAGACCAAGCAAAAACAAAATTTTATCAAGTTATACTGTTAGAAAAGATAATTACTTTGAAATTGTTAAACATCATTATCAAAGCTTTGCATTAAAATTCTTCTTTTCATGAGGTCTTCATGGTTATTAGCTGGAGTTTCTTGAAAATAGGCCAGCATTTTTTGTTTCAACTCATTAGTAAAGTCAAGAAAAAGATAGCAATGAAAATTTGGATAATGATTGATATAGTCCGTCTTCACTCTACCATCATCATCAGTGTTGGTTATTTCGACAGCTATAAGTTCAAATATGTTATTAAGTCATAGGTTTAGTCAATTTTGATTAAAAGTTTTTTTAGTAAGATAATAGGGTCTTACATTTAGAGCCAGGAAACATAGTCTCAGCAAAGTTGGTTGGGGGCACTGGCGTTATAGGATTAGGATCTTGTGAAGGCAAAATCAGGCCGGGATCCGCTGATGAAGATTGAAATTTTGAAGCTGTTTTTGATCTTATTCGTTTTAAGAAGACAGGAATTTTTGATTGCTTTTTAGAAGTTGAGGGATCAGGGAGAGCTGCTGGTCCTAAATATACGTTTGTTTTAGAAGGAACTATTGGCCGGTTACATTTGACTTTTTTTACACAGCATAAGTCGCAAGCTGTCCTGCCAGAAAGATTAGGGTTGGACATTAAACAAGGTACCTGGTATCGAGCGCAGAGTTCACATGGAGCGACAAGTTCTTTGGAAGACATATTGATGAAGATGAATTTTATAGTTGATTAAAGAAGATGGTGGTTGAAGGTTAAAGATGAATATTGTGTTCAACCACTTATGCAAAGTTTTAAGAATGGGGTCATTCTCAATTGGAGGGAGGATGTGGTAGCATAAAGTTTAGTATGGCACCTAAGTACGTAAATGGAGTTATTACGGCATGCAAGATTGGCGTTATTATTTTATGAAAGGCTTTTATTTAATTTATTTGAGTTTAAAATATGAAGAAATTGTTCATGAGAGAATGCCTACACAAAAACAATTTATTTGACGGAGAAAACTTATTTTTACGGTCTGAAGAATTTATAAGTATCAAGTCGAGTCACTCAAGAACCTTAGGAAATTTTCCCAGAATTTTTACTATTTTTCTTATATTTTTAAATGAATTTTAAAGTTTTATAGAAATATTTACGTTTTTAGAAATTACTTAACTTTGATGATTTTTTACGGGGTAATTAGAGCTGCGCAGACTACGAAAATTAGTTTGAAATATAAAGGGGAAGTAGCTCTATCATGCGTAATTTTTTTAGATTTTTTATTATAGTTTTTAAGGTTCTAATTGAGTCCGGAAGTCCGGACGGACTCCGTACGGGCTCCGGATTGACTCTGGGAGAGCTCTGGAGGGGAAAACTTAGGCACGTGACTAGGAATACTTAAGGGCCTCTCAAACTCGAAATTGAAGAGGGGGACACATCATACAGCTTAATCATTAACCACCACGGTCTCATTTTTTATTACTCAACAAATCAAATAAACTTGTAATACCCTTATAACTTTATATTTTATAAATAACATTTTAGAAATACTACTCAACAATTTAAATCACACTTCAAACAGGGTATCTTTAGAAAGGTCTTTGTCGCTGGGACTTGATTATTGCTGTCTCATAAAAATTCAAATTATTATAAAAACATAAAAGTCAATCTTTACAGATCTTTCACTGGTACACCTTAATTGTTGTTATCAGTATTTCTTTCTCAACAGCTACTATCATTAAATCTCAATAAGCGTTAAATATTTTAGAGTTTCATTATTTTTATCAATCAGATCCAAGTAGAATGGCTAGCTTACACCACACAATATGGGGGGCGGACTTGCTAGCAAGTCCGCAACCTTGGACCCAAACTCACCATAGATTGAACACACATTGAGCTATTGATAAAGGAACCATTCAATCAGGGATGAACACCACTCAGCAGAACAGTTTTAGGTGGGTGTTCAAGTAGAGTTCAGTATGGGTTCAGTATGAGTTCAGTCTGAGTTCCCTCTGAGTTCCATCTGAGTTCAGGTTGAGGACTTGCTAGCAAGTCCACCCCCTATATTGCGTAGTGTTAGTGATTTAGAATTCCCATTTTGTTATTTTTATTGGAAGGACGGGGTTTTCAGCTAAATCCACACATCTCCTCCGGATTCTGCTTACAGCAAGGCGACTGTAAGAGTTTACCTTACCATACCAGTACTGTTTTGTCTCAGGAAGATAGAGCTGGGAAGTTCAGGCCAGTAAGGTATGAGTCTATTTTTTTAATGAGGTGGAATCTAGGTACTCTCAGCCAAAGTTGGAATTGTGCTGTGTAGTAAAAATCTTGAAGAAGCTACAAACTGTTTTGTGTGAGCAGCATTTTGAGCTACAGGTGGATAATAAATCTCTGGTTCAAATGATCAACACACCTAGTCTTCCAAATGCTCCAATGACAAGTTGGGTGGTATTTATTCAACATTTTTCACTTGGCCTGGTGCACAAGCCAGGTAAAACTTTTACAATGCCAGATGGATTTTCAATAATACCACCCACAGATGAAGATTCTGATCCTGAAGAGTTTGACAAAGATGTCTTAGTTGTTAGAGCCAGCATGAATGGTACTGAAGATTTTTATTACCTCCCCCATGAGGCTAAACTGGATGATTGTTCTCTCCTCCCTCAAGACGTTAAAATGGATTGTTCTGATCTTGATTCTGGTGATAAGGATGGTTTTGTTGATGAAAATGGGGCTATCATTTGGGATGACTCACATTTGGAAAATGATGTTTTTATTAGTGAACTGGATTCTCATAAGATTCTTTGGAAGGTAAGGGATTTATCAAAGTTTAGGGATTGGTGTCCTGGATGGGCCGGTCGTGTTGCTCATGTGAACACTGGTGATTTTGATGATAGGGTTGTACCCTTGGATGTTTTTTTGTTGGATTTTGAAGATGAGACCTGGGGTCAAACTGGGTTTCATTTAATTTTGGCTGAATATCTGTTGACCTTTGAGAGACCAGATATTTGTGATGATGATACTTGGCTTGCAAACAAGAAAAAAATTCCTGGATTCTATGTGTCAGGAAGAAGGTCAATGAGGAGAAGACATCCAAATCCTCAAGTTGTTGTGACTCAGAAGAAGGGTCAACAGTTAGTGTTGAAGTCTTTGCATAAAGATCTTGGTCATAGAGGCTTTGGGGAGACTTATAGAAGAGTAGCAGACAGATTTTGGTGGCCAGGAATGAAGTTGGCTGTGCAGGGTTGGGTTCAATCTTTTGAAGAATGTCAAAGAAGAAGTCACTTGAAACCTAAATAGGTTGGCCGTGCTACTGGTGAATCAACTGTGTTTGGAAGAGTCAATTTGGATTCTCTCCATTTTAAAGAGGGCAGGTATAATTATTTGATTGTTGCTAGGGATGATTTGTCTTGTTTGGTGGAGGCAGCGCCTCTGGTTAATTTGAATTCCAAAAATGTGGCAGAGTTTTTGAAGAAGGAATGGGTATTAAGATATGGGTTGATGAATTTGGTGACTGTTGATGGTGGGCCAGAGTTTGGAGCTTAATTCAAAGAAGCTGTGGCAAGTATTGGTTCTAACGTTAGAGTGGCTACACCTTATTATCCTGAAGCTGAAGGCATTGTTAGAAGAGGCCATCAAGTTATCAAGAATACTCTGGTGAAGATGTGTGGAGATATTTCTGAAAAATGGAGGCATTATTTACCCTTGGTGTTATTTGCTGATAGGGTCACTGTGAAAGGGACAACTGGCTATTCTCCTTATGAATTAATATTTGGTCAGAAAGCTGTTCTACTTGTGGATTTGGAAGCCATCTCCTATCTTGGAATTGATTGGGATGATGTGTGCTCAACATAAGATTTACTCTGTGCCAGGATGCAACAGTTGGAATGCAGAGAGGAATGTCAAGAGAAGGCATACTCTAGAAAGATGAAGATAAGGAATCAATCAGTCACATACTGGGACAAAACGTTGGCTCATAGACTCAGGAATCCCTTGAAACCTGGTTGTTTGGTTTTGGTGTATATTAAAAGTTTGGAGAGTCAGTGGGGAAGATGTTTGCTGACAGATGGAATGGACCTTACAGAGTCAGATCTCAGGTGTCTGGAGGTTCTTATGTTGTGGAAGATTTGGATGGTGCAGTCTTCAAGAAGAGAGTGTCTGCTGATCAGGTGAAGAGATTTTACCCCAGAGTCACAAGAAGTGAAGAAGATTGATTCCTCAATGAGGATAAACTATGAACCATTCTTTAATTTTGGATTTTTTTTGTGGTGATGCTGTGCATCTGTTTTGTTTGAAACTTTTGTTAGAAGGTACCCATGAGTGGGACTTCTAGATTTTGCCTTGGCAAGTGTGGGGGTGACTGATGGGCTGGCTGCTCTATAAACAGTTACCCCAGATTGTCTGTTTCCAACCCCTTCTTTTAATTTGGTTGAACCTTAGTATTGGTTTTTCTTCACAGGTTTTAGTCCTCTATGACTTTAAGCTGTAAATTCTTTTGGTCTTCAAGTGCTGAACTCTTTGCATTTATTGTTTTTGGCTTTTGTGTTGGATGTTGTGTTTTTTTTAGAAGGTACCCAGGGGGGGCTTCTATCTTTTATTTTGTAAAGTGTGGGGGTAACTGAGGAGCTGGCAGCTCTATAGAACAGTTACCCCATAATCTCTGTTTCAAGCATTTTGCTTGTCCTAGTTGAATCCTAGTTCTGGTTTTTTTTATTCAGGTTTTAGTCCACTGTGACTTTAAACTGGCTTTGAATTGGTTTCTTTGTTTCCTTGGAGTGAGGGCGGATCACTGTTGGTCTCACATCATTTTTACTAATTGGAGGGAGCCCACCCAGTGATCATATCTTTGGATTGGACTTTTTCTTTTCTTTTGTTTTATAAATTTTGGTTTATGTTTGTGTTAGATAGTATTTTTAGATAAATTTCTTTTTTCTCTTTTTTTCTTTTAATTTTTTATGGGTGTTTTTAGGATGTAAAAAGGGAAAAATCACAAAATTATGGTGTTACCACATCAGGGTCACCTGGATGTGGGAAAGCATTGGTGTGGAAAGGCTCATCAATTGGCTGGGCAATGCTATTCTTTTTTTATTTATTTCATTTATTTCTGTGTTTCATTTTTTTCTATTATTTTCTTCAATCTCTAATTTTTTATCTTAAATCATTTAAAATATTTAATTGTGTATCCACATCAAGGTGCACTTGGATGGGGGTAAGGTATCAGAGGATTAGCTCATCAAATGGCTGGGGGATACCATTTGTAATAATTATTTAGTTCATATTATTTTATTTATTTATTTTAATTTAATTTTCAAATTATTTTATGTTAGTAGTTTTGTCAGCCAGGCTACTAGACTTACCCAGTGAAATAATTAATTATTTACTGGATGAAGCCGCACCCTATCATTTTTAATTATCATTTAATTATCATTTAGTTACATTAAAATTAGTTATAATAAATTAACTAATTACAAAATGTTAAAATTAAATTAATTAATTAAATAAATAATTAAAATTAAAATTATAATTTTGTCCCTTATATTTTTCTCTAACACCGTGCTCATTTGACAGGTTGGGAAAAAATAAAATTTTATATTAAAAAAAAAATACAAGGATAAAATAAGATTTAAATATTCAAATAATATTAAATATATACAAAAAAATCAAATTTCTTATTTAGGATTGACTTTTACAGTAAATATTAAAAATATTGATGTATTTCTGACATACTCTGTAAATACATCTTTTTGACGCCTTCTTTTTAGAATAACTTTATTATTTGAAATACTCTTTCTGGAATGTTCTTTTTCTCTCTCTTTTCCTACTGTTTTTAGAATTTGTTTTCCGTGCTTTGTCTCTCCTTTGCCTATAAAAGGCCTCTCTTTTTGTTGTCTTTTGATCATTCTATTTTACCAACTCATTTTATTACAACAATAACCAACTAAACACTTATTCTTATATTCTATATTATTAGTATTTACAATAGCGTAATTCTAATTTATAATTTATATTAATATTTTAATCCTACCTCTTTTATTGAGTAAAAAATTCATCTTTGAATTAAGAAATACGTACGAATTTGTTGAGAACCCATTGAAGCCTTTTAAATCCTCGTAGAACTACGTACCAAATCTTCTAGACTAAAAGTATACCTTGACAATTGGGAACCTTTCCAAAATATCGACGGCGCAACGTTACTTGAGGCATAATCGAGAGGACCATCGGCGTAGAAGCACCTGTAAAGGACGAGTGGAGGCAAGAAAACGACGAACGTCATACGTCACGTGATAAAAGTTTTTGCTGCAAACGGGAATCGAACCGCGCTCCAAAACTTAAGTTCATATACTGACTAAAGATCGTATATATCGTGGTAATTATTGTGATTACTATTTGTGGGTTACTCTTCACTCTTCATTTGCTACGTATTTCCTTTTACTCAGCACTCTGTAAGTGGCATTAATTTGCTCATTTTGCAGGGGGAGGTGTCTGGTAATTGGAATTTAATTTTATTATTATATTTTTTTTTTTTCCTGGTTGACCATAATAGAGCAATAACTGTTCTTAGTCCTAGAGGTAATAAAATAATTATATATTAATATTAATTATTATCATTTTTCAGTTGACAATTGTCCTGATTAATTTGAATTTTAATTGTTCCAGTTGTCAAACTGTCCTGACAATAAAATATTTTATTAAATAAAATAATTATTATAATTTTTCAGTTGACATTTGTCCTGATTAATTAATTGTTCCAGTTGACAAATTGTCCTGACAATTATATTTTTTTTTAATAAATAATTAACATTTCATTACTTCAGTTGACTTTGAGTCCTGGTAATCCAATAAATCTTTTTAAGTAATAAAATTCATATTTAAATTACTTCAGTTGACATTAAGTCCTGGTAGTTAATTAATCAGTTAAAATAATTTTATTAATAAAGATTCATATTTGATTATTTCAGTTGACAATAAATCCTGGTAATAAATTAGTTGATTTAAATCCTGAAAATAAAAATTAATAGATATTCTAATTTATTTCTACAGTTGATTGCATTATCCTGGTTTTAAATTTTTTTATTAATTTTATTTAAGTTGATTTTTATCCTAATAAGATTTTTTTCTTTTGATTTATTTTTATTTTATTTCTGTTAAATAAAAATTAAAAATAAAAGACTAATTAATTTTGTCTCTTTTCCTTCATTTCAGTAGAATCTTAAAATGACTGATCAAAGTGGTTTTACTGCACGTGAAGAAGAACTAGACTTAATTGATTATGATGAGCCTACTTCTGTAAGTTCTCCTTTAACAAGAAGAATTTCTCAAACTAATAAATCCTTGCCCCAAACAGGATGTGGAAATGGAAGAAGTAGAAATCCTAGTGGACAATACTCAGGATCAAATACCCAGGACAAACCCACCAGAAGAGCTTCCAAGAGGCTTCAAAATAAAAAAGATGCCGTTGTCCCAGCAGATAAAGAATCTGTCAACCCACATAAAGGAGTTAAAGACAGACAGCTTAAAACTAAAGGTAAGGGTAGATGCCTTGGAAGAATGGGAGAAAAGAAAAAATACTTCTCTCCAAGAGAAAAGGAAACCTCTTCCTCCCAGGGATCAACAACAATTGGCTCCCCAATCCCAAGAGATGGTAGAAGTGTCCAAGTGGCAGTGGGACTGGCTCAACACACAGTGGGACTACTTAGCTCAAAATCAGCATCAATTACCTCAGGTAGGTCCATCAAGGCCCACCCAGGCAAACCCCACTCCTCCCCACCCTTATCAAGGAGGCAAAAGAAGAAGGAAGCCCAATATGGTGATACCCAGCAAACCCTGGTACGTCCCTCTATTGATTCTCAGGTGCCTTTTCTTGTGGCTGACTCTGTTCCTTCAGGTAAATCTGGAAGGCAAGATGAAACCTTGAGACCTATAGAGGCTGGGAATAGTAGACAGTTATCTCATGTATCCAATCCATTACTTTTAATTGCTACCTCAATGATTAATCCTGATATGGCTGTGATTGATGAAACTCTTGACCCTGAGTTCTATGAGAGTCTGGAAAGTTACTCAGTTTCCTTATTGAGAAACACTCCGGATGTAGCAAGAATTAATGATGAGCACTTGAGAGATATTATTGCCAAGCAAAATCATATAATGAACAATATGCGATTGACTCAGAGATATAATAGTTTGTTAACTGATCAGGGTTATCAAGCATTAAAAAGTGAAGCACAGAGAGTCTCTGATGAATTGTCTCATTACAAAGCAACCCATGAAAAGAAAATTGCTTTATGGCAAAATATAAAAAATGATTTGTCTAAACTAAAAGATACTGTATCTGCCTGTTGCCAGGAGGTAGAGATAGATAAGATAAATCTGAAAAGATTGAGTGACCAGTTGTCATCTTTTCAACATAAAAATCAATTATCTTTTGCAACTGTCAATGAAAGTTTATCTAGTCTTCCAAGAATGAAAACAAGACTAACAACCATTGAAGAAACATTGAACTCATTGTTAAATGACCAAAAATATTCTGACAATTCTGTGAAGGAACATATAGTGCAGGATTCTCAACCAGTACCTGTGGCTAGTTCATCTAAAATAAAAATTGATCCAGAAATACCTGTTGATAACACTGAGTTTCCATCAAAAACTGATGATGCACCAGGATCTGAAACAGAAGGATTAAACAATGAGATTTCAGCACAATTAGAGAAATTACAGCTGCTTCTTACTCAGAAACAAGCTAGTACTAAGGAGACTCCTTCAAATCAAAAGAATTGGCCAAAACTTGACCAGTACCCAACATTTGATGGTGATTCTTCCTCTGATTGGCAACAATTTATTTGCAGAATTGATAATTTAAAAAATTCTTACAAACTCCCAGATGAGGAAATTGTGTCCAAATTAATTTCTTTGTTCACTAATGTTGCCCTGATGTGGTATGAATCTGTTCTCCTGGATGGGAATGACTATTCATGGGAGGATTGGAAGAAATTAATTAAAGCACAATTTGGTGGCTCCAAGTTCAGAATGGCTCAACAAAGGCAGTATGAGGAAACTAGATATAGCTCTTCTACTGATAAACCTATTGAGTTTTTAATGAAACTTGTAAAAATCTTAAGGGCAATGGACCCAAATATGGAGTTTGATTTATGGAAGGACAGGATCCTCTATAAATTACCAATGTCTCTGAGAGACTTGATTGTGGCTAGGACTGAGTTCTCCAAAGAACCCTCTTCTTTCATTAATACTTGCAATGAGATACTTCTAAACAATAAGTATGATGCAAGAAGATTCATTCCTAGGACCCCTTTGGAGAAACCCTCCACTTACCAACAAAAACCTCTGGAAAAGGTTGGTAAACCTTCTGCCCCTGTTGCACCAAAGAAGTATGCAACAAACACTTGCTTCAAGTGCAACAAGCCTTGGCAGAAAGGCCATGTTTGTGACAAGAAGATAAATCTTGTGGAACAAACAGAGGAGCATGCTGATGACACAGTGGCACTGGATGATACATCAAGTGATTGTGCCAGCAATATTTCATATGAATCTCAACAAGAAATCTTGATGCTGGAAGAAGATATTCATTATTTAAATACTATTGACATTGATAATAATGATTTATCTACAGTTGAGGATGCTGAGATCATAAAGAACATTGAGGATAACTCAATTGTTATTGCCCCTCTTAAAGCACCAGTCTTGATTAATGGAACCAGCATTGAAGTTGTTCTGGATTCTGGAGCTGGAGGAAGTGTGGTATCTGAAAGAGCACTTGCCTCAGTAGATCAAGACTATAAATCTAAACTGTTGCCTATCATTTCTGAAAATTGGAGAGGGTATGGCTCTGTTTTGTCCCCCATTGGTAAATACAAAGCTACAGTGTTTTTTAAATATAACCATGGTTTTGTAAGAGCTATTTGTGATTTTGTTGTCATGAAAAATGATAACTTGAGCAATTGGTTTATTGTAGGGAATGATATTTTAACCAAGTATGGCATAAAATTGGATCCTTCAAACCAATGTTTCACAATGGGGTTGAATGGGAAGAGAAAATTTAAAATCTCCTCCCCTAAAAAATTATTAAAACCAGAATTGAACACATGTAATTCTGTGGTTCAATATAAAGGAAGATCTACAAAGGAAATGCATGCCCTTATGTCTGAAATTGACAATGCCTCTTTTGGAGAACAACTTTCTGGTGAGGATAAAGATTCCATCATTAACTTGATAAAATCTTTTCCTATGGCCTTTGCTCATCTGTCACATGAACTGGGATTAGTTAAAGAGGAAATGAAACTTTCATTGTCTTGCCCATTAACTGATATACCACCTAGTTTAAAGAAGAAGCCTTATCCTGCTTCTCCCACAAAGAGAAAAGATATTGAAGATAATATCTCTACCCTTTTAAAAATGAATATTATTGAAAAGGTAGTTGAAACACCTAAATATTGTGTTATCTCACCTGTCCTAATTTCTTATGAGAAAGATAAAGCCAGGTTATGTGGTGATTATAGAGCACTAAATACTTATACTGTTGATGATATCTATCCTTTACCTAGAATCAGCTCTATACATGCTACTTTACAGGGTGCTAAATATATCAGCTGTTTGGATGGTAATAAGGGATATCACCAGGTACCTGTTGAGAAAAACTCTCAGAACTTTCTGATGATTGCCACTCATATGGGTATTTATAAGTATATTAGGATGCCATTTGGCCCTAAAAATGCCCCTTCTGTTTTCCAAAAAGTAATGGATAACACATTCCATCAAGAGATAATTGAAGGTTGGCTGATGGTTTATATTGATGATATCATTATATTCTCAAAAAAATTTGAGGACCATCTTAAACACCTGTGTAAAGTATTCCAGAAAATGGACGAAATAAATATGACACTTGCTTTGAAGAAATGTAAATTTGGTTTCCATTCTTTAAAAGTTCTTGGCCATGTTGTTTCAGGCTTACAGATATGTGTTGACCAGAACAAAGTGGCAGCCATACAACAGGTGAAAGCTCCTACAACAGTAAGAGAGCTCCAAAGTTTTTTGGGAATGTGTGGATACTATAGACAGTATATTAAAAATTACCAAGTCATAGCTTTACCCCTTACCCAATTAACTAGAAAGGATGTTGCTTTTGTCTGGAATAGTGAAAGACAAAGAGCCTTTGACACTATGAAACACTGTTTGATGTCAGCACCAATTCTTGCTTTACCTGACTTTGATCAACCATTTGTTTTGTACACTGATGCCAGTTTCATTGGTCTTGGTGCTGCCCTCCATCATAAACAAGTGATAAATGATAAAGTTTCAGAAGTAGTAATCTGTTATATTTCAAGAACCTTGAGAAATAGTGAATTGAAATATGGTGCTACTCAATTAGAGTGTTTAGCTGTAGTATGGGCTCTAGAAAAGCTTCATTATTACCTAGATGACCAGAAATTTGAACTTGTCACTGACTGCAGTGCAGTTAAATCCCTTTTAAACTTGAAAACACCTAATAGACATATGTTTAGATGGCAGCTGGCTGTTCAAGAGTACAGAGGGAGAATGACAATTATTCACAGAGCTGGTATTGGTCACTCAAATGTGGATATGTTATCAAGGTTACCCTTACCAAATGATGACTCAAATCCTGCATATGATCCTGAGGATGAAATTATCCATATCCATGGGATATATGTGGTTGATATGGAGGAAGAGCTATTACAGCTTATTCTGGAATCATATGATAAGGACACTGACTTGAAAAAGTTATGCACCATATTAAATGATCCAAAGAATGCTTCAATACAAGCATTAATTAAAACCCTTCCACCAAAGTACCAAAAAGGTTTGGAAAAAGGAAAATTTTCAATTGATGAAGGATATCTATATTATAGAAGAAAGTTGAGTAATGTTATTGTTATTCCTCCTTCTATGAAAGAAATCATCTTGAAAATTTGTCATGATGACATATTAGCTGGACATTTTGATCTTGACAAAACAATGATCAGAATTAAGAACACTGCTTGGTGGGCTAATATGTCTGAAGACACAAAATTATATGTTGAATCCTGTGATTCATGCCAAAAATCAAAAAGATTAACTGGTAAAAGAGCAGGATTAATGCAACATATTGAACCTCCTGATGCCCCATGGCAAATAATAAACATGGATTTTGTAACAGGATTACCTATTGCTGGTAAATACAGTTATAACTCTTGTTGGGTTATTGTGGACAGATTCACAAAAATGTGTAAATTTATCCCTACCCACAAGGATGTTTCCACTAAAGAATTAGCTTTCTTATGGTGGTCTCATATGTTTAATACTGCTGGTTTTCCTAAAGCCATAATCTCTGACAGAGACCCTAAATTTACTTCTGAATTTTGGATGTCTCTGTTGGATGTTTGTGGTTGTGATCTGAAACTTTCTACTGCCCATCACCCTCAGACTGATGGTTTAGCTGAAAGAATGATTCAGACTTTAGAGGACATGATAAGAAGATATTGTGCCTTTGGCCTTGAGTATAAAGATAATGACAGATTCACTCATGATTGGGTTACCTTACTTCCTGGGTTAGAATTTGCTTATAATAGGACTGTTCATTCTGTTACTCAAAGGAAGCCTTTTGAGCTCTGGCTTGGATATGTTCCTAATACTCCTGCCCAAATTCTCAATAACAAAATACCTAAATTGGATATACATCCTGGTGTAAAATCTTTTCTTCAAATGCAACAACTATGCAGAAATCATGCTCAAAAATGTATTGAAAAATAATTTGAATATGAGAAGAAAAGATGGGACAAATCCCATAAAGAATACACTTTTAAAAAGGGTGATGAAGTGTTGATTTCTACAGTCCACTTCAACTTACAAGGTAATAACAAATTAAAAGATCCATTTGTTGGTCCTTTTGTTGTCAGAAGAATGATTGGAGATAATGCAGTTGAAGTTATTCTGTATTCCCCATATGACAGAAAACATCCTGTTTTTCCAATATCTCTTTTGAAACCTTACACATCCAATAGTGATTTATTTCCAAAAAGGAGGGGTAGACCAAAGAAAACCCCAAATGAAATCACTGAGACAGCAGAAATTGAAAAAATTTTAAATGACAGAATAGTCACTGCTGAGAAAGGTACAGAATACTTATTGAGATTCAAGAATAAATCATCTGAATATGATTCTTGGATACCTGGGAAGGAGATATCTAATCTTCCTACTCTACTAAAAAAGTATAAAAAGAAAAAATCATAGCATTTTTTTTATTGTTTTTTTAGAGTGAGGGAGTGTCAGCCAGGCTACTAGACTTACCCAGTGAAATAATTAATTATTTACTGGATGAAGCCGCACCCTATCATTTTTAATTATCATTTAATTATCATTTAGTTACATTAAAATTGGTTATAATAAATTAACTAATTACAAAATGTTAAAATTAAATTAATTAATTAAATAAATAATTAAAATTAAAATTATAATTTTGTCCCTTATATTTTTCTCTAACACCGTGCTCATTTGACAGGTTGGGAAAAAATAAAATTTTATATTAAAAAATAAATACAAAGATAAAATAAGATTTAAATATTCAAATAATATTAAATATATACAAAAAAATCAAATTTCTTATTTAGGATTGACTTTTACAGTAAATATTAAAAATATTGATGTATTTCTGACATACTCTGTAAATACATCTTTTTGACGCCTTCTTTTTAGAATAACTTTATTATTTGAAATACTCTTTCTGGAATGTTCTTTTTCTCTCTCTTTTCCTACTGTTTTTAGAATTTGTTTTCCGTGCTTTGTCTCTCCTTTGCCTATAAAAGGCCTCTCTTTTTGTTGTCTTTTGATCATTCTATTTTACCAACTCATTTTATTACAACAATAACCAACTAAACACTTATTCTTATATTCTATATTATTAGTATTTACAATAGCGTAATTCTAATTTATAATTTATATTAATATTTTAATCCTACCTCTTTTATTGAGTAAAAAATTCATCTTTGAATTAAGAAATACGTACAAATTTGTTGAGAACCCATTTAAGCCTTTTAAATCCTCGTAGAACTACGTACCAAATCTTCTAGACTAAAAGTATACCTTGACAAGTTTAGTAGGTTGAAAAATAAAAATAAAAATAAAAATAAAAATAAAAATAAAAATAAAAATAAAAATAAAAATAAAAATAAAAATAAAAATAAAAATAAAAATAAAAATAAAAATAAAAATAAAAATAAAAATAAAAATAAAAATAAAAATAAAAATAAAAATAAAAATAAAAATAAAAATAAAAATAAAAATAAAAATAAAAATAAAAATAAAAATAAAAATAAAAATAAAAATAAAAATAAAAATAAAAATAAAAATAAAAATAAAAATAAAAATAAAAATAAAAATAAAAATAAAAATAAAAATAAAAATAAAAATAAAAATAAAAATAAAAATAAAAATAAAAATAAAAATAAAAATAAAAATAAAAATAAAAATAAAAATAAAAATAAAAATAAAAATAAAAATAAAAATAAAAGTAAAAATAAAAATAAAAATAAAAATAAAAATAAAAATAAAAATAAAAATAAAAATAAAAATAAAAATAAAAATAAAAAAATAAAAAAAAAACAAATTATATATATATATATGTGTTAGATTTTATTGTTTTTTTTCTATTTAGTAATTTTTTAAAAATTCTTTTATTTAATGACGGGATGAAGAAGCTTCTGGTTGTTGGTCCAGATGGTTTTGACGTTTTTGTTTCTTGTTTGGATTAGAGGAAGAACTGTGTTCTTTTTAGTGCAGGCGGCTGGAAAAAGTATATGGGTTATAGTGGTATGGAACTGGGTCAGAAAGTCAACTGTGGGAAGAAGACAAAGAAGCAGGCATGGAGTGCTCAAAAGTGTGCTTGACAATTCAAGACATCTTCCAGTGGTCATTAAGGAGTTGTTTTCTAAGATTCGTCTCCAAATCATTCAATGGACCATGGAGAGTAAAGTCTTTAAGCACGTCGGAACACATCATGCTAATGTGTTGTTTCATATCAGCGTAATCCAGCATCAAAGTAGTTTCTAGGGGTTTGCCAGTCCCAAATGCGGTTGGAGGAGGCAGGGTTCCAACTAAAAACTGAAGAATTGGTTCAATAATTATTCTCTGTGGAAGAAATTGAATTTTGTTATTTTATTTTGGTACTTACAGATTGGGAGATCCTTAGATTTGTATACAGCTGGAATCTGGATGGCTGGAGAGTGTTGAATAGGTGTTGTATGAGGGTCCACCAGATGGAGTTATGGATTTTTGGGGTCATCCTCTAAATGGTGTTGAGAAGATTAAGGAGAGGAAGGAGGTTCCTGTGACCTGGTGGCAGCAGCAGGGCTGTTGTTATTGTTATTGTTTATATTATTGCTTGGGGCAGGTTTGATAGATGCTGGCGGAGGAGTGCCAGCTTGATTGAGGGAAGGACCAGGAGATGGTGATTATCTGGATGAAGTTCCAGAAGAAAGAGAAGTATCAGAGGAATAATTGGCAGCCAGAGGAGAGGTGAAGTTATTTCTTCCTGAAGTAACAGGAGTTTTGCGTTTAGAAACAGTTTTGGCTGTTCTGGGGTTGGCAGTGGGTCCTCTAGGAAGCTTTATGGAGATGTTGAAGTTTCTGGTGTTGATAGAAGAATAAATGGTGGAGGTACGCAATTCTCTGGGAGAATGATGAGGTTGTGGTGTGGAATTATTGGTGTTGGATGGAAGAATTTGGTTGTTTTCTGGCTGAAATTGGAAGTTCTGAGCCTGTTTTTCTTATCTGATGAGGCGGGAAGGCCGCCTTGACGCAGTCTAGCAGAAAAGGAGCTGATTTTGACGCCATTTTTGCTGAAGTTTCTGAGAAGATAAAGCTGGTCTTTTATAAAGGGTTTTGGCAATGGAATGGTGGGATCTTTTGGAAGGAGCAGAAGACAAAGAGGAAGAAGCAGGTCCAAGCTATGGTGACCTGGTAGGAGATCTGGATATATATTTGTGTGAAGGTGAAGGCGGAGGTATTGGGTAGTTGGAATCTATGTCACATCTTTTCTTTTTGGAATTGCAAGAATCACAGGCCCTGTTATAGAATTTGGCCTGGGAAGTAGGAAGAGTGAATGTGCAAGGTCTGCACATGTGTACGAATTTTTTACAAGTGTAGTCCTTAGAAGCAGTGAAGCAGGGAAGGTCCAATGGGTCAAAATTTGGTGATTGAGCCATAACCTGTGAAGGAGCAATAGTGGAAAGAAAAGAGATGAATAAAAAATTTATCAGTGATGTGTAGATGCTGAAGAAAGAGTGGAAGTTCATCAGGTTGGCTGCAGATCATTGTGCATGGAGGCAGCACCGCTTTTTCTATGCATCAGTCCGTCAAGACTTTAAACTGAAAATTGCAAAAAAGTCTGTCATGACTTTAAACTGAAAACTGGTCAGTCCATCAAGACTTTAAACTGACAAATGGTTTAGTCCTCCAAGACTATAAACTGAGGAGGGTTTAAAGGTTGAGTCCTTCAGGAATATAAACTGATAATGGGAGTTGGTGTGATTCTGGAAGAGGGCATCCAAGGGGGAGTCTCTGAATTTTGTTAAGGCAAGTGTGGGGGTAACTGATGAGCTGGCTGCTCTGTAGAACGGTTACCCCATAATTTTAGTTTGTTTCTTTTTGTCTTAAATGTTTTGATCTCTCGTTCTGTATTTTTGATTTAGGTTTTGAGTCCCCCAAGACTTTAAAATGAGGGCTGTTAGTCCCCCAAGACTTAAAACTGAGTATTAGTCCCCCAAGACTGTAAACTGAGGAACTTTTTATGATGATTGGTGGCATTCAGGAAGTCTGGAGAAGTCAAGAATTTTTTTATTTCTAAGTCAGGAGGTAGAATAGAATCAAGAGATGTAACAAAATGCTCAGCATTGGCTTTGAACTGGTGTATGAGGTTCTTCCTTTTCTCAAGATCCTGTGGGTCCCTAGCAGGAGTGGATTGGAAGTAGTTTAGTAAGAGATGCTTCTGTTGAGAAGAATGATGTTAAAATTTGTCCTTAATGGTGGGAAAAGGGTTAGGTTGGGGTGCTTCAATGGTCCCCACATTGTCATCATTGCTGTCAGGAGGGAAAGGAGCTGGAAAATTGTCAGATTGGAATTCAGTATGAAGAAGTTTTTTGCTTACCATTAGAAGGACCAGGGATGGTAGAGCTAGTGGTAGTAGCAGTGTGGGCACTCTTTTTTGAAGGGTATAATTTGTGGACCAGTCTGGGGATCAGGATAGATGGCCTGGATCTTTTGGTGCTGGTGGAATGTGGATCAGGTTGTGGAGAAGAAGAAGATGTTGCAGAGGACAATGGACCAGGTCTGAATCAAGTCTTCTTTCTAGAGTTGCAGGCATCACAGGAGGTTCAGTAGGGATGAGCCGGTGGTGAGATGGTACAGATGAGATAATTGTCAATGCAGTATTGGCAGGGGCCCATGTCAGTAGCAGATTTGGAGAGAAAGCTGAACATGGTGGTTGTGGTAAAGGAGAATGTAAACATTCTTTATTGGAGGGAGGATGTGGTCTTCCAACATTGGCAAAGACCTTTGTTGGTTTATTTGGTGTCGTTTTGGTATGCCTAAAATGTTACTGTTTTAATAATTAGGTGTTTTTCTGGAATTACACAGCAAATATTAGGAATATGGGGATCTGGAGGCTACTATTGGATAGCCCTGGTTTTTCTCTATATTTTATGTCTTGTGGACATTTTTCATAGCATAAGCATTTGGGGGATAATTATTCACTTTTCATTTTTAAAAGATTGCTGTTGAATTTTGTTTTTTGTGTTTTATGGGCTAACCTTAAGTCTTGGGGTTAAGTGCTTAGTACCATTGGAATGAGCGGAATTTTCTCTACATTTCATGTCTCAATGTTGTAATAGCGTAATTATGTGTTTTAAGGGTTTTAGTAGTTGTAGGTGAATTTTCTAAGTAGTTTGGGTGTTTTTTGTGGTTTTCTGACTTTGGGGTGGTCAGGCCGCTTCAGGTGGGCTTCCCAGTGTCCGGCGGACCACCTGCCTCAGTGCTAGAGTGCTGGGAAGTGCTTCTAGGGATGTTTTATGCAATTTGGTGGTCTGGAATGCCGGATTTACAGGTGTGCATGGGCTCTTGATTAGTAGTCTGTGTGTATATAGTGAAAAAGACAGTTTGGGGCAATTTTAATTATCATACAACCATCCGGAGGTGATATCCTTGTTCCTCACTCAGTTTTCACTTTTTTCTGGCCACAATTTGGCTGTGTTTGTTGCAAGTGAGTTCTTCATTTAACTTAACTTAACAACTGTTTTTCTCTGTTATAGTCATGCAAGCTATAGCAAGTATTATTGCTGTCTCTGGTGTGGATTTGCAACCTACATCAAGTATCATTGCTTTCTCTGATGTGGACATTAGTCTACATTTCAGTTCTTTGGTTTGGAAGTCTGTCTGGAGACTACTTTCTTGACTGATCAAGCAGTCAAGTGTATTTGGAAAAGGTGCTTTTGGTAACAGGAACCAATTTACTGTAACAGGTAAGTCTCACCTGTTTTTTCTAAAGGGACAGGGGGTTTTCTCTCTGGTTTTACTCCAACTCCCTTGGTCAAGGCCTATAGCTAGTACTATAGGATTGTCTACACTGTCAAGATGAAAAAAGTGTCAAGAAAAAAAAGGTAGCAATAGTAAAACAAATAGGCTTTAAGTAGCACTCAAAGAAAGGAGTAGCAAGTAAGATCTGAAACGGGGAAGTTATTTGCTCAGCCCGGATGGTTTCACTGCTGGCAGGGACTCATGTGGTGAGCATAGGTTATACAATAGGTACAAAGTTGGTACTGTACCTATTATTAGGTCAGGAATCTCAGGAAACATAAGATATGTGGAAGAGAGTGGAATTTCAGGCACTAATAGTAGTTCTTGTCTAGATGTATCAGGCACTATTAGAACCAAGACTTACACTAACTAATTTATATAGACTATTGAGACATTTAGATACTTTTTAAAACTCTTGTATATCACTAAACTTATGTAGGAAACCAAGTAGGGAAAAAGAGCATAGAGGTAGAGAGCTGAACATGCAGGTGTATCTAAACAGCACTCATTTATTGGTGTAAGAGTAGTAGCAGTGAGTAGGTAGAAGTATAGAAGAGTATTGTAGAGTAGAAGTGTGTTTACACTACAGTATAGAGTACAATAGATAAAGAGGAAAAACTGATTTATTTTATTAATTTTTTATTTTTTGTACATAACAGAGTGCATACCAGAAGTAGCACTGTAGATTTATTTTCTTGCAACAGTAAGGATAGTATTGAATAGAGTGCTTCAAGAGGGAGTGACTGAGAATACTAGACCTTACTGAGAATAGATCTATCCAACATTTTGATTACATATATTAAAATATATATTTCCTTTTTTCTTAACAAAAATCTCTATAAGTTACTCTATTCTCAGCTCCAACAAGGTTAAATAAACTTACTTATAATATGTGCTTTCACTGTCTTTATAATTAGAGTGGCAGGCACTTTTTTTTAATAGTTTTTTTTCTGTTTGGAAAGAAGAACCAACCCATCTCCAAATGTGTCTATAGCTTAGTATTATAGAACTGTTTCTTTCTACAAGTGTTGTCCTAAAAGTGGCAGCCAGATTGTAAGTATTTTAATCATTGCTTTTTTTCAGGGTTTTGTCAAAGAGGATGTAATGAAGCTGCCACTTCAGAGGAAGAGTTGTAGGGTCTACAACAAGTGGAATGAGCTGTTATAAAAGGATAGCTTAGGGATGTATTAAAAGAATATAGTTTGTATTTTTTTTATTTGTTTTTTTATTATAATTTGAAAGGGTAGTATAGAACCTACAGAAACTACCTCTAAAGTCACTCATGAAATGGTAAAATCTCCCAATTTTGCAGCAACTTTACCACCTAGGGTCTCAAAAATTATTAGGTGCAAGGATGAAAGCTTGCAATTTACTGGAATCAACACTCAGAAGTTTTTGAGGAGGTTTGAGCAAGTGGCAGAAGTACATGGAGCATTGGATTATGATATGGTGTGTCAAGTGTTCTTTTTTGTTGCAAATGAATGTAAAGACAATCTAGAGGAACTGGATGGTCATGAGAAGAGGTACTGGACAGAATTAAAAGTGTATATGCTGAAAATATGGCCTAAAATTACTGAGGAGACAAGGTATATAATTAAGGACCTAAATGTCTTGGTGAACAGAGTAAAGGCAAGAGGGGGTATTAGAGACCCTAAAGATTTTAAAAAAAAATTGTCAAGAATTTGATCAGGTTGCAGATTATTTGGTTAGTAACAAAACTTTAGTGATTCTAGTGCATTGTTACCTTGGATTTGTGAGGTGCTAGCACCTGAGGTTGAAGATTGGGAAAAAAGGTGCCATGATTATGAAGGTAAACTGGTTAGGAAGAAAAACGGGGATTATGAGTACCCAGGATTAGAGGCTGTGGAGACAGAGTTGGAAGCCAAGATGAAGTTACGTTTGGTAGAGTGCCAAGCAGCTAGGTTTTCCTTGAAGGATGAAGAGGAAGTAGAGATTTTGCTTAATAATGGATCACCTTCTTCAACACTGACCCCAAAAGCCAAGACAAAATCACGGGATGCAAGTTCAGTAATGGCTAGGTTCAAAGAATTTGAGAAGAAATTAAAGTAAGCAGCTAAAAGCAAGCCTAGATTCACTCATCAGTTGTCATGATTTTCTTCTATGTTATGTTATTATTGTAATAAGGAAGGACATATGAGAATGTGGTGCAATGCGCTTCAGAAGGATAAAGAAGAAAAAGTTGTTTTTGAAAAGGGAGCAGCGCTAATGTTAGAAGATGGTACAAAACGTGTGATAGATAAGGATTGAGGGATGTGAGCCAAAGTCATCAATTGTATTAATAAAACGGCTATGGAAGTAAAGGCTAGTAAGGACAAGGAGTCCGTAGATGAAAACTTGAAATCAGTCAATTTTTCAGTAACCTGTTCTGTATTCTACTTTAAGGTTAAATGAGGAGCAGTTGCAGTGCCACTAACTACAGCCCATTTGGAGCTGTTTGCAGCAAAGCATAAGAAGATGGCCCCACTAACTTTTAGTAGGCCAAGGAGAGCAGGCGTTAAGTACGCAAATCCTGAGGATATTGAAGAAGTAGGATATACTACAAGGGAGAATGCGCCAGTACTGCTTGAAGATGTTGAAATGGAGGATGAATCTGGGAATAAGATAAATTATCATATGAATCAGTGCATTGAAGAACATCCATTAAAAGAACCAGAAGTAGTGCAACAGAAAGAAGTACCGGTGTAGACAATACTATAGTACTATCTATAGGCCTTGAACAAGGTAGTTGGAGTAAAACTGGAAAGAAAAACCCCTGTCGCTTTGAGAAATACCAGGTGATATTTATTTGCTACATAAAATTAGAGACTGTCACAATACCCCTTCCAAAACACTTCTTGACTTCTTTACAAGTCAAGAAAGTATCCAATAGTAGACAACTAAGAACCAAAGAACCAGAAAAACTAAAATGCAGAGAAATCCACACCAGAAACCAAAGACACAGTGCACTTGTTGCACAACCACAGAAAAATACTTGATGTAGGTTGCAAAGCTACAACAGAGAAATCATTTTCCAGAGTTGAGTTAAATGAAGAACTAACCTTGCAACAAACACAGCCAATTGTGGCCAAAAAACATTGAAAACTGAGTGAGAAAAAATGATATAACTATCAGATGATTGTATAATAATTAAAGTTGCCCCAAAATGTCTTCTTCAGTATGTACACACAGACAAACTATTTAAAAATCCATGCATAGCAAATAATTTGGCACATTTGACCATTAAATTGAATAAAAACAGTCTAGAAATGCTCCCCAGCCTTCTATAACCGAGGCAGGCAGACCTTCCAGAAGCCAAAAAACCACCAAAAACATCTAATAAAGCCCAAAATACTTATAAAAATCCACCACGACTACTAAATCCCTTAAGATACAAAATTAAGCTAAGACAACATTGGGAAATAAAATATAGAGCCAAATTAGCTCTAATTAATGGTACTAAGCACTTAACCCTAAGACTTAAGATTATCCCTTGAAATACAAAAAACAAAATTAAACAGCTATCTTTTAGAAATGTAAAATGAGGAAATGACCCCTTAAAGCTTGAAGTATGAAAAATATCACAAGATATAATATATAGAGAAGACCATGGGCTATCCAATGGTAGTATCCACATACCCATAATCCCAAAATTCACTGAATAAAACCAAAAATAGCATGTAATTCATCAACCAATGTCAATTAAGACATACACAAATAGCGCAAAACAGAACAACAAAGACCTCTGCAAAAGTTGGAAGACCACATCCTCCCTCAAATTGAGAATTGCCACATTCTCCTCCATTGCATCCACCATGTTCAGATTTTTTTCAAAATCTGCCTCTGACATGGGCCCTTGCCAATACTGTATTGACAACAATCTGATATGCACCATCACACCACCAGCTCATCCATACAGAACCTCTAGTGACGTCTTCCAATCCAGAAAAAAAACTTGCTTCAGACCTGGTCGATTATCATCTTCAACAGCTTCACCTCCACCTCAAACTGGTCCACTTCTACCAGTACCAAAAGTTACATGCCATCCATCCTGATACCCAGATTAGTCAACAGACTACACCTGTCAAGGGATCCTTTTGATCTAGAAGTTTATTCAGGGTTTATACAAGGAATTTTGGGGGTTTAATGAACTCTCAGAGTAAATTACGTATTTCTTTAATCAATATGATTGGTTCACTCAAATAATAAGAGGTAGATGTAACTATTAATATAAATTATAGACTAGAATTACGATAATGTAAATACTAATTTTATAAATTATAGAAATAATAATTGGTTTTGTTGTAAATGTAATAAGTAAGTAAGTAAGGAATGAATTTGAAAGTTACAAATGTGAGGGCCTTTTATAGGCAAACATGAGGGAATAAAAGATAAGAAAATTGCAACATCTATTACAAGAGTGTGAGAAAAAAGATGACTAATAGGGGTATATATATAATATAAAATAAAAGATAGATTAATTGGTACGTCAACAAGGCACTATGTTTATTGGTAATAAAGCATGAGTTCCCTTGAAATGTCACAATTAATACAACATAATTTTTGTTAATTATATTGACTTCATGGAAATGCAGATCTCTCAGTTAAGTAATATAATAATTTTAAGGTTTTTAAATTATAATTTTATTATTAATCTTTATTCCCATTTAACTGCATTATTGAGCACGGTGTTTAGGGAGTAAAAATATATGGGACATAAATTATTTATACTAATTAATATACTTAACTAGTTAGTTGTAAGTAATACATAAATAAGTAATTAATTATTAGTAAGAAGAAGGGGCATGGCTTCATCTCAGTAAAATAATTAATTATTTTACTGGGTAACTCTAGTAGCCTGGCTGACAACACCCTTCAAAGAAGAGTACCAACACCACTACAGCAACCACCTCCACCATGCTTGGTGCATCTAATGGTATAAAGCTTTTATTCCTTCCTTCTACTTCTAAAACTGATGATTTCTCAGTTCCTCCAACTTCCGATGTAGACAATCCTATAGTACTAGCTATAGGCCTTGACCAAGAGAGTTGGAGAAAAACCAGAGAGAAAATCCCCTGTCCCTTTAGAAAAATAGAGTGAGATTTACTTGCTAAAGTAAGTTGGTTCCTGTTTGCTAAAGCCCCTTTTTCAACACACTTGACTGCTTGATGAACCAAGAAAGTAGTCCACAGACAGACTACCAGACCAAAGAACTGAAATGTAGACCAATTTCCACACCAGAGAAAGCAAAGATACTTGATATAGCATGCAAGACTACACCAGAGAAAACAGTTGCCAAAGTTGAGTTAAATAAAGAACTAACCTTGCAACAAACACAGCCAATTGTGGCCCAAAAACAGTGAAAACTGAGTGGGGAACAATGATATCATCTCCAGATAGTTGTATGATAATTAAAGTTGCCCCAAACTGTCTTCTTCACTATGTACACACAGACAACTATCTAAGAGCCAATGCACACCCACAAATTTGGCGCCTGTACCTGCCAAATTGAATAAAAACCCTCCAGAAGCGCTCCCCAACCTTCTAAAACAGAGCCCGGCCAGCCGTCCAACGTCGGAGGCGCCGCCTGAAGCAGCCCGGCCTCCCTGAAGCCAGAAAACCAATAAAAACACCTAATATACTTAGAAAAATTAGCTACAACTACTAAAACCTTTAAAACACGGAATTTCACTATAACAACATTGGGACATGAAATATAGAGCTAAATTAGCCCTATCCAATGGTACTAAGTACTTAACCCTAAGACTTAAAGTTAGCCCATAAAACATGAAAAACAAAATTAAACAGCTATCTTTTTAAATAAAAAAATGAGGAAATGACCCCTTAAAACTTAGAATATGAAAAATGTCTACAAGACATGAAATATAGAGAAAAACCGGAACTATCCAATTGTAGTACCCACATACCCGCAGACCCGATATCCACGGAATAAAACCAGAAAAATACCCAATTCCTCAACAGATGTCAATTAAAACATGCACAAACAGCGCCAAATCACACAACAAAGGCCCCTTCCAATGTTGGAAGACCACATCCTCCCTCCAATTAATAATTTCCACATTCTTTCTTCATCAAACCACAATGTTCAACCTTCTTCCCAAATCTGCCTCTGAAATGGGTCCTTGCCAATACTGCATTGACAATAATCTAATCTGCACCATCACACCTCCGGTCCATCCATACAGAACGTCCTGCAATGTCTTCCAATCTAGAAAGAAGTCCTGCTACAGACCTGGTCCATTATCTTCTGCAACAGCTTCACCTCCACCTCAACCTGGTCCATCTTCTACCAGCACTAAAAGATCTGGGCCATCCATCTTGATTCCCAGATTAATCAAAAAGCTACACCCTTCACATAAGAGTGCCAAAACCACTAAAACAACAAGTTCCACCATCCCTGGTCTATCTGATGGTAAAAACTTCTATTTCTTCTTTCCACTTTATAAAACTGATGACTTCTCAGTTCCTTCATCTTCTGACAGTGATGATAACAATGTAGGATCCATTGAGCCACCAACACCAAACATATTTCCAGCAATTAAGGCCAAATTCCAACAACACACATCTCAACAGAAACACCTTCTGCTAAGCTACTTCCAATCCTCTCCTGCTAGAGATCCACAGGACATTGAGAACAGAAAACACCTCATTCACCAGTTCAAGGCTAATTCTGAACACTTCATTTCATCTCTTGATTCCCTCTGTAATTCCACTAGCACTTGAGTTTGATTCAGAAAAGAAAAATTGCCCACACCCTCTATAGGATGTAATCACAAACAACCCTCAGTTTTAAGTCTTGGGGGACCATCCTCATTTTATAGTCTTGGGGGACTCAAAAACCCTCAGTTTAAAGTCTTGGGGGACTCAAAAACCTAAATCATAAACCCAGAACCAGAGATCAACCACATTAAGACACAGAGAAAAAACTAACATTCTGGGGTAATTGTGAATAGAGCTTCCAGCCCATCAATTACCCCCAAACTTGCCTTTGCTAAATTCAGAGGCTCTCCCTGTGGATACCCTCTGCCAATCTTTCAAAATATTCCAACAACAAAAATCATTCTTCAGTTTATAGTCTTGGGGGACTACACCATCAAACAATCCTCAGTTTTAAGTCTTGGGGGACTAACACAGTGTTCAGTTTAAAGTCTTGACGGACTAATCTTGATAAAGTCTTGAAACCAGCCAGTTTAAAGTCTTGAAGGACTGACAGAGTTTTTCATAAAATAGACGCAGCCAATTTCATACAGAACACACCTACAGCCAAACTGCTGAACTTCCACCTTCACTTCATCATCTACCCATCACTGACAAAAATCTCCTTCTTATCTCTTTCCATCATCCTTTCTCACCACAGATCTTGGCTGGATCCCCTGATGTTGACCCCTCTACTCTTCCTTGCTTCACTGCTCTCAAAGACTATTCCTGAAAACAGTGCATCCACATGTGCAGACCTTGCACATTCACTCTTCCAACTCCTGAAGCCAAATTCTACAACAGGGCTTGTGATTCTTGTTGCTTCAAAAAGAAGAAATGTGACAGAGATGCCAACTACCCTATTTATCCTCCTTCACCTTCTTATAAATACCTCTCCATATCCCCTACCAGATCCCCAGAGCTTGGTCCATCCTCTTCCTCTTTATCCTCAACACCATCCAGAAGATCCAGGAACTCAGCTTCCAGAACTTTTCCCAAAAGACCAGCCTTAGCTTCCCAAGAAAAAGCTTTTATCTCTGGTAAATTAGCTCCAAAAGCTTCAAAATCAGCTCCTAGGCTTCTAGACCGGGTCCAGGTGGCCTGCCCGCCTCACTAGAAAGTGAAAATCAGGCTCAAAACCTCCAAAAACAACCAGAAAAAAGCTAAATTCCTCCAAGCAACAAAAACAACTCCACGCAATTACCTCCCACTGCTCCCAGAGAAATGCAGCCAACCCTTCCAAGGTATAGAAACTCCAAAATTTCCCAAACTTCTAGGAGACCTGCCAGAGGACCCCAGGAAGAAACCAGAGCACCCAACACTGCACCAAAGCAACAACTTTGTCCCCAGTTAAGACAACAAAACAACACCTCTCCTCTGTCAGCCAACTATTCTTCTGACAGTTCCATTCCCTCCAAAGCTCCATCTTATAAAAACCCCGGTACTCCATCACCAGCACCTCATCCAACTGAATCAAGCAGAAATATTAACAACAGCAACAACAGACCTGCTGCTCCAACTAGGCCCCAGGAAAATAAGTCTCCTAGTTCACCTTCTCAAAACCTTTCAGAGGAAGACCAAGAGAATCCATATCTTTCCCTTATTGATTCACCTACTATGACCATTCTAAAATCTTCAGATGTCCCAATTCCGGCTGCTTACAAATTTGATGAGCTTCCAATCTGTAAGTACCACATTAATTCATCCAATTTCTTCAACAAAAATAATTACTGATCCAATTCTTCTTGTCTAGTTGGCACCCCTCCTCCTGAATCTAATATTGGAGTTGGCCAAACTCTAGAAACTTCTTTGACCCTGGATTATGGAGACATGAAACAACACCTCAGCACCATGTGTTCAAACATGCTGAAATCCTTTGGCCTCCATGGACCTTTGAATGACTTTGAAAAATCCCTGAGAAGGAACCTGTTGGACGACCACTGGAAGATGTCTAGAATCATTAAGCACACCTTCCAGCACTCCATTCCTACCTCTTCTTCTTCCTCCTCTGAACTTCCCTCTAATCCAATTCCTGCCCATTACAATCCATATAATCTGTTCAGCAGGATGCACTTCAAAGAACACAGTGCTTCCCACAACCCCAACAAAAAACAGAAACAACATCATAATCCGGACCAGCCTCCAGAAGCTTCATCATCTAGACAATGAGCTCCTGCGAAAATATTAGAAACATAATAGTAAATAAATAATAAAAACCAATTAATAACTATAGATTCTATTTAATTTTTTTTTTTAACAAATGGTATCCCCCAGCCAATTGATGAGCTGATCACCTGATACCTTGCCCACATCCAAGTGCAACTTGATGTGGATACACCTTAAAAAATTTAAAAAATTTGAAATAACACTACGCAATATAGGAGGTGGACTTGCTAGCAAGTCCTCAACCTGAACTCAGATGGAACTCAGATGGAACTCAGACTGAACTCATACTGAACCCATACTGAACTCTACTTGAACACCCACCTAAAACTGTTCTTCTGAGTGGTGTTCATTCCTGATTGTATGGCTCCTTTATCAATAGCTCAATGTGTGTTCAATCTATAGTGAGTTTGGGTCCAAGGTTGCAGACTTGCTAGCAAGTCCGCCCCCCATATTGTGTGGTGTAAAAAACATAAATTAAGGGTAATAATGAGAATAAAAAATAAAAAATGACATTAATGAAGATAAAAATAAAATAAAATAAAATGATAAAATAGCATTTCCCGGCCAATTGATAAGCCTTTCCCCACCAATTCTTGCCCACATCCAGGTGACCCTGATTTGGTAACACCCTATTTTTTTAATTTTATAAATTTTAAAAAACCCCATAAAAAAATTAAAAGAAAAAAAAAGAAAAAAGAAAAAAGAAAATAATCTGAAACTACTATCTAGCAAAAACATAACTACAAAATCAAAGACAGTCCAGCTCCATAGATGGTCCAATAAGAGAAAGTCCGGTCCATAGAAACGATCACTGGGTGGGCTCTCTCCAATAAGTAAAAATGATGGGAGACCACCAGTAATCCACCCCCAATCCGAAAGAACCAAAGATAAAGAAGCCAGTCCCAAACCAGTTTAAAGTCATAGTGGACTTGAAATCTGAATAATAAAAAACAGAACTAGAATTCAACTGGAACAAACAAAAGACTTGAGACACACATTCTGGTGTAACTGTTATACAGAGCAGCCAGCTCATCATTTACCCCCACACTTGCCAAAATAAAATCTAGAAGCCCCCCCTGGGTGCCTTCTAACAAAAACACAACATCCAACACAATAAACAAAAACCAATAAGAGTGAAGAGTCCAGCACTTGAAGAACAAAGGAATTTCCAGTTTAAAGTCATAGAGGACTAGAACCTGTGAAAAGAAATCAATACTAGGGTTCAACCAAATTAAGAGAAGGGGTTGGAAACAGACAATCTGAAGTAACTGTTCTACAGAGCAGCCAGCCCATCAGTTACCCCTACACTTGGCAAGATCAAATCTAGAAGCCCCACCCATGGGCACCTTCTAACAGAAAGTTTCCAACACAAATAGTTTCTCTGCAACACCAAAAATCCAAAATTCAAAGAATGTTTCATAGTTTATCCTCATTGCGGAGTCAATCTTCTTCATGCCTAGTGCCTCTGGGATAGAACCTCTTCACCTGGTCTGCAGCCACTCTTTTTTCAAGACTGCACAATCCAACTCCTCCAAAACATAAGAACCTCCAGACACATGAGATCTGACTCTGTAAGGTCCATTCCATCTGTCAGCAAACATTTTTCCCCACTGACTCTCCAAACTTCTATTATACACCAAGACCAAAAAACCAGGTTTCAAGGGATTCCTGAGCCTATGAGCCAACTTCTTGTCCCAGTACCTGACTGATTTATTCCTAATCTTCATCAATCTAGAGTATACCTTCTCCTGAAATTCCTCTCTACATTCCAACTTTTGCATCCTGGCACAGAGCAAATCTTCTGTTGAGTGCACGTCATCCCAATCAATTCCAAGATAAGAGACAGCTTCCAAGTCCACTGGTAGAACAGCTTTATGACCAAACATTAACTCATAAGGAGAATATCCAGTTTTGCTCTTCACAGTGACCCTATCAGCAAATAACACCAAGGGTAAATAATGCCGCCAGTTTTCAGCACTATCCCCACACATCTTTACCAAAGCATTCTTGCTAACTTGATCGCCTCTTTCAACCATGCCTTCAGCTTCAGGATAATAAGGTGTAGCCACTCTAACTTTAGAACCAACACTAGCCACAGCTTCTTTAAATTTGGCACCAAACTCTGGCCTGCCATCAACATTCACCAAATTCATCAACCCATACCTATAAATCCACTCCTTCTTCAAAAACTCTGCCACATTCTTGGCAGTCAAATTAACCAGAGGCACTGCCTCAACCCAACCAGACAAATCAACTCTGGCAACAATTAATTATTTATACCTGCCTTCTTTAATATGGACAGCATCCAGACTGACTCTTCCAAAAACAGTTGTTTCACCAGTAGCACGGCTGACCTCTTTAGGTTTCAAGTGACTTCTTCTTTGACATTCTTCACAAGATTGAACCCAACCCTGCACAGCCAACTTCATCCCTGGCCACCAAAATCTGTCAGCTACTCTTCTATAAGTCTCCCCAAAGCCTCTATGACCAAGGTCTTCATGAAAATACTTCAACACAACTTCTTGACCCTTCTTCTGAGTCACCACAACTTGAGGATTAGGATGCCTTCTCCTCATCAACCTTTTTCCTGACACATAAAATCCAGGACTCTTCTTCTTAATTGCCAACCAAGTATCATCATCACAACTATCTGGCCTCTCCAAGGTCAACAGATATTCCACCAAAACAAAATAAAACCCAGACTGACCCCAGGTCTCATCTTCAAAATTAAACAAAACAACATCCAAGGGTACAACTCTGTCATCAAAATCACCAGTGTGAACATGAGCCAATTGACCAGTCCAACCAGGACACCAATCCTTAAATTTTGGCACATCCTTCACTTTCCACTGAACCTTGTGAGAATCCAGTTCACTAAGAAAAATCCCTTTTTCAATTTTGAGCTGTCCCAAACAACAACTCCATCTTCATCAACAAAAACATCCCGATCACCAGAATCAAGATCAGATCCAGCCAGTTTAGCCTCTTGGGGGAGGTCAGGAAAATCTTCAGCACCTTCAGTGTGGCCCTAACCACCAGAACATCTTCATCAAACTCTTCAGCCTCAGAATCTTCATCTGTATGTGGCCTCCTTGATAATCCATCAGGAATCATAATAGTTTTGCCTGGTTTGTGTACCAGGTCAAAAGAAAAATGTTGAATAAATGCCACCCACCTAGTCATTGGAGCATTTGGAAGACTAGGTGTATTGATCATCTGAACTAAAGATTTTACATCCACCTGCAGCTCAAAATGCTGCCCCCACAAAACAGTCTGTAGCTTCTTTAAAATTTTTTCTACACCACACAATTCCAATTTAGGTTGAGAATACCTAGATTCCACCTCATTAAACACCACAGACTCATATCTTACTGGCCTGACCCTCCCAGTTTTATCTTCCTGAGAAAAAACAGCACCAACAGCAATATAGCTTGAGTCCACTTCCAGATAAATTTTTCCAGCACCAATGCCATAATCCAACTTATGAAGAACAATATCTTCCCCAACAACCCTTTTCAACTTCTGAAAAGCCTCTTCACACTCTTCAGTCCATTCCCAATCTGCATCTTTCCTGGTCCACCTCCTTAAAGGTGAAGCCAACAAAGAAAAATCCTTAATAAAAATCCTGAAATATACACATACACCCAAAAATCCCCTGACTTCAGTAGTTTTTTAGGCCGCGGCCATGACTGGATTTTATTAATCTTCTTCTTTGCCATAATCCTTCCCTCTTTACATACCACATGACCCAGAATTTCCAAAGAAGGAACACAACAACAGAATTTTGACCCTGAAATAGTCAAACCATCCTCTTCAATCCTAAACAACACTCTTTCTAGAGTTATTGCATATTCCCAAACAAACCTCCTTATGCCAGGGTTATCGGCTAACACCTCATTATCATAATAAGTGGATGGTCCTTTAATTCCACCATCATCAATAAAAATACCACATGAGTAGGAACCTCATCCTGCAAAATCCAAGCCATCTGTGCTTGATATACCACCACTGAATTAGTTGCTCCTTGAGGAAAACTAGCAAGTTGAAATCTTCCCAAAGGAGTCTCAAAAGTTGTGAGAGGCCTTGAATCCGTATGAAGTTCCCTCTCATCATAACCACCCATATTATCACCCAAACCATAACACACCCTTCAAGAAAAAGCTTAAACAAAATCCTCTGCACTTGGTGGCATACCAGCATCCTTGATAGTGACTCTATTCAAGGCTCTAAGATCATGAACCACCCTCAACTTTCCATTCTGCTTCTTTACACAGAAAACCAGACTTGAGTAACTGGATGTCAATTGCTCATATAACCCAGTCCTGACTCTTTCCCTAAAAATCTCCACAAAATCGTCTCTGATAGCAGCTGGAATTGGAATAGGTTTAATTTGACAAGGTTCATGACAAACCACAGGAATCAAGTAAGGTTCCCCATAAGAGTGCTTCAATACACCCCTTTCCTCCTAATCAAAGTCCACAGCTTTTTCCCTTAGCACAATAATGTGCAAAAATAACTTCTTTTCTTCCTCAGACAACCACCCATCAGGACCAAAATTAACAACTTTCAATCTTTCCACAGTCACCCTAGCCATCTCTACAAATTCTGGAGGATTCTTCACCAAAGGAGTACAGTACGGATCACTTGACAAAGGAGGTCTCTTCAAGGGAGGATTCAAACCCACAGGCATAGGCTCATTAAAAGGCCTAATCTTCTGCGCTACCTTCTTATACTTTGCTGCTCCACTTTCATTTTGAGGGATCTTCAGGAAATCTTCACCACCAGACCTGGAACAAAAAACAAGGGTTTCCCCATTGCTCACATGTGTGGCCAAGGTAATGTTTTTGAAAGGTGTAGAAGAAACCCTAGCGGTGCACAATTGGGAGGACTTACTTTTACACCCCAATCTCACCACTCCAAAACTTTTCCACAATACCAAATCTTCATCCTCACTTCCATCTTCCAAATCTTCAAATCTTTATTCATCTTCAGAATCAAATCTTTTAAAATTGTGCAGTTTATCCTCATGCTGGAGGCCCAAAAATTGATCTTGATGATCTTCTTTCTTCATTATCTTCAGATTTTTTTCTTGATTTTCTTGAATTATCTTGAAATTTTTTTTCTTCTTTTCTTGAGTTTTCTTCTGTCCTACAAAAATAACCAGGGGTTTCCCCAACGCTCACATGTGTGGCCAAGGTAATGTTTTTGAAAGGTGTAGAAAAAACCCTAGCGGTGCACAATTGGGAGGACTTACTTTTAGACCCCGATCTCACCACTCCAAAACTTTTCCGCATATCTTTCAATAAAGATATATAACCAATCTTCATCCTTGATCTTGAATTAAAAATAATTGAGAATCTTGAGAGAGAACAGAGACTTGATAAAAAACTTGAAGAATACTTTCAGAGAAGAGAAACATTAAAAAAAGAAGTTTTAAAATCCACTTGGTATATCTCCAAGGGATCTGACCTACTACAACCTGGGATTTCCTCTTCTTGGGGAGAGGTTGTAGCACTAGGGTGATCAGCCCTGATTACTCTAAAAAAGACAGACTCTCAATAGAGCCTTAGCCACACTCCAGAAAACCAGAGGCAGAACCAACTTCTTTCCTTCTCCTGCAACAATCCAAGCACTGGCACATTGAAGATAAACCAGGCCTGGTCTCCCAACCATCCTCTCCAGGGGATGATAACCTCATGTGAAGCCTCCTTTTGTCTTCACCAGTCAACTACAATCTGATTCCCAAATAAAATTGATAACCAATTCTTGCCTGAAAATCCATCAAGAATGGCCCACCCAAAACAGCTTTAACTTTTCCCTTAGCAACATAGATATGAACCTTCCCTGAGGCTCCACCAACATCTAACTTCACAAACTCTGAAGTTCCAGCCAATTCAGTGACATGGCCACCGATCCCTCTCAAATTCCCACCAATACCAGTTTTGATGGGGAGGCCCAAATTAGTTTCCTCAAACAAAGAAATCAGGTTTATCTGAGAACCTGAATCCACCAATGCCCTTACCTCCCTGCCATTCAGAGTGACATTGACATATCCCAGAGGAGCAGAAAAATGAGTTTCCAACCCCTCACCAAACATTTCCACAGAATCACAGATGTATTCCACCTCCCCAGAAGAAACTCTTCTCCTGGTCAACAACTTTTTCTGTCTATCAGCCAACCCTGGACTGATAGCATACAATTCCCCATAATATAGGGAAACCTGACACTGATTCATCCTTTCCAAGACAGAGTCCATAACATTAACTTGACCAGAAACTACTTGCCTCTCAAAGTGAGCTCTTTGCTTCACTACCTTGGTCCTAGAAGCTTCTCGAGGAACAGCACTACCAGCAGATTTACCATCAACAGGAAGCAGACCAGATCTCTTACCAAAACCTCTAACTCCAGCAGGCTTTGACAATCAAGCCAAAGGGACATTTTCCTCAGAGTCATAATCAACCTCCATTGGCATTGGCTCACCATTCAAGTCCAATGAACCAAAAATAGGGGGGCCCATGTCTGCGATTCCCTTCTGCATCTTGTAAAGCTCCTCTTTGCTGTACTTCTTCCTAGATGCACTCAGCTTAGGATCCACCTTTGAAGCCTTTGGCTTTGGTTAGGCCTGAGAACTGCTCTTAGGCTTTCCCACCTTTCCTGCTTCCACATCATAAACACCAGCCAAGCATTCACCACTTGACTGTCCACCACAAGAATACAACTCTAAGCCATCAAAGGAAGTAGAAAAAGAGACCTTATTAACCTCCTTCCCCTTTCCCTTGACATCATCAACCTCCTTACCATAAGACTTCCCCTGATCAGGAATCTCCTCAAACCTTGGCCTCCTTTGATTGAGACCACCCTTTCTCCTGACCAAATCAACAGGAGCCTTCCCCTCACTGGGCTTCACAAATGATCCATCAGGGAACTTGAAAACCCTTCCATCAAATTCCACCTTTCCTTCAGACACATCCCTGTTCAATGCCCCCTCCTGCTGCAATAAGAGCAGACCCAAGGATCACTCCTACCAGCCATCCTATCAAAATCTCTAGGCTGAGAAGGTGCCTTATTGACCTTCTTAGCCTCCTGAAAAAAAATATGCAGCTGCTTTGTGAGATCAGCCAACTGCTCCACCACTGGGTCCCTCTCCTGTTTGGGAAGCTGTACAATATTCTTCTCCTCCTTCTTCTCCCTAACTTCCTCTTCAGCCATGGCCTCACTGACTTCGCTGACATATTTGGCACACCCCTCCTGATAGGTGTCCACAGCCAATAACTTCAAATGGGCCTAAACAGCCTCCTTCACCTTATCCAAGGCAGGCAACTTCTGGTCCCCATTAGAAAGAGTATTCATCAAGTTCTTCCCTAAAAGCTCCTTAAACACATCCATCCTGACATCTCTAGCCAGGGAAGACCAAAAAACATCCTTGGCAGCATTTTCATGTGCCAGCTCCTCTACTTCCACCAAGTATTCCACCACAGGATCAAACTGTAGCAGGAACTTCATGTAACTATTCAAGTTACCAACACCACCATAAGATTGCCATTCACTGAAAACCTTGTTCAGTTCCACCATAGTGAACCTGACACCCCATCTATCCACCATCTCCCTACACAACAATTTCCAATCCCTCTTCTTGTAGCCAGGCATGGCCACAACCTCCTTCTCCACTGCCCTATCACCAATGAAGAAAATAATCTGCTTCACCATGTCCAGGTAGGAAGCACCATCCACACCAGCAGCAGTTTCATACTTCTCCAGAAACCACTTCACATCTTTCCCATTAAACTTGTTACCATCCCAAGTTTTAATCCTAACACACTCCCTAACCATCACAGCAGGAGGACTATCCCCCCCACTGACAGTCACCACAGGAATAGAAGGGCCAGAAGCCATTCTTCCAGTTCAAAACACCAAAAAGAGCCAACCAAAGAAAGCAGAGATTCAAAAGAACTAGCAAGTTCTACCCCAGGTTGGGCGCCAGAAATGTAGACAATCCTATAGTACTAGCTATAGGCCTTGACCAAGGGAGTTGAAGAAAAACCAGAGAGAAAATCCCCTGTCCCTTTAGAAAAATAGAGTTAGATTTAATTGCTAAAGTAATTTGGTTCCTGTTTGCTAAAGCCCCTTTTTCAACACACTTGAATGCTTGATGAACCAAGAAAGTAGTCCACAGACGGACCACCAGACCAAAGAACTGAAATGTAGACTAATGTCCACACAAGAGAAAGCAAAGATACTTGATATAGCTTGCAAGACTTCACCAGAGAAGACAGTTTCCAAAGTTGAGTTAAATGAAGAACTAACCTTGCAACAAACACAGCCAATTGTGGCCCAAAAACAGTGAAAACTGAGTGAGGAACAATGATATCACCTCCGGATAGTTGTATGATAATTAAAGTTGCCCCAAACTGTCTTCTTCACTATGTACACACAGACAACTATCTAAGAGCCCATGCACACCCACAAATTTGGCACCTGTCCCCTCCAAATTGAATAAAAACCCTCCAGAAGCGCTCCCCAACCTTCTACAACAGAGACGGGCGGGCTGCCCGACGTCAGAGGCGCCGCCTGAAGCAACCCGGCCTCCCTGAAGCCAGAAAACCAATAAAAACACCTAATCTACTTAGAAAAATTAGCTACAACTACTAAAACCTTAAAAACACGGAATTTCACTATAACAACATTGGGACATGAAATATAGAGCTAAATTAGCCCTATCCAATGGTACTAAGTACTTAACCCTAAGACTTAAAGTTAGCCCATAAGACATGAAAAACAAAATTAAACAGCTATCTTTTTAAATAAAAAAATGAGGAAATGACCCCTTAAAACTTAGAATATGAAAAATGTCTACAAGACATGAAATATAGAGAAAAACCGGAACTATCCAATGGTAGTACCGACATACCCGCAGACCCAATATCCACGGAATAAAACCAGAAAAATACCCAATCCCTCAACAGATGTCAATTAAGACATGCACAAACAGCGCCAAATCACACAACAAAGGCCCCTGCCAATGTTGGAAGACCACACCAACAGTGATGATGACAATGTAGGATCCAGTGAACCACCAACACCTAACCACTTGCCTATCATTAAGGCCAAGTTCCAAAAACACTCCTCTGAACAAAAACACCTTTTACTAAGCTACTTCCAATCCACTCCTGCTAGAAATCCACAGGACCTTAAGAAAAGGAAACACCTCATCCACCAGCTCAAAGCTAATGGTGAACACTTTGTTTCAACTCTTGATTCTCTTCTTCAACTTGACTGTTGACTGAAATTTTGACTTAGAAATGAAAATTCTTGACCACCCTCCAGACTTCCTGAATGTAGCCAATCATAAGAAATTCCTCAGTGTACAGCCTTGGGGGACTCATCCTCAGTTTCAATCCTTGGGGGAGTAACAGCCTTCATTTTATAGTCTTAGGGGACTCAAAACCCTCAGTTTACAGTCTTGGGGGACTCAAAACCTAAATCATAAAGACAGAACCAGAGATAAAACTATTAAAACCAAAGAAATAAACTAAAATTCTGGGGTAACTGTTCTATAGAGCAGCCAGCTCATCAGTTACCCCCACACTTGCCTTGACTAAATTCAGAGACTCCCCCTTTGGATGCCCTCTTCCAGAATTACACCAGCACCACATTATCAGTTTATAGTCCTAAAGGACTCAACCATCAAACCATCCTCAGCTTATAGTCTTGGGGGACTATACCATTTTTCAGTTTAAAGTCTTGATGGACTTTCAACACTTTTCATTAAAAGACAAAACCAATCCCATGCACATTGCCCCGCAACCAACCTACTGAACTTCCACTTTCACTTCATCATCTACCCATCACTGACAAAAATTTTCTTATCTCTTTTCTCTTCATTGTTCTCTCATCACAGATCATGTCTGGATAACCTGATTTTGACTAATATCTTCCTTGATTCACTGTACCAATGGACTATGCTTACAAACAGTGTATCCACATGTGCAGACCTTGCACTTTCACTCTTCCAACTACTGAGGCCAAACTCTAAAACAGGGCCTGTGATTCTTGCGACTCCAAAAAGAAAAAATGTGACAGAGACCCCAATTATCCTATACCAACACCTTCACCTTCACATAAGTACATCTTCAGATCCCCTACTAGATCCCCAGAACTTTTTCCTGCTTGTCCTCTTTATCTTCAGCTCCATCCAGAAGATCCAGGTGATCAGTTCCCAGAACACTCTCCAAAAGACCTACTTTATCTTCTCAAGAAACAGCCTTTATCTCTGAAAATTCAGACCAAACATCTTCAAAATCAGTTCTCAGGGTGCTAGACCGCATCCAGGTGGCCTGCCTGCCTTGCTATGATGCAAAAATCAGGCTCAAAACCTCCAAATTCTGCTAACAAACACCAATAAATCCACGTAAAAACCCCCTAGTTCTCCCAGAGAGATTCTCTCCAAATTTTCTACATCCAAAAATGTTAAAAATTCCCAAAATTCTAGAAGACCTTCCAGAGGACCCCAAGAAGACACCAGAGCACCAAACACTACTCCCATACAAAAATCTCCCTCTCAACCAAGAAGAATCAACTACACCTCTCCTCTTCCAGCCAATTATTCCTCTGACAGTTCAGTTTCTTCCAGAACTTTATCCAGAAGAGGCCAATCAGCTTCCACCTGCTCCATCCTACAACCACCCTGGTACTCCACCACCAGTACCCAACCAAACTGAGCCAAGCAACAATATAAACAACAACAACAACAGCTCTTCTGCTCCAAATAGGCCCCAGGAACTTCCTCATCCTAGTTCATATTCTCAACACCATTTAGAGGATGACCAAGAAAATACATACCTCCACCTAGTTGATCCTCCTACTATACCCATTCAAAACCTTCAACAGTCCAAATTCCAGCCGCTTAAAAATTTGATGAGCTTCCAATCTGTAAGTACCAAATTAATTATTCCAATTTATTCAACAGAAAACAACCACTGATCCAATTCTTCTGTTTATTTGGCACCCCACCTCCTGAAGCTACTATTGGGATCAACCAACCTCTGGAAAACACCTTGAAAGTGGATTACACCAATATGAAGCAACACCTAAGTATGATGTGTTCAAACATGCTTAAGGCCATTGAATGACTTTGAGAATAACCAGAGAAAAAACTTCTTGAGAACCACTGGAAGATGTCTAGAATAATTAAGCACACCTTCCAACACTCCATCCCAGCCTCTTCTGCATCCATCCACTAATTACCTTCAAATCCAGTTCCTGACAATTACAATCCCTATACTCTCTCCAGAAGACTACACCACAAGGAGCATAGTGCCTCCTTGAATCCTAACAAGAAGCAAAAATTCCAACATAATCCAGACCAACTTTCAGAAGCTTCTTCTTCCAGACCTTAATTATAGAATAAAGAGAATAATATAATTAATGAATAGAGAAACCAATAATAATTAGCAAATATATAAAAAAATTTTTTTTGATTTTTATTTTTATTTTATTTTATTTTATTTTATTTTATATTTTTTTTATTTTTTTATTTATTATTTTTATTATTTTATTTTATTTTTTATTTCTACACAGATTACTACTTAAAACTACTAAAATACTAAAAAAAAACTTTAAAATAATTAAAAAAAATTCTACAAAAAAATATGAGAGCTGGGAAATTAAAATGAAATGAATAATAATAAGAAAAAATAAATAATATTTACAAGTAATATCCCCCAGCCAATCAATGAGCTTATCAATTGATACCTTACCCACATCCAAGTGTACATTGATGTGGATAAACCTTTAAATACGTTTTAAAAGATTTGAGATAAAAAATAGAAATTAAAGTAAATAATAAAAAGAAAATAGCATTACCCAGCCAATTGATGAGCATTTCCTCACCAATTCTTGCCCACATCCAAGTTACCCTGATGTGGTAACACCATATAATATTGATTTTTTGTATGATTTTTCAACCTCTTTACATCCTAATAACCCTAATAAAAAATAAAAGAAAAAAAGAGAAAAAAGAAAATAATCTAAAAAGTTTTCTAACACAACTATAGCCACAAAAATCAAAAAAAAGAAAAAGAAAAGTCCAGCTCCATAGAAGGTCCAGTCCAAGTAAATGATCACTTGATGGGCTCCCTCCAATAAGTAAAAATGATGGTAGACCACAAGTGATACACTACCAATCCAAATAGAAAAAAGATAAAGAAGCCAGATCCAAACCAGTTTTAAAAGCATAGTGGACTTGAAACCTGAATAACAAAAACCAAAACTAGAATACAACTAGGACAGAAAAAACACTTGAAACAGACATTATGGGGTAACTGTTCTACAGAGAAGCCAGCTCATCAGTTACCCCCACACTTGCAAAAATAAAATCTAGAAGCCCCCCCTGGGTACCTTCTAATGAAAACACAACATCTAACACAATAAACCAAAACTAATTATCATGAAGAGTCCAGAAATTAAATACCAAAAGATTTTCCGGTTTAAAGTCATAGAGGACTAAAACCTGTGAAGAGTAACCAATACTAGGGTTCAACCAAATAAAGAGAAGGGGTTGGAAACAGACAATCTGGGGTGACTGTTGATAGAGCATCCAGCCCATCAGTTACCCCTACGCTTTCCAAGATCAAATCTTGAAGCCCCACCCATGGGTACCTTCTAACAAACAAGTTTTCAACAAATCACATGCACAGCATCAACACAATCCAAAATTTAAAGAATGTTTTATAGTTTATTGTCATTGCAGAGTCAATCTTCTTCACTTCTAGTGCCTCTTGGGTAAAATCTCTTCACCTGATCAGCAGCCACTCTCTTCTTTAAGACTGCACCATATAACTCCTCCAAAACATAAGAACCTTCAGAAACCTGAGATATGACTCTGTAAGGTCCATTCCATCTGTCAGAAAACATTTTTCCCCACTGACTCTCCAAACTTCTATTATACACCAAAACCAAACAGCCAGGTTTCAAGGGATTTCTGAGTCTATGAGCTAACTTCTTGTCCCAGTATCTGACTGATTAATTTCTTATCTTCATCATTCTAGAGTATGCCTTCTCTTACAACACCAAGGGTAAATAATGCCTCCACTTTTTAGCTTTATCTCCACAAATCTTGTCAGCCTAGATATCCCTAGGACTTAGTATTTCTTATGCTTAAAATAATATAACCTTAAGTACATTAAGCTTATATCTTAAAAATAAGGTTAAAACAATTATATATATGATTATTATACATATATATATAATTATTACACTATCATATAACTTATAGTAGTTTAAATAGCTTATCCATAGCCTAATAATACTTATTAAGGTGTTAATAAAGTCATAATATACTTATCTTAAGTGATATGAAGTAATTATTGACATACATAATCTTATATGTATACATAAATCTCATATTAAGTGAAATATGCAGTATATTATGTATATTTAGGTATATAAGTGGGTTTTAGCCCCTTAATAGCCTATAACCTTTGTTTTTCTGCTTATTTTAGGTCATATGGACAAAATCAGTGGACTCAAAACGCCTACAGAAGCATAGACACCTATATCAGGCGCATACACCCAGTTTGGACAACTCAATTTACTTCCTTGGACGGTTATTCACTGATTTATGGGTTGGAAGGAAATTTCTGGGTTAATGTGGATTCTTGGGTATGTTTTTGGGGGCTTGGACATTTTATTTTTTTCCTTTATATGCTTTTGGTTTCATTAAATCTTTTTTTGATTGTTTATTTTACCTGTTTCTTTATGGTATCCGCTTTTATCTGGATTTTCTATTTGTGGTATAGATCTGTGGTATCATTAATATTGATGGAGGGTCCTTACTGGAGGTCTGGGTGTTGAAACTTCTTGAATTGGACGCCATGGGGAGGTGATGGGCCCTCACAGTGCTGTAATTGCCCGGGATAGCAGTGACATCATCTGGATTGAAGGTCTGTGCACTCCAGTGGATTTGGGTATAAGTAAGGAGGGATTTTGATGGTTATTTATCATCATTCAATTACTACAATTCAAACAAAAACTACTATACAATTATTAGCATTCAGAATTATATTATAAAGCCATTATAAATTGATATTATCTTTATATAAGCTATAACTATATTTTATACATCTATTTTCCACCACTAGCACACATTTAAATCCAAGTATTGTGAGTTTTATTTGAGTATAACTATTTTATTAGTCTTCCACTGAGGTTTAATCACTAAATCATTTATCAATAAGTAGTAGGACCATAAATAAACCCTATTATATAATACTTATATACTAGACTATACTGACGATTGGGGGTCTTTCCTTACATTTTACTTATTATTTAGTATAAGCCTTGGGACATGATTTTTACCTTAGTAAAGCTCAAAATAACCAAATATTTAGGTCTTCTGCATATTAGTGGGTCATCATAACTCAGGTATTGCGGAAAAGAGCCCTTAAAATAATTTTAATAATTTTTTTTATCATAAAAATTAGGTATTTACAGTAGTAACTGTACCCAATATAAAGCCAATTTCACTTGGTTTTTGGACACCAATACAACACCCAATTAAATTGGTATTTGGTTAAAGCTTGGTAAGCTAAATATTCACCCTTATAAAGGTTTAGGTAAACATAATATTATATTTTTAACAGATTTTTTTGAATTTTTCTTATATTTTATTTAAATAAATAAAAATATAAATTCAGGGTAAGCTCCAGTGCTTTTTTATTAGTAATAACATTGCTAATAACTTTTGTCTACTAATTCCATAGAGTTTTTACTTTCTTTAGAAGTGATATATTGTCATTATTAACAATATGAGTGCTCCTCAGGACAGTGTAAGTGAAAATCCTGCTTGTAATACCAGGTCTAAAGCTAACAAAAACTATCCAGGACATAACCATGGAGGGTCAGTCATACCCCCAGGCAGAGAACATGAGCATAGAGGAAAAAGATGCCCTTTTAAAAAATATAACCATAAAAAAGACATCTACTCCTCTTCAGGATCAACTATCCCACTTTGCCAAACAGGTTTTGAAGTTGGAAGAATCCAAGGCACTCATGCTCAAAGAGGTAGAGCAATTACAGAACAATTGAAAGGTAGGGTTTCAGCAAATGAATCAAACACTGGAAGAGCTAAAGGGAGGCCAGCCAAGTCAACCAAGTCATCAACCCCCTATCCAAGGCGGGTCAGATAATTCCCAGGAGAAAATCCACGTAGAAAAATGGAAGTGGGACTGGTTCCATCAACAATGGAGCAGCCACAGCTGCAACAGGGATCCACCACCTCATCAGACTACCTCAGTTCACCCATACAAAGGAAAAAAGTTCCAAAAATCAGGACTGGCATCTATACCTTTGTAAGTATATTTTCCTCTCAGATTGAACACAATACTGGTAATTACAATATAGGTAATACTATTGATGTCAAATCTGTGCAGAAAATAGAGGAGGATTTTAAGAAATTTAGGTTTTGATGTAGATACACCTGAATTGTCTTTTGTCAAAAATAACAGTACTATTCATAATAATAATACAGTTAATCCTCAGTTGCCACCACTTACTAGTGAGATGAGAAGTTCACAGGATAGTGAGAGAATTGAAAAGGAAGACATGGAGTATTTTAACAATAATCCACCTGTCCATAAAATTGTTTCAGCATTGTGGAATAGAATGACTGATTGTGAGGAACAGACAGTTAAGCTCACTAGTGATACAATTTCATCCTTGACATCAAATATTTCTCAACTGGCAACACGTAATAAAGAATTAGAGAAAGAAAATTTGTCTCTAACTCTTAAATATGATTCATTGAGTAACAAATATAGTTAACTTTCAAACAAATTCTGTGAATTGGAAAAATTGTATGAAGCGCACTTGTTGAAAACTGAATCAAGAACTAAGTTATCTTTTGCCCAGACTAATCAAAGTGTCTGTGAGCTACTAAAAAGATTAACTAAAGTTGATATTGAAACTGCCAATCTACTAATGAACCAGGATAATCATAAGTATACTTAATATAACAATAATAATTTCATTGGCAAAAGTGAATCTCATTCCTTACCTATACCACCACAACTAAAACCATCTGGTGGTAGTGTCAAATCTGAAAATGTAAGTCACAAATCCGTGCAGGAGGAAATACAAGACCATTTATCAAGAGTAAATGAGTTATTGAATTCACCTAAGATTAGTGAGATAAAATCCAATCAGAAAAACTGGCCTATGATATATCAGTACCCAACTTATGATAGGGAAGCCAGCTCTGATTGGCAACATTTTATACAAAGAATTGACAATTTAAAGTTCTCATATAAGTTACCAGATGAAGAAATAACATCAAAATTTATTTCTTTATTTAAGGATCTTGCTTTATTATGGTTTGAAGCTGTCTTGAGTGAGGGTAAAGATTACTCTTGGTGTGAATGGAAACAACTTATTTAAAAACAATTTGGAGGTTCTAAATTCAGGATTACTCAGCAGAGACTTTATGAGAAAACTAGGTACAATCCATTGAATGGTGACAAACCTATGGTATTTTTAAGAAATTTAAATAAAATATTAAAAGCCATTGAGCCTCATATGGATTTTAACTTATGGAAAGATAAGATAATATATAAATTACCTATATCTGTCAGAGACATTGTTATAGCTAGAATATTGAATGTTACTGAATATTCTTACTTTATTAATATTTGCAATGAAATATTATTAAACCATAAGTATGAATCAAGGTATTCCACTTATAAACAAAATATTGAACCTGGAAAAATTAAGAATTCAAAAACACTTCAGGAGAAGCAGAAAAAACCTACTGCACTTGTAGTACCTAAAAAGTATGAAACAAATACTTGTTATAAGTGTAACAAATCTTGGGTTAAAGGTCACAAATGTGAGAAAAATATAAATATTGTTAAGAATCAACGTGAATCTGAAACTGAAACTAAAAAAAGTAAAGAATCAAGTTATTATGACAGCAATATCTCATATAGTGATGAAAATGAAGTCTGTATGTTGGAAGATGATTTTTCCAACTTTGAAAATCCAATATTAAATATGGACTCAAATGAATCTTTATTGAATTTTGAGGATGCTGAAATCATTAAAGATATACAAGCTGATAACTTTAGAATGACACCTATCACGGTTAAAGCTATCATTTCTGGGAAAAATGTTAATATAGTATTGGAAACAGGAGCTGCTGGTTCTGTTTTTTCTACTAATACATTACAGAAAATTGATATTGAATGTAAGTCTAAGCTTGAACCACTTCAAAGTAAAAATTGGAGAGGTTTTGGATCAGTGCTACACCCCATTGGTAGATACAAAGCTGCTTTTTTCTTTAAACATCAACATGGTAATGTAAGAGTAACTTGTGACTTTGTAGTAATGGACAATACTAACTGTAGTAACTGTTTTATCATTGGAAATGATATTCTGACTAAGTTTGGTGTGAAATTAGACCCTGCTAATAACAATTTTACAATTGGCATGAATGGTAAAAGGAAATTTAAAATAAATTCTTTTAACACAGTCTTACACATTGAGTCAGTAATAAATTCTCCGTGCAAAGGAAGAGAATCCAATGAGATGGAACTTCTGGAAACAGAAATTTCTAAAGCATCATTTGGCACTCAGATAAGTGAAGCTGAGAAAAATAATATTTTGGACTTAATTAAAGCATTTTCAATGGCTTTTGCACATGGTACAAATGAACTTGGCCTTATAAAATATCATGAGATGAAAATTAGTTTAACCTGTGATATGGATAATATTCCTGCTAGTCTTAAAAAGAAACCATACCCTGCTTCACCAATGAAGAGGAAAGACATAGAGGATAATATTAAGATGTTAGTTAAAATGAACATTCTTGAGAAGGTTGAAACTACACCAAAATATTGTGTAATATCACCAGTGCTAATTTCTTATGAAGAAGATTAAGCAAGACTCTGCGTTGATTATAGAGCATTAAATAAATTTACAGTAGATGATATTTATTCCTTGCCAAGGATTGCCTCTATACATGCTACCCTTAAAGGTGCTAAGTATATAAGTTGCATAGATGGAAATAAAGGGTAACATAAAATTCCTGTTGAAAAGAATTCACAGAACTTTTTGTTGATAAAAACACACATGGGAATTTATAAGTATGTCAGAATGCCATTTGGATCAAAAAATGCTCCATCAGTATTTCAGAAGTTAATGGATATAAAATTTCATAATGAAATGATTGAAGGATGGTTAATGGTATACATTGATGACATCATAGTGTTCTCTAAAACATATGAAGATCACTTAATCCATTTAAAGAAGGTATTTCAGAAAATGGATGAAATTAAAATGACCCTTGCATTGAAAAAATGTAAATTTGGGTTTGAATCTTTAAAAGTGCTTGGTCATATTGTATCTGGCTTACAAATATGTGTAGACCAAAATAAGGTGGCTGCAATAAAGAATATTGGCATTTCTCAAAATGTAAAGGATGTACAATCTTTTCTTGGCATGTGTGGCTATTATAGACAATATATAAAAAACTACCAATCAATTGCTGCACCATTGACCACACTGATAAAGAAATCAGAAGCTTTCATTTGGAATAATAAAAGACAACAGGCTTTTGATAAGTTGAAACAATGTTTGATGAAAACTCCTATCTTGGGATTACCAGATTTCCAATTAACTTTTGTATTATATACAGATGCAAGTTTTATTGGTCTGGGTGCTGCTTTGCATCAAAAACAACTTATTGAAGGAAAAATGTCAGAAGTAGTAATCTGCTATATTTCATGTACTCTGAGAAGTAGTGAATTAAAATATGGTGCTACTCAACTTGAATGTTTGGCAGTAGTATGGGCTCTTGAGAAGCTACAATATTACCTTGAAGACCAAACATTTGAGTTAATAACTGACTGTAGTGCAGATAAGTCACTCTTAAACATGAAAACTCATAATAGACACATGTTTAGATGGCAATTAGCTGTACAAGAATACAGAGGACGGATGACTATTACACATAGAGCAGGAACCTTGCACTCTAATGTAGATCTGTTATCTAGAGTAACTCTGCCTAATAATGATGATAATCCTGCTTATGTTCCTGAGTCAGAGATTATTAACATTTATGGCATTTATATTGTAGATCTTGAGGATGAATTTATGCAATCAATTCTTGATAATTATGATTCAGATCCTGAATTGATTAAACTCACTAAAATATTAAATTATCCATCTAATTCTTCAATGAATGTTTTAATAAAAACATTACAAAATAAGTATAAAGAAGCATTAGAAAAAAGAAAATTTTCCATTGAGGATGGTTTTATATATTACAGGAAAAAATTAAGTAATGTAATTGTAATTCCCCCTTCAATGAAGGAGTTAATGTTAAGTATATGTCATGATGATATATTAGCAGGTCATTTTGACTTCCATAAAACATTAACCAGAGTAAAAAACACAGCTTGGTGGATTAACATGTCTGATGATGTTCAAAAATATGTTGAGACATGTGATTATTGTCAAAAATCTAAAAGATTAACAGGCAATAGGGCTGGTTTATTACAACAAATTGAGCAACCCAAACCTCCATGCAAAATAGTTAACATGGACTTTGTAACAGGTTTGCCAATAGCAGGACATAAGAGTTATAACTCCTGCTGGGTAGTTGTGGATAGATTTACAAAAATGTGTAAATTTATCCCTACTCATAAAGAGGTTTCTGGAAAGGACTTGGCTTTTTTATGGTGGAAACAAATGTTAAATATAGCAGGTTTCCCCAAAGCAATAGTTTCTGACAGAGACCCTAAATTTACTTCTGAGTTCTGGACATCACTTATGGATGTTTCAGGGTGTCAATTAAAACTTTCTACAGCACACCATCCACAAACTGATGGGCTAGCAGAAAGAATGATACAAACTTTAGAAGATATGATAAGAAGATATTGTGCTTTTGGTCTTAACTTTAAAGACAATGAAAAATTCACTCATGATTGGGTAACCCTTATCCCAGGTTTAGAATTTGCATACAATAATACAGTACATTCTGTCACTGGCAAATAGCCATTTGAGTTATGGTTGGGTTATGTACCTAATACCCCTGCTAAAACTCTTAATAAATTACCTAGATTGGATATCCATCCAGGTACTAAGTCTTTTCTTCAAATGCAAGAATTATGCAGAAAACATGCTCAAGAATGTATAAATAAGGCATTTGAGTATTAGAAGAAAAGATGGGATAAAGCACATAAAGAACAAATGTTCAAAGAGGGTGATGAAGTCCTTATTTCTAAACTACACTTCAATTTGAATGGTAATGTTAAATTGAAAGATCCGTTCATTGGACCATTTGTAGTGAAAAAGATGGTTGGTAACAATGCTGTATGCACCATATGATAGAAAACATCCAGTATTTGCTATATCTCTTATAAAACCATACCATTCTAATGATACTGCTCTATTTCAAAGAAGATCAGGAATGAATAAACAGCAACCTGGAGAAATAGTTGAAAAGGCAGAAATTGAAAAGATACTTAAAAAGAGACACCTTACAAAAGAAAAGGGAGTTGAGTATCTATTAAGATTTGAAAATAAATCAAGTGAATATGACCAGTGGATTCCAGAAAATGAAATTTCTGATCTTAAAAAACTCTTGAAAAAACTTAAATCAAAATAATACTGTTTATTCAGTACATGTATTATGGAAATTTTAAAAATTATTTTTCAATTCACTCCTTACTTTTAATTAAAATGTCTTAACATTTTTTTATTGTTTTTTTTGGGTGAGAGAGTGTCAGCCTAGATATCCCTAGGACTGAGTATTTCTTATTCTTAAAATAATATAACCTTAAGTACATTAAGCTTATCTCTTAAAAATAAGGTTAAAACAATTATATATATGATTATTATACATATATATATAATTATTGCACTATTATATAACTTATAGTAGTTTAAATAGCTTATCCATAGCCTAATAATAATTATCAAGGTGTTAATGGAGTCATAATATACTTATCTTAAGTGATATGAAGTAATTATTGACATACATAAGCTTATATGTATACATAAATCTCATATTCAGTGAAATATGCAGTATATTATGTATATTTAGGTCTATAAGTGGGTTTTAGCCTCTTAATAGCCTATAACCTTTGTTTTTCTGCTTATTTTAGGTCATATGGTCGTAATCAGTGGATTAAAACGACTACAGAAGCATAGACATCTATATCAGGCGCATACACTCAGTTTGGACAACTTAATCTGCTTCCTTGGATGGATATTGATGAAATTATGGGTTGGGAGGTCATTGCTGGGTTAATGTGGATGCTTGGGGATGTTATTGGGGGCTTGGAAATTTCATTTGTCTCCTTTATATGCTTTGGGATTCATTAAATCTCTTTTGGATTACTTATTTTACCTGTTTCTTTATGGTATCTGCTTTTATCTGGATTTTCTAATTATGTTTTGGGTCTGTGTTATCATTAATTGAGATTGAGGGTCCTTACTGGAGGTCTGGGTTTTGAATCTGCTTGAAGTGGACACCATGGGGAGGTGATGGGCCCTAACAGTGCTGTAATTGCCGGGATAGCAGTGACATCATCTGGATTGAAGGTCTGTGCAGTCCAGGGGATTTGGGTATAAGTAAGGAGGGATTTTGACAGTTATTTCTTATCAATTACTTACTACATTTAAATCAAACACTTCAATACAATTATTAACATATAGAAATATATTATAAAGCCTTTATAAGTTGATAATATCATTATATAAGCTATAATTATATTCTATTTATCTATTTTCCACCTCTAAGCACGCATTTAAATCCAAGTATTGTGAGTTTTATTTGAGTATAACTATTTTATTAGTCTTCCCCTGAGGGTTAATCACTAAATCATTTATCAATAAGTAGTAGGACCATAAATAAATACTATTATATTGTACTCATATACTAGACAATACTGACACATCTTCACCAAAGCTTTCTTGATAACTTGATGGCCTCTTTCAACCATGACTTTAGCTTCAGGATAATAAGTTGTAGCCACTCTAACTTTAGAACTAATACTTGTCACGGCTTCTTTGAATTCAGCTCCAAACTCTGGCCCACCATCAACCGTCACCAACTTCATCAACCCATATCTAAACACCCATTCCTTATTTAAAAACTCTGCCACATTTTTGGCAGTGGAATAAATCAGAGTCACTTCCTCGGCCCCACCAGACAAATCATCCCTGGCAACAATCAAGTATTTATGTCTGCCCTCTTTAATATGGTTAGCATCCAGACAAACTCTTTCAAACACAGTTGTTTCATCCGTAGCACTGCCAACCTCTTTAGTTTTCAAGTGACTTCTTCTTTGACATTCTTCACCATATTGAGCCCAACCTTGCACAGCCAACTTCATACCTGGACACCAAAATATGTCTGCTACTCTCCTATAAGTCTCCCCAAAGCCTCTATTACCAATTTATTCATGCAAAGACATCATCTCAACTTCTTGACCCTTCTTTTGAGTCACAACTACTCGAGAATTTGAATGTCTCCTCCTCACCAACCTTTTTCCTGACACATAGAATCCAGGACTTATTTTCTTGATTGAAACCCAAGTATCATAATCACAACTATATGGGCTCTTCAAGGTTAACAGATAATCAACTTTAGTAAAGTAAAACCCAGACTGACCCCAGGTCTGATCTTTAAAATTTAACAAAACAACATCCAAGGGTACAACACTGTCATCAAAATTACCAGTGTGAACATGAGCCACTTGAACAGCCCAACCAGGACATAAATCCCTAAACTTGGGTACATCCTTTTACTTTTACTGAATTTTAGCAGAATTCATTTCACTAACAAAAACACCATTATCTAATTTTGAGCAATCCCAAAAAACAGCCTCATTTTCATCAAAAAAGACATTCTGATCACCAGAATCAAGATCAGATCCAGCCAGTTTAACCTCTTGGGGGAGGAGAGAAAAATCTTCAAGTTTAGCCTCATGGGGAAGGAGAAAGCAATATTCCAGTTTAGCATCATGGGGGAGGAGAGAAAAATCTTCAGCACCTTCTGTGATGGCCCAAGCCATTGGGACATCTTCATTAAACTCTTCAGAATCAGAATCTTCATCTGTGGGTGGTCTCATTAATAATCCATCAGGCATCTTAAAGGTTTTTCCAGGTTTGTGTACCAGGTCAAAAGAAAAATGCTGAATAAATGCCACCCACCTAGTCATTTAAGCATTTTGAAGACCAGGTGTATTGATCTTTTGAATCAGATATTTTGCATCCACCTGCAGCTCAAGTTTCTCTCCAAAAAACAGTTTGCAGCTTCTTTAAGATTTTTTCTGCACCACAAAGTTACAACTTAGGTTGAGAATATCTAGATTCAACCTCATTAAATACAACAGACTCATACCTTACTGGCCTGACCCTGCCAGTTTTATCTTCCTGAGACAAAACAGCACCAACAGCAAAATAACTTGAGTCTACTTCCAAATAAATTTTTCCAGCTCCCAAACCATAATCCAAATTTTGAAGAATAATATCTTCACCTACCACCTTCTAAAACTTCTGAAAAGCCTCTTCAAACTCTTCAGTCCATACCCACTCTGCTTATTTCCTGGTCAACCTCCTTAAAGGTGAAGCCAACAAAGAAAAATCTTAAATAAAAATTCTGACATACACCCAAACCCCCAAAAATACCCTGACTTCAGTAGTATTTTTAGGCCTTGGCCATGACTGAATTTTATGAACCTTTTCCTTTGCCATAATCCTTCCCTCTTTACATACCACATGACCCAAAATTTCTAGAGCAAGAAAACAACAACAAATCTTTGACCCAGAAATGGTAAACCCAGCCTCTTCAATCCTAAAAAATACCCTCTCTAGAGTAATTGCATACTTCCAAACAAACTCACTTATACTAGGGTTCTCCTTCAACACCTCATTCCCATAATCAGTGGATGGTCCTTTGATTCCATCATCATCAATAAAAATACCAGCATGAGTAGAAACCTCACCCTGTAATATCCAAGCCATTTGTGCTTGATATACTGCTACTGAATTAGTTGCTCCTTGAAGAAACCTAGTGAACTGAAACCTTCCCATAGGAGTCTCTAAAGTAGATAGTGGCCATGAATCCGTGTGAAGTTCCCTTTCATCATAACCACCCATAGTATCACCCAAACCATAACACACCCTTCTAGTATGGTAAGGTAAACTCTTACAGTCGCCTTGCTGTAAGCAGAATCCGGAGGAGATATGTGGATTTAGCTGAAAACCCCGTCCTTCCAATAAAAATAACAAAATGGGAATTCTAAATCACTAAGCTAACCAATCTACTTGAATCTGATTGATAAAAATAATGAAACTCTAAAATATTTAACGCTTATTGAGATTTAAAGAAAGTGGCTGTTGATAAAAAAAATACTGATAACAACAGTTAAGGTGTACCAGTGAAAGATCTGAAAAGATTGACTTTTATGTTTTTATGATAATTTAAGTTTTTATGAGACAGCAATAATCAAGTCCCAGTGATGAAGACCTTTCTAAAGATACCCTATATGAAGTGTGATTTAAATTGTTGAATTGTATTTCTAAAATGTTATGTAAAAATAATAAATGTTATAAGGGTATTACAAATTTATTTAATTTGTTGAGTAATAAAAAATGAGGCCGTGGTGGTTAATGATTAAGCTGTATGATGTGTCCCCCCCCTCAATTTCGAGTTTGAGAAGCGCTTAAGTATTCCTAGTCACGTGCCTAAATTTTCCCCTCCAGAGCTCTTCCAGAGTCAATCCGGAGCCCGTACGGAGTCCGTACGGAGCCGGAACGGAGTCCGTACGGAGTCAAAACGGAGTCCGTACGGAGTCCGTCCGGACTTCCGGACTCAATTAGAACCTTAAAATTACACATAATAGAGCTACTTCCCCTTTACATACCAAACTAATTTTCGTAGTCTGCGCAGCTCTAATTACCCCGTGAAAATTCATCAAAGTTAAGTAATTTTTTAAAACGTAAATATTTCTATAAAACTTTAAAATTCATTTAAAAATATAAGAAAAATAGTAAAAATTCTGGGAAAATTTCCCAAGGTTCTTGGGTGACTTGACTTGATACTTATAAATTTTTCAGACCGTAAAAATAAGTTTTCTCCGTAAAATAAATTGTATTTGTGTAGGCATTCGCTCGTGACCAATTTCTTCATATTTTAAACTCCAATAAATTAAATAAAACCCTTTTATAAAAAATAATAACGCCAATATTGCACGCCGTAATAACTCCATTTACATATTTAGGTGCCGTACTAAACTTTAGGCTACCACATCCTCCCTCCAATCGAGAATGTCCCCATTCTTATAACTTTGCATAAGTGGTTGAGAAATTCCAAAAGAATTATCTTTTCTAATAAAATAATTTGATAAATTTGTTTTAGCTGGTCTTCTTTTAAATCTTTATAATAAAAACGTTGTTTCTTCTTCTCTGGCTTGATATAACATAAAATAAAATAAAATAAATCTTGTGATGATTCCACTACGAGAGCAAGGTTTGAATCCCTTCAGACTCCCATATACCAGTCTTCCTTCTTGTCACAGCATTGAGAGAGTGGATCTTCCTATGAGCCGAATACTCCTGATTCCAACCTCATAGGGCCCCCCACTGAGCCGAATTCTATGATTCCAATCTCGCCATAAGGTCCTCCAAGCTTCACACCAAAAAAAAATGGCCTAACTATGAGGCACTAAAAAAACTCATTCCCTAAAATCCAACTACCGTCCTAACTTCTGATTCCTTCATCACAATTTTCAAACTTTGCTATACAGCAAACCCATAAAATACTTTTGCCAGGCTTCCAATAATAATTTTAACTTTAGACCATGTTAAAGCGCCACAAATTTCACCTAATTAACCATTATACTTTCTTTAGCATCATCACCACCTAAAGTTTTAACCTCCTAAAGCTATCAGCACCCAATTCCAGAAATAATTGAATAACCAGTTTAGAGTCTTAGGGGACAGTGATAAATTAAAAGATTGAATTGAGTTATCCAAACAAGATTGACAGTCCAGTTTAAAGTCTTGGTGGACCAAACATATAATCGATTGCCAGTTTATGGTCTTGGTGGACCAAAGATCGTTTAAGTGCATAAATATCTTGATATATTCCTAAGTAAGGCCTAGGCTTGACCAAAGATTGAATAAATTTGATAATCCAGTTTAATGTCATAGTGGACCAAACATTTGATCGACAAGTAATCCAGTATAAGGCCATAGTGGTCCAATGAATGTTGAATTATCCTGCAGATATTAATTTTCCAGTTTAAAGTCATAGTGGACTAAACAATGAATGAACTACCAGTTTAAAGTCATGGTGGACCAAACATTTAATCAATAAGAAATCCAGTTTAAGGTCATGGTGGACCCAACACTTGATAATAGTCCAGTTTAAGGTCTTGGTGGACCTAACATTGGATAACACTCCAGTTTAAGGTCTTGGTGGACCTAAAATTTGATTTATATAAAAAAAATCCATCTCCGAAAATATCCTTAAAATCTTGAAAATCCTTGAAATTCAGTTTAAAGTCTTGAAGGACTAACAGCTCCATTATAAAATCTTTAATGAAAGTCTTGAAAATTAGCCAGTTTAAAGTCTTGGAGGACTAACAGCTCCAAAATTCGTATAAAAAAAACCTTAAAGAATGTTTTGAACAGTAGCCAGTTTAAAGTCTTGGAGGACTAAAAGCTCCAAAATTTGTATAAAAACCTTAAGGAAAGTCTTGAAAAGTAGCCAGTTTAAAGTCTTGGAGGACTAACAGATCCAAAATATGTATAAAAAAAAAGCCTTAAAGAACGTCTTGAAAAGTAGCCAGTTTAAAGTCTTGGAGGACTAACAGATGTCTTGAAGTAAAATCCCATAGGTATTGAGTTCCCCTAGACCCTGTTTCCTGTATAAACTAAATGAATAAAACTAAAAGAATGAAAACTGAAAAATAAAACTAAGAAATATAATAATTTTGGTTTAATTAATTAATTTTAATTTTAATTTTTTTTTTTTTTTTTATTATTATTATTATTATTTTTTTTTATTATTTATTTTATTTTTATTTTATTTTTATTTTTATTTTTATTATTATTTTTATTTTTATTTTTTATTTTTTTTTTTTTTTAATTTTAATTTTTTTTTTTTTTTTTTTTTTTTTAAATTTAAAATAAAAGATTTTAGAATAGATAGTTTTGAAATAAAATTTAAAATTTAATTTTAAAGAAAGATAAATGAATGTGAAAAGAAAGATAAAAAAAGTACTAAAATAAAATTTTAAAATAAAATTTTAAAAGATGCCCCCCGGCCATTTGATGAGCCGTACCCTTGACATCATACCCACATCCAAGTGCAACTTGATGTGGTTACACAATTTTAAGAAATTGAAAAGAAAAGAAAATAAATGAAAGTTTTTAAAAGATAATTTTTATAATGATGATCACTGAGTGGGCTCCCTCCAATTTATAAAAATGATTAGAGACCACCAGTGAGCATCACCTTTACAATAATTCATAATATATATTAAAGAAATGAAATCACAATCTAACATAAAAAAAATCAAAAACAAAATAAAAAATCTTAGTGGACTTCCTAAAATTAAAAGACAAAGCCAGGATTCAACTAGAAACAGGGAAAATTTTTGAAACGAACATTATGGGGTAATTGTGTATAGAGCAGCCAGCGGATAGAACCGTTTCACTTGATTGGCTGCTACCCTCTTCTTTAATACTACTCCATCCAACTCTTCTAGCACATATGAACCGCCAGAAACTTGCTCCTTGATTTTATACGGTCCATTCCACCTATCTGCAAACATCTTTCCCCATTGACTTTCCAAACTCCTATTATACACCAGGACCATATCACCTGGGTTCAAAGGTTTCCTTAATCGATGTGCCAACCGCTCATCCCAATATCTGACTGATTGATTTCTGATCTTCATCATCCGCGAATATGCCTTTTCTAAATATTCTTCTTTCTTTTCTAGCTGCATCATTCTTGCACACAATAATTCTTCAGTAGTTTTGACCGTGTCCCAGTCAACTCCAAGATATGATTCAGCTTCTAAATCAACCGGTAAAACTGCTTTCTGTCCAAAAACAAGTTCATAAGGTGAAAATCCGGTCGTCCTTTTGGCAGTGATTCGATCAGCAAATAAGACTAAAGGTAAATAGTGCCTCCACTTTTCGGCACTTGTCCCACACATTTTAACTAAAGCATCCTTAATAGCTTGATGCCCTCTTTCAACCATGCCTTCAGCTTCAGGATAATATGGGGTTGCTACCCTAACCTTTGATCCAACTTTCAATACGGCCTCTTTAAACTCTTTCCCAAATTCAGGACCTCCATCTACCGTTACCAACTTCATCACCCCATACCTATATACCCAATTATTCAAAAAAAATTCTGCCACATTTTTGGCAGTTAAATTAATAAGAGGCGCTGCCTCTACCCAACCAGATAAATCATCTCTGGCCACAATTAAATATTTATACCGTCCCTCTTTTATATGAACGGCATCTAAACTCACTCTTCCAAAGAGCATATATTCACCGGTCGCGCGTCCAGGTTCTTTTGGCCTTAAATAACTTTGTCTTTGACATTCTTCGCATGACTGAACCCACTGCTTAACAGCCATCTTCATGCCAGGCCACCAAAATCTATCAGAAATTCTTCTAAACGTTTCTCCAATGCCTCTATGCCCGAGATCTTCAAGCAGTGATTTCAAAACTAATTCTTGCCCCTTCTGTTGAGTTATAACTACTTGAGGATTTGGATACTTTCTCCTCATTAAACGTCGACCAGATAGGTAAAACGTAGATGACTTCCTCTTGATAGCCACCCATTCATCGTCTTCACAATCTTCTGGCCTCTCTAAAGTCAACAAATATTTGACTAACAAAAAATAAAAACCAGTCTGACCCCAGACTTCATCTTGAAAATCTATTAATATAACATCAATAGGGACTTCTCTATCACCAATATCACCTGCACATGAATGAGCCAATAATCGTTGACCCCTAAATAAATCTTTAATCGAGCTATGTTGACGTTTTTCTTCTGAACCTTTGGATCCTTCGAAAACCGTATTGGAAAATACCTCTTTCTCTTTATCCACCTTTTTATTTAAATTCTCTAATTCTCCAACATATACACCATTCCTTAATTTACTACTATCCCACACTACCAATCCATCTTCCTCTACATACACCACATCTTCTTCTACCTCCTCTCTGCCGAATTTATCTACACCTTTTCCAACACCTTTATTAACATTAAAACTATTTTCCAGTTTATCCTCTTGGTGGAGGTCATCAACACCATAATCTAAACACAATAGTCCTGCCAGTTTAACCTCATGGGGGAGGTATGGAAAGTCTTCAGCTCCTTTAGTGCTGGCTTTGATAATAGGTATATCTTCATCAAACTCTTCTGAGTCTGAATCTTCTTCAGTGGGTGGTCTCCTTGATAAACCATCTGGCATAGTAAAAGTTTTGCCAGGCTTATGAACTAAATCAAACGAAAAATGTTGAATAAAAGCTACCCATCTCGTCATGGGTGCATTCGGTAAACTTGGGGAATTAATCATCTGGATTAACGATTTCGCATCCACTTGCAACTCAAAATGTTGCCCCCACAAAATATGCTGAAGTTTCTTCAGTATTTTCGCCACACCACATAATTCCAATTTTGGTTGAGAATATCTTGATTCGACCTCAGTAAATACTACAGATTCATACCTAACTGGCCTGATGTAACCAGCTTTATCCATCTGAGACAAAACCACCCCAGCTGCAACCTGACTTGAATCAACTTCTAAATAAATTCTGCCAGAATCTTTTCCATAATCCAACTTGTGCAGGACTAAATCCTTCCCCACAACCTCCTTCAACTTCACAAACGCCTTCTCACACTCTTCATCCCACTCCCAGTCTGCATCCTTTCTTGTTAACCGTCTCAATGGAGCTGCCAATGAAGAAAAGTCCTTGATAAACATTCTAACATATACGCAAACGCCTAAAAACCCTCTGACTTCGGTCGTATTCTTGGGTCTTGGCCAGGACTGAATTTTGTTAACTTTCTTCTTGGACATAATCCTACCCTCTCTACATACCACATGGCCTAATATCTCTAAGGCTGGCACACAACATGAAAATTTTGAACCTGAAATAGTTAAACCAGCCTCTTCAATTCGAAAGAAGATTCTTTCTAATGTAATTGCAAATTCCCAAATGAATTTGCGTATCCCGGGATTCTCTTCCAACACCTGGTTATCATAGTCGGTTGTTGGTCCCTTAATTCCTCCATCATCTATAAAGATTCCAGCATATTGTGGAATTTCGTCTTGAAGGATCCAAGCCATCTGAGCTTGATAAACTGCAACCGAATTTGTTGCACCTTGAGGTAATCTTGTTAACTGTAAACATCCTAGTGGTGTATCCAATGTAGTGAGAGGCCTTGAGTCCGGATGTAACTCTCTCTCATCATATCCACCCATAATATCTCCTAAACCATAACACACTCTCCCTGCAAACGCTTCAACAAACTCCTCAGCACTAGGCGGTATCCCAGCATCCTTTATTGTAACCCTATTTAATTCCCTAAGATCATGAACAACTCTAAGCTTGCCATTTGGTTTCTTGATACAAAATACCGGACTAGAATAACTTGAAGTTGATTGCTCATACAGTCCAGTGCGTATCCGTTCTCTGACAACTTCGATATAAGCTTCTTTCAATGCAGCCGGAATAGGAATCGGTTTCTGCTGCCACGGTTCATGACATACCACAGGAATCTTGTAAGGCTCCCCATAGGAATGCTTCAACACACCCCTCTCCTCTTCTACAAAAGCAATGGCCTTCTCTCGCTTGACCATCACATCCAACAACAACTTCTTCTCTTCACCAGACAACCAACCATCAGGTCCAAAATTAACAACACCCAGTCTCTCAAAAGTGATTCTTGACGTCTCAGAAAATTCAGGCGGATTCTTTACCAAGGGACTTTCATAAGGATCTCTTGATAACCTTGGTCTTCTCAAAGGTGGATTTAATTCAGCAGGTAGCGGTTCATTAATAGGTCGAACTTTATTTGCTACTTTCTTATATTTGGCTGCGTCCACATCTAAATTAACCTGAGGTAAAACATTTTCTTTTGTATCGCCATTAAAACTTTCATCAAATGAATCTTCTTCATCGCCAGAATCAGAATAAGAAAAATTAGAAAAATATTTTATTTCATTTTTAAATTTTACCCTTTTCTCCTTTCCCTCGTCTAATTTATAAACAGATTTTCCAACACCTTTGCTTCCCTTATCCAACATTAAATCACCTGTAAAGAAAGTCGGCAGTTTAACCTCTTGCTGGAGGACCGGAAATGAATTTTCACAAAAATTATTTTTTTGAGTTTTAATTATACCAAGATTTTTAATCGTATTTTGATAAGATTTTTGCAGTTTAACCTCTTGCTGGAGGTCCGTAATAGAAGGAGATAATTGCAGTTTAACCTCTTGCTGGAGGCCTGGAATAACCTTTTCACATAAATTATTTTTTTGTGTTTTAATTATACCAAGATTTTTAATTGGGTTTTGATAAGATTTTCACAGTTTACCCTCTTGCTGGAGGTCCGTAATAGAAGGAGATAATTGCAGTTTAACCTCTTGCTGGAGGTCCAAAATAGAAGGAGATAATTTCAGTTTAACCTCTTGCTGGAGGTCACAAAACATACCCTTCCAATTTTTATCCAACCTTATTTGGCCCATTTTGCCTTTTTTACCATTTTTAAATTTAATAGAAAAACCGGGTAAATCCAATAAACATATAGAAAAGTCCAAAACGTATTTGCACTCCAAAGTAATATTAACAGAAAATAATTGAGAATCCACTTGAATTATCTCCAAGTGAGCTGACCTATTGCAATCCGGGATCTCATCCTGAGGAGAGATTACAACATTAGAGTGATCAGCCCCTTCTACCCCAAAAAATGAGGGCATCCATAATAATTTGAATCCTGAATAAATTGAAGGCATAACGATAAAAGAAAATTTCAGCCAAGTTTAGGTAGTTTATCCTCATTTCGGATGAATTAAATTCTTGATATCCCCTGGAGATAATCCAAAATTTTGCCCCAAGGGCTTATCCACCGATTCCATAAAACCCAAAAATAAACCCCCATAATTTGTCCTACCAACGGACATAAAAAATAAACAACCCTTTTCCAAAATATGAGTGCATCAAATTTATGCACTCTATTATCAAATGCCACTACACTCTTTATTAGTGCAGGGAAAACCATATCCTCCATAAAAATCTCTTCCTGAGATTGAAACAAATCCACCATACATATACCAGATTCATAAACCATATCCACATCTGAATTGCAGACAGTCTCCGCTTTTGAAGACAAAACCTGAGGTAAATATTCCTCTAAATCAAATTCCAAATTATCCAAAACAAAATTATCCCCAACATCCAAATTTTCTTCATTAGTGACAATAATATCTTCATCTTCAGAAACCTCTTCTTTCCTAACAGAAGAGTCAACAAAAATAATATCTTCAGGCTGAACAAAATCTTCAGGAATGGCTGAATCCAAAATTTCATCAGTAGCTAGTTCTTTTACACCATCCTCTTCTATCTCTTGAGCGACCTCAGTGTCTTCTCCAGAGTCCAAATCAACAGAATTATGAGTATCCAGATGTTCTAAAATAGCCTTCTTTAGCACCTCCATACCAGGAATCCTAGTTTATCCATCTGGGCAATCCTTCATTAAATTCGCATTAATAAGCACCATCAAAACATCTTTCTTAACCTTTTCCCCCATAGCATCCCAAAAAATATACTTTGATGCATTATCATGAAATAAAATTTCATACTCCAACAAATAATCCAGAACCACCTGAAATTCAACCATAAACTGATGATACTGATGCAGAGATGTTACACCACCTTTTGATTCCCATTTCCTAGCTATATCCTTTAGATCCTCCAATGAATAAACTTTTGGCCACCTTTTTTCCATTTCCATCTTGAGCTTTCTCCAATCTTGACCTTTATAACCATCCATAGAAATAACCTCCTTTTACACCTCTCTGTCCAAAATAAAGAACCTAATCTGCTTCACCATATCCAAAGGTAAAGCACCATCAATCGCAGCTGCAGTTTCATACCTATGTAAAAATCCTTCTAAATCATCTCCAGAAAACTTGGGCCCAACCCAAGATACAATCCTTACTGATGCCCTAACAGGTACACCAGCAGCCAACACAGCAGTTCCACTAGTAGAAGACATCCCAAAACATAAGAAAAGCGTTAACAACCGTTAAAATAACAAGCCTCTTGCAGGCCAATAACAAATTCCAATTAGAGTTCCAGAGAATAAGCCTCTTGCAGGCTAAGAATGTTCTTGATCCAAGTAAGTCTTTAAAGAAAGCTAGAGAAATCGAACCCCACGTTGGGCGCCAACTATGGTAAGGTAAACTCTTACAGTCGCCTTGCTGTAAGCAGAATCCGGAGGAGATATGTGGATTTAGCTGAAAACCCCGTCCTTCCAATAAAAATAACAAAATGGGAATTCTAAATCACTAAGCTAACCAATCTACTTGAATCTGATTGATAAAAATAATGAAACTCTAAAATATTTAACGCTTATTGAGATTTAAAGAAAGTGGCTGTTGATAAAAGAAATACTGATAACAACAATTAAGGTGTACCAGTGAAAGATCTGAAAAGATTGACTTTTATGTTTTTATGATAATTTAAGTTTTTATGAGACAGCAATAATCAAGTCCCAGTGATGAAGACCTTTCTAAAGATACCCTATATGAAGTGTGATTTAAATTGTTGAATTGTATTTCTAAAATGTTATGTAAAAATAATAAATGTTATAAGGGTATTACAAATTTATTTAATTTGTTGAGTAATAAAAAATGAGACCGTGGTGGTTAATGATTAAGCTGTATGATGTGTCCCCCCCCTCAATTTCGAGTTTGAGAAGCGCTTAAGTATTCCTAGTCACGTGCCTAAATTTTCCCCTCAAGAGCTCTTCCAGAGTCAATCCGGAGCCCGTACGGAGTCCGTACGGAGCCGGAACGGAGTCCGTATGGAGTCCGTATGGAGTCGAAACGGAGTCCGTCCGGACTTCCGGACTCAATTAGAACCTGAAAACTATAATAAAAAATCTAGAAAAATTACACATAATAGAGCTACTTCCCCTTTACATACCAAACTAATTTTCGTAGTCTGCGCAGCTCTAATTACCCCGTGAAAATTCATCAAAGTTAAGTAATTTTTGAAAACGTAAATATTTCTATAAAACTTTAAAATTCATTTAAAAATATAAGAAAAATAGTAAAAATTCTGGGAAAATTTCCCAAGGTTCTTGAGTGACTTGACTTGATACTTATAAATTTTTCAGAACGTAAAAATAAGTTTTCTCCGTAAAATAAATTGTATTTGTGTAGGCATTCGCTCGTGACCAATTTCTTCATATTTTAAACTCCAATAAATTAAATAAAACCCTTTTATAAAAAATAATAACGCCAATATTGCACGCCGTAATAACTCCATTTACATATTTAGGTGCCGTACTAAACTTTAGGCTACCACACCAGAAAAAGCTGTCACAATGTCCTCTGCACTTGGTGGCATCCCAGCATCCTTGATAGTGACTCTATTAAAGGCCCTAAGATCATGCACCACCCTCAGCTTCCCATTCTACTTCTTTACACAGAAAACCAGACTTGAGTAACTAGATGTTGATTTTTTGTATAAAAAATCCCTGACTCTTTCCCTAACAATCTCTGAAAAATCATTCCTGATAGCAGCCAGAATTGGAATAGGTTTGATTTGCAAAGGTATATGAAAAACAACAGGAATCAAGTAAGGTTCCCCATAAGATGGTTTCAACACACCCCTTTCCTCTTCAACAAATTCCACTGCTTTCTCCCTCAGCACAATAATGTGCAAGAACAAATTCTTTTCCTCATCAAACAAACACCCATCAGGATCAAAATTAAAAATTTTCAACCTTTCCACAGTAACTCTAGCAGTTTCCACAAAATCAGGAGAATTCTTCACCAGAGGAGTACAGTATGAATCTCTTGACAAAGGAGGTCTCTTCAAAGGAGGATTAAAACCTACAGGCATAGGCTCATTGACAGGCCTAATATTTTTCACTACCTTCTTATACTTTGTAGCTCCACCTTCCACTTAAGGGATATTCAGAACATCTTCACCACCAGACCTGGAACAAAAACCAAGGGCTTCCCTGTTGCTCACATGTGTGGCCAAGTTAATGTTTTTGAAAGGTGTAGAAGAAACCCTAGTGGTGCGAAATTGGGAGGACTTACTTTTATTCCTCAATCTCACCACTCCATAACTTTTCTGCAATTCCACATCTTCATCCTCACTTCCTTCTTCTAAATCTTCAAATTTTGATTCATCTTCTAATTCATATCTTCTAAAATTGTGCAGTTTATCCTCATGCTGGAGGCCCAAAAATTGATCTTGATGATCTTCAAAAAAATATTTCTTGTCTTCTTTCTTAATTATCTTCAGATTTTTTTGTTTACTTTCTTTAGTTATCTTGAAATTTCCATTTTTTATTCTTGAGTTTTCTTCTATCCTACAAAAATAACAAGGGGTTTTTCCGATTCTCACAGGCATCTCCAAGGTAATGATTTTGAAGGTGTGGCAGAAACCCTAGCGGTGCACAATTGGGAGGACTTACTAAAATGAAAGATAATGATACAAACGATAAATAAAGTAATTTTGGTCTTTTTTAGGATAAAATGTGCTCAAATTCAAAAGCATTTTATGTTATATTTTTAGTAAATCCAATACTTTTCATAATTATGAAGCAATTTTTATCAGATCCATAAATAATCTTTAGGTCAATTTTCATTCTTTAAATTATTTTGATCAAGTCACAAAAATTAACTTCCACTCAGTGAAATTTTGCTCTTAAAATAATTTAATTAAAAGAAATACAAAATATCAATGGGAAAATTAATATAAATCACCAAATATTCTTTAGAAATGTAAGCTTAATGCTTTATTTTTCTTGAATTCAATAATTGAAGATATCAATATTTTTCACCTGTGAATATGCAGCACAAACTAAACAGATTTCTATCATTCACTGTGAGAGTTTTTGAATTTAAATATCAAGTTCTACTACTTTTAACAGACTCTATATGATTTATTAAAGTGATTTCTATGTATCAATGCATGATTATATTTATAGAAGAATTAATATATGAGAGTATAGTTTGAAATGAGAAAAATTATATATTTATAGTGATACTCATAGAAAAGGCTAATATTACAATAATTAAATTTTTATTAATTAAAATTTAAGAGAATATTTAAAATTGAAGCATGAAATATTTCAATTTTTTCTTTTTGTCCTTTAAATTGAGTATAGTAGTGCAGAAATACCTTCTTTTTTTCAAGAACAAGAGTATTGACCATGTTAATTTACAATACCAAATGCAAACTGTCAGTCTAGATATCCCTAGGACTGAGTATTTTCTATACTTAAAATAATATAACCTTAAGTACATTAAGCTTATATCTTAAAAATAAGGTTAAAACAGTTATATATATGATTATAATACATATATATATAATTATTACACTATTATATAACTTATAGTAGTTTAAATAGCTTATCCATAGCCTAATAATACTTATAAAGGTGTTAATGGAGTCATAATATACTTATCTTAAGTGATATTAAGTAATTATGGACATACATAAGCTTAAATGTATACATAAAGCTCATATTCAGTGAAATATGCAGTTCATTATGTATATTTAGGTCTATAAGTGGGTTTTAGACTCTTAATAGCCTATAAACTTTGTTTTTCTGCTTATATTAGGTCATATGGATGTAATCAGTGGATTCACAATGCCTACAGAAGCATAGACATCTATATCAGACGCATACACTCAGTTTGGACAAATTAATCTGCTTCCTTGGATGGATATTCACGGATTTATGGGTTGGGAGGTCATTGCTGGGTAAATGTGGATACTTGGGGATGTTATTGGAGGATTGGACATCTCATTTGTTTCCTTTATATGCTTTGGGATTCATTAAATCTCTTTTGGATTACTTATTTTACCTCTTTCTTTATGGTATCTGCTTTTATCTGGATTTTCTAATTATGTTTTGGGTCTGTGTTATCATTAATTGTGATGGAGGGTCCTTACTGGTGGTCTGGGTGTTTAATCTGCTTGAAGTGGACACCATGGGGAGGTGATGGGCCCTCACAGTGCTTTAATTTCCAGGGATAGCAGTGCCATCATCTGGATTGAAGGTCTGTGCACTCCAGGGATTTGGGTATAAGTAAGGAGGGATTTTGACAGTTATTTATCATCAATTACTTACTAAAATTCCATAAAACACTTCAATACAATTATTAACATTTAGAAATATATTATAAAGCCATTTATAAGTTGATATTATTATTATATAAGCTATAACTATATTCTATTTATCTTTTTTCCACCACTAAGCACACATTAAAATCCAAGTATTGTGAGTTTTATTTGAGTATAACTATTTTATTAGTCTTCCCCTGAGGTTTAATCACTAAATAATTTATCAATAAGTAGTAGGACCATAAATAAATACTATTATATCATACTTATATACTAGACATACTGACACAAACATTATATTCAAGTGAAAAAATACAGATTAATAATTTTGTCAGTATAGTCTAGTATATAAGTATGATATAATAGTGTTTATTTATGGTCCTACTACTTATTGATAAATGATTTGGTGATTAAACCTCAGAAGAAGACTAATAAAATATTTATACTCAAATAAAACTCACAATACTTGGATTTAAATGTGTGCTAGTGGTGGAAAATAGATGTATAAAATATAGTTATAGCTTATATAAAGATAATATCAATTTATAATGGCTTTATAATATATTTATGAATGCTAATAATTGTATAGTAGTGTTTTTTTGAATTTTAGTAATTGAATGATGATAAATAACCGTCAAAATCCCTCCTTCCTTATACCCTAATCCACTGGAGTGCACAGACCTTCAATTCAGATGATGTCACTTCTATCCCTGGCAATTACAGCACTGTGAGGTCCCATCACCTCCCCATGGTGTCCACTTCAAGCAGTTTTAACACTCAGACCTCCAGTAAGGACCCTCCATCAATATTAATGATACCACAGATCTATACCACAAATAGAAAATCCAGATAAAAGCGGATACCATAAAGAAACAGGTAAAATAAACAATTAAAAAGAGATTTAATGAAACCAAAAGCATATAAATGAAACAAATAAAATTTCCAAGACCCCAATAACATCCCCAAGCATCCAAATTAACCCAGAAATGTCCTTCCAACCCATAAATCCGTGAATAACCATCCAAGGAAGTAAATTAAGTTGTCCAAACTGGGTGTATGCGCCTGATATAGGTGTCTATGCTTCTGTAGGCGTTGTGAGTCCACTGATTTCATCCATATGACCTAAAATAAGCAGAAAAACAAAGGTTATAGGCTATTGAGGGGCTAAAACCCACTTATATACCTAAATATACATAATATACTGCATATTTCACTGAATATGAGATTTATGTATACATATAAGCTTATGTATGTCAATAATTACTTCATATCACTTAAGATAAGTATATTATGACTCCATTAACATCTTAATAATTATTATTAGGCTATGGATAAGCTATTTAAACTACTATAAGTTATATAATAGAATAATAATTATATATATATATATAATATAATAATATATATTATTATTTTAACCTTCTTTTTAAGATATAAGCTTAATTTACTTAAGGTTATCTTATTTTAAGCATAAGAAATACTCAGTCGTAGGGATATCTAGGCTGAAACTCCCTCACCCCAAAAAAAAACAATAAAAAAAATGTTAAGACATTTTAATTAAAAGTTAGGAGTGAAATTAAAAATAAAAAAATAATTTTTATAATTTATATACTGAATAAACAGTATTATTTAGATTTAAATTTTTTCAAGAGATTTTTAAGATCAGAGATTTCATTTTCTGGAATCCACTGGTCATATTCACTTGATTTATTTTTAAATCTTAATAGATACTCAACTCTCTTTTCTTTAGTAAGGTGTCTCTTTTTAAGTATCTTTTCAATTTCTGCCTTTTCAACTATTTCTTCAGGTTGCTGTTTATGCCTTACTGATCTTCTTGGAAATAGAGCAGTATCATTAGAATGGTATGGTTTTATAAAAGAAATAGGAAATACTGGATGTTTTCTATCATATGGTGCATATAGAATAACCTAAACAGCATTATTACCAACCATCTTTTAACTACAAATGGTCCAATAAATGGATCCTTCAATTTAACATTACCATTTAAATTAAAATTTAGTGTTGAAATAAGGACTTCATCACCCTCTTTGAACATTTGTTCTTTATGTGATTTATCCCATCTTTTCTTTTCATAACCAAACTCCTTATTTATACATTCTTGAGCATGTTTTCTGCATAATTCCTGCATCTGGAGAAAAGATTTAGTTCCTGGATGGATATCCAATCTATGTAATTTATTAAGAGTTTTAGCAGGGGTATTAGGTACATAACCCAACCATAACTCAAATGGCTTTTTGCCAGTGACAGAATGTACTGTACTATTGTATGCAAATTCTAAACCTGGGATATGGGCTACCCAATCATGTGTGAATTTGTCATTGTCTTTGAAATTAAGACCAAAATCACAGTACCTTCTTATCATATCTTCTAAAGTTTGTATCATTCTTTCTGCTAGCCCATCAGTTTGTGGATGGTGTGCGGTAGAAAGTTTTAATTGACACCCTGAAACATTCATAAGTGATGTCCAGAACTCAGAAGTAAATTTAGGGTCTCTGTCAGAAACTATTTCTTTGGGGAAACCTGCTATATTTAACATTTGTGTCCACCATAAAAAAGCTAAGTCCTTTGCAGAAACCTCTTTGTGGGTAGGAATAAATTTACACATCTTTGTAAATCTATCTACAATTACCCAGCAGGAGTTATAACTCTTATGCCCTGCTATTGGCAAACCTGTTACAAAGTCCATGTTAATGATTTCCCATGGAACTTTTGGTTGCTCAATTTGTTGTAATAAACCAGCTCTTTTGCCTGTTAATCTTTTAGATTTTTGACAATAATCACATGTTTCAACATATTTCTGAACATCCTCAGACATGTTAATCCACCAAGCTGTGTTTTTTACTCTGGTTAATGTTTTATGATATTCAAAATGACCTGCTAATATATCATCATGACATATATTTAACATTAACTCCTTCATTGAAGGGGGAATCATAATTACATTACTTAATTTTTTCCTGTAATATATAGAACCATCCTCAATGGAAAATTTTACTTTTTCTAATGCCTCTTTATACTTATTTGTTAATGTTTTTATTAAAACATTCATTGAAGCATTAGATGGATCATTTAATATTGTAGCGAGTTTACTCAAGTCAGGATCTGAATTATAATTATCAAGAATTGATTGCATAAATTCATCCTCAAGATCTACAATATAAATGCCATAAATGTTAATAATCTCTGACTCAGGAACATAAGCAGGATTATCATCATTATTAGGCAGAGGTACTCTAGATAACAGATCTACATTAGAGTGCAAGGTTCCTGCTCTATGTGTACAAGTCATCCGTCCTCTGTATTCTTGTACAGCTAATTGCCATCTAAACATGTGTCTATTAGGAGTTTTCATGTTTAAGAGTGACTTAACTGCACTACAGTCAGTTATTAACTCAAATTTTTGGTCTTCAAGGTAATAATGTAGCTTCTCAAGAGCCCATACTACTGCCAAACATTAAAGTTGAGTAGCACCATATTTTAATTCACTACTTCTCAGAGTACGTGAAATATAGCAGATTTCTACTTCTGACATTTTCCCATAAATAAGTTGTGTTTGATGCAAAGCAGCACCCAGACCAATAAAACTTGCATCTGTATATAATACAAAAGGTAATTGGAAATCTGGTAATCCCAAGATAGGAGCTGTCATTAAACATTCTTTCAACTTATCAAAAGCCTGTTGTCTTTTGTTATTCCAAATGAAAGCTTCTGATTTCTTTATCAGTGTGGTCAATGGTGCAGCAATTGATTGGTAGTTTTTTATATATTGTCTATAATAACCACACATTCCAAGAAAAGATTGTACATCCTTTACATTTTGAGGAATGCCAATATTCTTTATTGCAGCCACTTTATTTTGGTCTACACATATTTGTAAGCCAGATACAATATGACCAAGCACTTTTAAAGATTCAAACCCAAATTTACATTTTTTCAATTCAAGGGTCATTTTTAATTCATCCATTTTTTGAAATACTTTCCTTAAATGGATTAAGTGTTCATCATAAGCTTTAGAGAACACTATGATGTCATCAATGTATACCATTAACCATCCCTCGATCATTTCATTATGGAACGTTATATCCATTAACTTCTGAAATACTGATGGAGCATTTTTTGGTCCAAATGGCATTCTGACATACTTATAAATTCCCATGTGTGTTGTTATCAACAAAAAGTTCTGTGAATTCTTTTCAACAGGAATTTGATGGTACCCTTCATTTCCATCTAAGCAGCTTATATATTTAGCACCTTTAAGGGTAGCATGTATAGAGGCAATCCTTGGCAAGGGATAAATATCATCTACTGTAAATGTATTTAATGCTCTATAATCACCGCACAGTCTTTATCTTGCTCATAAGAAATTAGCACTGGTGATATTACACAATATTTTGGTGTAGTTTCAACCTTCTCAAGAATGTTCATATTCAATAACATCTTAATATTATCCTCTATGTCTTTCCTCTTCATTGGAGAAGCAGGGTATGGTTTCTTTTTAAGACTAGCAGGAATATTATCCATATCACAGGTTAAACTAATCTTCATTTCATGATTTTTTAAAAGGCCAAGTTCATTTGTACCATGTGCAAAAGCCATTGGAAATGCTTTAATTAATTCCAAAATATTATTTTTCTCAGCTTTACTTATCTGAGTGCCAAATGATGCTTTTGAAATTTCTGTTTCCAGAAGTTCCATCTCATTGGATTCTCTTCCTTTACACGGGGAATTTGTTACTGACTCAATGTGTAAGACTGTGTTAAATAAATTTATTTTAAATTTCCTTTTACCATTCATGCCAATTGTAAAATTGTTATTAGCAGGGTCTAATTTTACACCAAATTTAGTCAGAATATCATTTCCAATGATAAAATAGTTACTACAGTTAGTATTATCCATTACTACAAAGTCACAAGTTACCCTTACATAACCATGTTGATGTTTAAGGAAAACTGCTTTGTATTTACCAATGGGGTGTAGCACTGATCCAAAACCTCTCCAATTTTAACTTTGAAGTGGTTTAAGTGTAGACTTATATTCACTATCAATTTTCTGTAATGTATTAGTAGAAACAACAGAACCAGTAGCTCCTGTGTCCAATACTATATTAACATTTTCACCAAAAATGATAGCTGGAACCATGATAGGTGTCATTCTAAAGTTATCAGCTTGTATATCCTTAATGATTTCAGCATCCTCAAAATTCATTAAAGATTCATATGAGTCCATATTTAATATTGGATTTTCAAAGATGGAAAAATCATCTTCCAACATACAGACTTCATTTTCATCACTATATGAGATATTGCTGTCATAATCACTTGATTTTTTACTTTTTTCAGTTTCAGTTTCAGATTCACGTTGATTTTCAACAATATTTATGTTTTTCTCACATTTGTGACCTTTTACCCAAGGTTTGTTACACTTATAACAAGTATTTGTTTCATACTTTTTAGGTACTACAAGTGCAGTAGGTTTTTTCTGCTTCTCCTGAAGTGTTTTTGAATTCTTAATTTTTCCAGGTTCAATATTTTGTTTATAAGTGGAATACCTTGATTCATACTTATGGTTCAATAATATTTCATTGCAAATATTAATAAAATCAGAATATTCAGTAACATTTAATGTTCTAGCTAAAAAATATATCTGACAGATATAGGTAATTTATATATTATCTTATCTTTCCATAAGTTAAAATCCATATGAGGCTCAATGGCTTTTAATATTTTATTTAAATTCATTAAAAATACCATAGGTTTGTCACCATTCAACGGATTATACCTAGTCTTCTCATAAAGTCTCTGCTGAGTAAACCTGAATTTAGAACCTCCAAATTGTTTATCAATAAGTTGTTTCCATTCACACCAAGAGTAATCTTTACCCTCACTCAAGACAGCTTCAAACCATAATAAAGCAATATTCTTAAATAAAGAAATTAATTTTGATGTTATTTCTTCATCTGGTAACTTATATGAGAATTTCAAGTTGTCAATTCTTTGAATAAAATGTTGCCAATCAGAGCTGGCTTCCCCATCATAAGTTGGGTACTGATCTATTTTTAGGCCAGTTTTTCTGATTGGATTTTACCTCACTAATCTTAGGTAAATTCAACAACTTATTCACTTTTTATAAATGGTCTTGTATTTTCTCCTGCACAGATTCGTGACTTAAATTTTCAGATTTGACACTACCACCAGATGGTTTTAATTTTGGTGGTATAGGGAAGGAATGAGATTCACTTTTGCCAATGAAAGGATTATTATTATATTGATTATACTTATGATTATCCTGGTTCATTAGTAGATTGGCAGTTTCAATCTCAACTTTTGATAATCTTTGTAACATCTCAGAGACACTTTGATTTGTCTGGGTAAAAGATAACTTTGTTCTTGATTCAGCTTTCAATAAATGTGTTTCATATAATTTTTCTAACTCACAGAATTTGTTTGAAAGTTCATTATATTTATTACTCAATGAATCATATTTAAGAGTTAGAGACATATGTTCTTTCTCTAATTCTTTATTACATGTTGCTAATTGAGAAATGTTTAATGTCAAGGATGAAATTGTATCACTAGTGAGATTAACTTTCTGTTCCTCACAATCAGTCATTCTATTCCACAATGCTGAAACAATTCTATGGAAAGTTGATTTATTGTTAAAATATTCCATGTCTTCCTTTTCAATTCTCTCACTCTTCTGTGAACTTCTCATCTCACTAGTAGGTGGTTGAAAATGAGGGTTAACTGTATTATCATTGTAAATAGTACTGTTATTGTGGACAAAAGACAAGTCAGGTGTATCTACTCTAAAACCTAAATTTCTTAAATCCTCCTCTATTTTTTGCACAGATTTAACATCAATAGAATTACTTATATTGTAATTATCAGTATTGTGTTTAATCTGAGAGGGTAATCTACTTACCATGGGATAGATGCCAGTCCTGATTTTTGGCACTTTTTTCCTTTGTAAGGGTGAGCTGAGGAAGTCAGATGAGGTGGTGGATCCCTGTTGCAACTGTGGCTGGTTCACTGTTGATGAAACAAGTCCCATTTCCATTTTTCTACCATAATTTTCTCCTGGGAGTGAGTTGACCCGCCTTGGGTAGGGGGTTGCTGATTTGGCTGACTGGGCTGGTTTCCCTTTAACTCTGCCAATGCCTGATTCAAATGCTGAAACCCTACCTTGCAGTTGTTTTGCAATTGCTCTACCTCTTTGAACATGAGTGATTTGGATTCTTCCAACTTCAGAACCTGTTTTTCCAGGTGAAACAGTTGATCCTGAAGAGGAGGAGACGTCTTTTTTATAGTTATATTTTTTAAGAGGGCGTCCTTTTCCTCTATACTCATGCTTTCTTCCTGGGGGTATTGTTAACCCTCCATGGTGATGTCCTGGAAAGTTTTTGTTAGCTTTTGACCTGGTATTATAAGAAGGATTTTCACTTACACTGTCCTGGGGAGCACTCATATTGTTAAGAATGACAATATTTTACATCTAAAAAAAGGAAAAACTTTATGGAATTAGTAGACAAAAGATATTAGCAATGGAGCTTACCCTGAATTTATATCTTTATTTATTTAAATAAATTATAAGAAAATTTGAAAAAATCTGTTAAAAATATAATAATAAGTTCAACTAGACCTTTATAAGGGTGAATAAGTAGCTTACCAAGCTTTAACCAAATACCAATTTAATTGGGTGTTATATTGGTGTCCAAATACCAAGTGAAATTGGGTTTATATTGGGTACAGTTACTACTGTAAATACCTAATTTTTATGATAAAAAAAATTAGTACAATTATTTTAAGGGTTCTTTTCCGCAATTACTGAGTTATGATGACCCACTAATATGCAGCAGACCTAAATATTTGGTTATTTTGAGCTTTACTAAGGTAAAAATCACGTCCCAAGGCTTATACTAAATAATAAGTAAAATATAAGGAAAGACCCCCAATCGTCAGTATAGTCTAGTATATAAGTATTATATAATAGTGTTTATTTATGGTCCTACTACTTATTGATAAATCATTTAGTGATTAAACCTCAGGGGAAGACTATTAAAATAGTTATACTCAAATAAAACTCACAATACTTGGATTTAAATGTGTGCTAGTGGTGGAAAATAGATGTATAAAATATAGTTATAGCTTATATAAAGATAATATCAATTTATAATGGCTTTATAATATATTTCTGAATGCTAATAATTGTATAGTGGTGTTTGTTTGAATTGTAGTAATTGAATGATGATAAAGAACCATCAAAATCCCTCCTTACTTATACCCAAATCCACTGGAGTGCACAGACCTTCAATCCAGATGATGTCACTGCTATCCCCGGCAATTACAGCACTGTGAGGGCCCATCACCTCCGCATTGCGTCCACTTCAAGCAGTTTCAACACCCAGACCTCCAGTAAGGACCCTCCATCAATATTAATGATACCACAGATCTATACCACAAATAGAAAATCCAGATAAAAGCAGATACTATAAAGAAACAGGTAAAATAAACAATCAAAAAAAGATTTAATGAAACCAAAAGCATATAAAGGAAAAAAATAAAATGTCCAAGCCCCCAAAAACATACCCAAGCATCCACATTAACCCAGAAATTTCCTTCCAACCCATAAATCCGTGAATAACCGTCCAAGGAAGTAAATTGAGTTGTCCAAACTGGGTGTATGCGCCTGATATAGGTGTCTATGCTTCTGTAGGCATTTTGAGTCCACTGATTTTGTCCATATGACCTAAAATAAGCAGAAAAACAAAGGTTATAGGCTATTAAGGGGCTAAAACCCACTTATATACCTAAATATACATAATATACTGCATATTTCACTTAATATGAGATTTATGTATACATATAAGCTTATGTATGTCAATAATTACTTCATATCACTTAAGATAAGTATATTATGACTTTATTAACACCTTAATAATTATTATTAGGCTATGTATAAGCTATTTAAACTACTATAAGTTATATAATAGAATTATAATTATATATATATATATAATATAATAATATATATTATTATTTAAACCTTATTTTTAAGATATAAGCTTAATTTACTTAAGGTTATATTATTTTAAGCATAAGAAATACTCAGTACTAGGGATATCTAGGCTGAAAAATTTATTGATGCTTTTTTAGTAATATGATTCTAACACCAATATTAAAAAAAAGAAAATATGTTCTTTATTAGAAAAGATAAAAAATAAATATAATTTGAGATTTTATTGAACAGTAAAAATTCATGAATCTTCTAAGTTATCCTCCTTATTAAGATTATATTCTTAAATAAATTCATTTTTATAAAAATGAATTTTAATGGAATAGGTTTTGAAATTTTCATTTAATTTCAAAAGAACAATTTAAGGCTGTAAGTTGAAAACATCTTCAAGCTCAAATTGTTGAAAAAAATTTTCACTTTTTTAAACTATCTGAATTGATAACTTGAGGTTTTCTATAAAATTTGAAGCAAAAATCTAAGAAAAAAGATTTTGATAATCAAAAGGAGCTAAATAATGTTTAATAAATACAAAAATAATATTCCTCAAATATAGTTTAAATAAAAATAGAAATATTTCGGTCTTTTAATGTGCATTGTAGATAAAAAAATGAAATTTAGAAGCTTTTTTAATGTATCATATGAGAAAACTTGTATTATAATAATTAAGAAGAAATTTAAAATTTTTATTATTAAAACAAAAATCGGAATAATTCAAAAAAAAATTATGTTCAGCATTTCCTAGTATTTGGCATAAATCTTTTCTATAAAAAGATTAACCTGGGCATGCATTAAGGAGTTTACAATCAAAATTTTAATAAAATTCTCACAGATTAACTTATCTTGAAAAGTGATCAGGAACAGAATCTAATTGGGAGCTCAATCCAAGTCCCATCACAACTAAGATTTTTATGTTTATAAAATTGTATATAATTCTTTTGTGAAAAAATTTAAGCCATGAAAAGGGCTCAAGGGTCTTACTATTTTATTAAATCAATATAATTAAATATATTGGAACATATTTATTATGAAAATTTTCCACTTGGATGAAAATTTGCTTAAAGTTATGCATATAGAAACATGCAAGTTACTGAAGCCCATTGCATGGCATGCAGTGACTTGCATAAGGCATATATGCAACAGTTTTTTACACAGCAATTAATCACAGGGTAAAATAAAAGAGGACTGGTAGGCAAGTATTTTTTGAGAAATCATAGAGTAATCTATGAAGTAACCCTCAAGGAACCCTATATTAAGTATTTGAGCTTTTTACAGATAAAATTTTCAAAATCAATTTTGAATCATTTGGAAAAATGATTAACCAGTGACTCTTTCAACAGATATTTCAAATGGTAAGCACTATGCAATACTCAAATACCTCATTCAAACTGTCAGTGTATACTAGTGTTTAAGTATGATTTAATTGTAAATATTAATGGTCCTACTACTTATTGATAAATAATTAAGTGATTAAACTCAGGGGAAGACTAATAAAATATTTATTCTCAATATAAACACACAATACTTGGATTTTTATGTGTTCTAGTGGTGGAAAATAGATAAATAAAATATAGCTATAGCTTATATAAAGATAATATCAATTTATAAATTCTTTATAATATTTTTATATATAATAATAATTGTTTTATAGTGTTTATTTTATGTGTAGTAAGTAATTGATGTCTAATAACCCATCAAATCCCCCCTTATTTATACCAAAATCCACTAGAGTGCACAGACCTTCAATCGAGATGATGTCACTGCTATCCATGGAAATTACAGCACTGTGAGAGGCCATCACCTCCCCATGGTGTCCACTCTCTGAATTTTCAACACTCATACCTCCAGTAAGGACCCTCCATCACAATTAATGATACCACAGACCCATACCATAAATAGAATAAACAGATAAAAGAGGATACCATAAAGAAACAGGTAAAACAACTCATCCAAATAGTATATAATGAAACCCAAAGCATATAAAGAACAAAATTAACTTTCCAAGCCCCCAATAACATTCCCAAGCATCTATATTAATCCAGTAATCATATCCCAACCCATAAATCTGTTAAAATCCATCAAAGGAATCTGATTAAGTTGTCCAAACCGAAGATATGCACCTAAAAAAGGTGTATATGCTTGTGTAGGTGTTTTTAGTCCACTGAATACGTTCATATGACCTAAAATTAGCAGGAAAAAAATTTTATAGGCTATTAAGAGGTTAAACCCCACTTATAGACCTAAATATACATAATAGGGGGTATCAAAGTTAGAAATCATTCATTTCAAAAAAGCTCTTTTCTCCACTAAATCAACCATGATTATTTTTTAAAATATGCCATATGTGCCCCAAAAATACCTTTTTACTGAGAATTAATGTTTAGTTTGTGGCTTTCTTTTTGTGTTGTGAAATACCTTTTAAATAATTACAAATTTTTAACTTTGATACCCCCTAATATAACTACATATTTCACTGGATATGATATTTATGTATACATATAAGCTTATTTATGTCTATAATTACTTAATTTAACTTAAGATTAGTATATTATGACTCAATTAACACCTTAATAAGTATAATTAGGCTATGGATAAGCTTTTTAAAATAGTATAAGTCATATAATAGTGTAATAATTATATATATAAGTATTATAACCTTATTTTAAAGTTATAAGCTTAATATAATTAAAGTTATCTTTTTTTGAACATAAGAATTACTCAGTCCTGGGGATACCTTGGCTTACATAAACCAAAAACCTTGGAAAATTTGAAATAGTATTTTTTCCTAATTCCAAAAGTGTAACTAATTGCTTGTTTGAATGGCTAATCTTATTTGGAAGACAAAGTTACATTTAATGATCCTCCTCACTCATATAATTTTCCATCATAAGCTGCCCTGATTTTAATCTTTGAGTATTGATAGATACTTATTGGAAGAATAAATTTGAATACACATATTGAAGTGGTAAAGCATCATTTATGCATATGGATTTATGTGTATTAGTGTTCTTAATTTTCTTTAAGAAGAAGAACAGATTTGATTAAAACTCAGGTTGATTTTTGAACCCCTATGCAGCCAAAAATCAGTGCTGCAATTTGTGAGGAATATGAAATTTACCAAATAATTGTAGGAATATATTTTATAATTTTAATAAACCCTTACAACATCAAAATTTTGTCTAGGTTCTATAATTTTTATATTATTGAAGCTAGTAAAAATGTGCATAGAGAAATGTGTTTTCGCAAATACATGAAATTTTTTAATATTTTGGACTAATTGATTTAATATTCCGTAAAAAATATGTCTATAAGTTGCGCATCTATTGAAATTAAAAAATGTTCTGCAAATTTGAGATTTCAAAGGAAAGAAACCCCCCCATATTTATAAAACCAATCAAATATACATTACTGAAGAACAAAGCCAGGTAAATTTTTTGGAAGTATTTTTCACATACATGAATTTTTTTTAATGAATAACATAATTAGGATGGAATTTTCTGTATATATAACAATATTCTTCTAAAATAAGTTATCTCACATGCTAGAAGGTGTCTCCCCCCAACTGAACTTCTATACTTCAGGAAATAATATGGACCATCTAGGAGGTGCCAATTTTTTTTCTCATTACAAAAAACTAAGTGTAAATAATATATCAAAAGAAATAATATTTAATAATTTGAATACATTTTCATATCTGAATTTATATGTCAATGTATTTTTTCAGGATGAAAAAAAATTTTCATCCACAATTAACATCAAAAAATGTTCTTCCAGAGGAGAAATTGAAGGTGCTACTTCATTCAGCCTGAATAATTACAAACCCTTATTCAAAAAGATTTTCAATAAAATTTTGGTTTCCTTTTAGCACCATAGTATTAAGATTTTACATTATCTAATGAAATCCATTTATCCCATGTAAATTGGAAAGATTTTTATCCATGATGTAACAGAAGTTGATGACATAAACTTGATATGATTGAATGAAAAAATTTAAATACTAATAGTTTTGAATGAAATTATAAATTTTTTTAAATTCTCATATTTATTTTTTCAATTCTTTTGACATACCAGAAATATTTTTTATGAAATATATCATGTTACCCTATTACAAAGTCACCATGAATTATCAAACACATGTTTAGTTTATGAAAGTGTGATTTTAAACAATGTAGATTAAAATTTTACAAAAGCATTTCTTTTAAATAAAAGTAACATAAAATAAAAATAATAACAGAAAAAAAAAGGATATTTTTTGTTTAGCTCCATAAATACTTACATTTTGACCCTTTTTTATCCTGTTTAAATTTTTTATTAGCCCTTTTTTCACACATGGGGCCCCCACCAGGCTAAACTTGTGGCTATTAAACGGCTGACAATGTGTCAACTTAGTCTTATTAAAAATGTCTAAGTTTTATCAAAAGAAACTGAAATCCTTCCTACAGTTTTGACTATCTTTATTTGTTCATGAAATAAATTTTTTTGTTATACTTAGCACTCATTGTTGCCGATTTCCTTCCCATGATACCCCATAATCATTTATTTTTTTATTTTTAATTTATAAAGCACATACTTTTTCAAAGGGTTCTTTTGGTCTAGAAGATTTTAATGGCAGTCCAAGGGTGGTGAAAGGTGGAGAACTCAAGAAGCTCAAAGCAAGTACGTAACTTTTATCTTTGTTTTTTTTATTACTCAAGTAAAATGTAAGTAGTATTTTTATTATTACTTATGAGAATTCAAATTACACAAATGTAAATAGTAAATCAGTAAAAGTAGTAATAGAGTTGGTTTTGAATATATATAATAAATTGTAAGTTTGTAAGGTGAGAATGTAATGATCAAAAAAAACCAAAATGGGAGGCTTTATATAGGCAAAACAAGAGAAACCAATGAGCTAAAATTCTATATACAGAAGAATGAGAGAAGGGAAATTCCAGAATAAGATATTGCAAATATTAAGATTTTTCTATAAAGAATGTGTCAATAAAATTTATTTCCCGTATGTACCAATTATTTGATTTATTTTAAAGGTTTTCTGTAAATGTCAATTTTTTAAAATAATATAATTTGAATTTAAAGTTTTTTATTAATATATTTTTATTTCACTCTTGACCTATCATGAGGACAGTTTTGGGGAATAAAAATATGGGGGACATTAATTTTTTAAATATTTACTTAATTTACTTATATTAATTAGTTAAATTATTACAAGTAATTTATTTAACTAAATATAATATAATTAAAAATAAGAATTTAAAGGCGTGGCTTCATCCCAGTAAATAATTAATTATTTTACTTGGTAAGTCTAGTAGCCTGGCTGACATACTTGCTCATTATTCAATAAGAATTATATAAAGAAGTTATTTTGGAGAAAAAGTTACTATAACCTATATTTTTCATAAATTTTTTATCATTCTTCAAAATTTCATGTCTTAAAAAAAATGGATGCTGTGCCTTCTTTTGATGTAACTTTTTTTTTAATTATTTTTACTGTTTCGACACTTTTCATAAATTTTATAATTTAGTTATATTTTTTGGAATTTTTTGGAATTTTTTTCTAAAAAAATAAGATTTTTGATGTCTTTCAAATGATTTTGTGATCTTGTGAATTTTTTTGAATTTTTGTGAATTTTTTCAATTTTTTGGGGAATTTTTTGGACCTAATATTTTTTTTTTGGAATTGTTTTGATTTTTTTGATTGTTTTAATGCTTGAATATGAATCAAGTCACATGCCAAAAAGATGCAGCGTATTTTCAAGCACATGAATTGATTCCAATTCCTCTAGTGAAAATTTCCAGATGGACCAAAAATTTTCACAGAATTATATTTCTTGTGGTCCATCTAACAACTTGCACTGAGGAATTGGGTTCCAGCCTTGTGCTTGAAAAGACGCAGCGTCTTTTCAGCAAGTGACTTCAATCACAATTCAAGTCATATGCTTGAAAAGACATGGTGTCTTTTTGGCACATGACTTCAACTTCAAGTTAAGCATTAAAACAGTGAGAAAAAATTCAAAAAAATGCAAAAAAACCAAAAACATCAAAAGAAACATTAAAAAAAATTAAAAAAAAATTCAGAAAATCTCAAAAAAATTCAAAAAATTCAAAAAAAATCCAAAAAAATTTAAAAAAATTTAAAAAAAATTCAAAAAAAGTCAAAAAAAAAGTCAAAAAATTTAAAAAAGTTAAAAAAAAATTCAAAAAATACCAAAAAAAATCTAAAAAAATCTAAAAAATTGAGAAAACTTCAGAAAACTTCAAAAAACTTCAAAAAAAAATCCTAAAAAAATTCAATTTTTTCAAAAAAAACTCATAAAAGTTAAAAAAATTTAAAAAACTTAAATGAAGTGCTATTAAATTCCAAAAAATTCATAAAAATTATTTATTTCCCATGGTTGAAACATATTTTTCTTACACTTATTTTTCAAACATATTTTTTTTCGCACATATTTTCCTTTCACTTATTTTTCTCCCACATATTTTTATTACACATATTTTTCTATCTTTTTGTCCCTCCCTAAAATATCCCCATCAGGGATATCTTACTTGTTGCATATTGAATTTTTTTGTGTAATTTTAAATCACTACCTGCCAGGCTCCCTCTTTCTGGTAGTGTTAACTAAAATTTTAAATCTTGAAAAAAAGATTAGAGGAAATATAAAATGTATATTCTTTGATATATTAAGAATTATGAGTGGTAGAGAATTGATGAAGGGATTAATGGCTCAAAAATAAAATGAGTCATTTCTGATAAGGAGAGTTCTAGAACAATAGATATTTTCTATGAAAATGAGATGGGATGGAGTACATTACGGTGTCTCAAACTTGATCAAATATGCCACATAAACAAGCCACAAAAAAAAAACTGAACACTCCATCAGAAAATGAAATACACCTGCCCTTGGAAGGTGTATTTTTATGGTGTTTTTGACCTCAAACACACCTTCTTTTGGGAAAAAAAGCCATCAAAACACTTCTCTCCTTCATCTTGATTAGTCAGCACTAGGTACAGACATGCCATCTCCTTAGATTTTTTTCACCTAATTCTTAAAGGCTTATTATTCAACATGTGAAAAACATGACTTCACACCACTTGTGAAGCCCCTTCATCATACGCCCACCCTTAGTCTTCATCACCATTCACTAACATGCCTCTTTCAGTCCATAATCAACTAGAAATCACTGCTACTACTCTAGCCCTGGATCTATTGGTTAACTCTGATACAAGCTTTAATGCTAAACTTGACATGGATTACATGTGTGAAATTCTGGAGAATTGCTACTTATATTCCAGAACACCTTCCATACAACACCAGCCATATTTTAACCTTTAGGGGTCTTTACAACATTCATGAAATTAGCTTTAAACAGATATTTTTCACAAACTTTCCTGGATTTCTCAGTTTACTTGAATTGATAAAAGATCACTTAATTTTCAGAAATGAATCTTGTTGTCCACAAAGACATCCTGCTATTCAAATCTGTGTTGCACTTTGTCATTTTAGTTCAAATTAAATTGGTGCCACATTAACCCATCTTGAAAACCTCTTCCAGATCAGAGATGGAAATAAGTATTTTGATTGTAAAAAAATTCTTTGAATCTATCTTATATACATTGCATGCTTCTACTTTTGCTATTTTTTAGGATTTCAAATGATTAAATGTTTTGTATTTAAATTATAAGTAATGTTTTTCTCTATATCTACATGAATAAAATTCATTCTGTATTTCTATTAATAATTTGATTAAATATGGTTTTTCAACAGCTTCATTAACCAATACTTATGCAAAAGATACATAAATTCACAAATTTTATTTTTCTAAATCTAGAAATTTGGCAATACCCTCCCCTGAATTTTACTATATTAGGGGGTGGGGATTGCCATTTTTTTCATGTCAAAAAAATATTTATGTCAGAAAAAAAAATGGCAATACCTCCCCCTGAAATTTACTGTGGGAGGGGGTAAAGATTACTAAATTTTCATTTAATTTCATAAATTCTTAAATAAATCAAATAAAAAACATAATCAACCAAGTAAAAGTAATGGGATTCTCAATACCACCCTCCAATGATATCATATGTGACCAAAGCCAAAGAAATAATATGAAAAGCATTGTATTTAGAATTCATTTATTCAATACAAATAAATGGTTAAATGAACAAATTTATACAGCAGCAGGGCTTGATTGCACAAAATTTTTACTTGATTGATTATCTTTAATAATTGATAATTTTAAAATTTTTGAAATAAAAATAAAAAATGGAAAATCTTCAAATTACCATATTTAGAACCCCTCCCCAAAGATTTAATAGTAATCAACCCTTCACCCCTTGCTTTACTTACCTGGTTTATCAGACTTTGGTTGATCTGGAATGAAAAACCAAAATGAGTAAGAATTTCACAAGATTCTAAAAAAATGAGTAAACTTTTTACAAGATTTCAAACCAGGAGTTTCCTTGGTAGTTTTATGATTATCTTGAGAAGAGTTCCAAATAGATTTGATGATATCATTTTCACACACCACGTGACACTCGAGGCAAAAGCAGCTCATTAAATCAATAAAACAGAGGTCTAAATCCATACTTGAAGCGCAGAAAGCAATTCTACATAGCAACGGCACCTTCCCTTTGTGTACTCACTATTCAACTGCGCTAATCTAAACTTTAAATCTAAATTAGTCAATTTCTCAAAAGTGTGTTTAGTCTTTTCTTCAATAAGCGATGCACAGAGAAATAGTCAATGCAATATTCCGCTAAAAGGGTTATTAAGTATCTGTGGGTTATTAAAAGGGGTAGTGAGAATGGATGAGATGGTTAGTGGAGGATTAAAGGGTTAACGGATGTTAGTGAGGAGGGTCCAGGTGTAACGGGTGTAATTTTGGAGGTCTCTGGTGTGTGGAGTGATGGATGGGTATGAGGTCAATGCGAGTAGGAGTAATAGATATAAAAGGGGTTGGATTTTGGTTCAATATTTCTTTAGAATTAAATTATAAAACGTATTTATAGTTAATAGAGGTGAAACTGCAAGTTAAATCATTGTTATTGTACATTTTCTTATTTTATCAATAATCATTTATAAATTTAAATCTTTGATTGTTAAGTTTACAACCCTTTGTTAGATCTTAAGAATATTAGTATTACCTTAAATTATATTAAGATTCTTATCAAACATATCTCGAAGCAGTAGCTCTTCCTTCAAGTCATCTTTGAATCACTTCCTTGAACACTCCCTCTGTGCTTTGAAGAAGTTTCTAAACTTCTCCCTTCATCTCACTTTCAGGAACACCCTCGACCTTGTGCGTTGGTCATCTGGTGACAGTATAATTTAATTCTCCGTAGTTCTCATTCTTTGCACTACTATGTCCTTTTTTCAGGTGTTTCTAAATTCTTTAAAATAAATGGCACCTGTTCAACACACTCCTCCTACGGGCGCTACAACTAGGGCTTGCACCAGAGGCAGGCCAGCAGCCACATCGCCTGTTTCCGCACTCACTCCCTGAAACCTCTCGACCTTAGGGAATGGCAACACTCAGTCCAATCTGTAGCAGACATCCCACAAGATTTTGATGATTCTAGTGATGATGAAGAAGGAGAGGATATGATGCACAAGGCACCATCTGCCCCTGCTACAAACCCTTCTGGTCAACCTTCAGAACCTGGACCATCTAATTCTCTGGAAGACTTCATGAGACTTTTCATGAAGACCCTTTCAAATCCAACGTCTTTAGATGGATCAAAATTCAAAACTACTTCCATGAAACCCCCTGATAAATTTGATGGAGAACATCCAGACAGATTGCGACCTTTCTTGCAAAAATGAAAGCTCCTGTTCCATTTTGACCCTCCAACCTTCAATAACAACCAATCAAAGGTTGTTTACGCTTCTTCATTCCTAGCTGGAAAGGCAGAAAGGTGGTTCAAACCTTACCTTCTCATGCTCTCTTTGAAAGAGACCAACTTACTCTTTAATAACTGGGGAAAGTTCGAAGACCAACTTTTTACGTTGTTTGGTTACCCTAATGAAACTGACAACACGGAAATTGAACTTGACTTCCTCCGCATGAGTGATAATGGTAAAGCCTCTGAACATATCTAGAGCTTCAGAGAACTTCAAACTCAAGTAGGTTGGAATGATTCTGCCCTCAAATATCATTTCAAAAAGGGACTTCCTTCAAGGATTCTGAATCAATTAAATCTTCATGGTCAGAAGATGACTACTTTAATGGATTTAATGGATCAACCCTCGAACTCAACGGCTTTTACCAAGGACGACTACAAAATTGTTGATACGCCAATAAATCTCAAGGCCTAAATTTTAAATCAGGACCTTCTTCACACCTATTGCCAACTCAATCCTCCTTGACTCAATCCAAACCCAATAAAGGAAAGGACAAACCTTGATCCAAAAGCTTGACCCCAGGCGATATCAGTAAGGTACTGGATCCAAAAGGGGAACTTAAAGAAGCTGAGAGGAAGAGACGAGCAGATAATGGGCTATGTATGTATTGTGGGGGTAAGCACAAGCTAGAAGATTGTGTTAAGTTGAAGGAAAGAGAAGTTACTAGTTCAAGGTCAAAAAACTAGTAGATAGTTTACTTGTGTGCAAAGCAAACTATCCCATCTCTCTCAGTGCACAGAACCTCCATGTCTTAAGGACTGGAGTTGCCTTAAACCACTTGAGATTCATTCTTTTTAAGGAGGATACCCCTTCCAGTTGTCTTATAGACTCTGGAGCTTCAATTTCTTTTTTCAGTTTATCTTTTGCCGAAAAGTTACAACTGACATTTACAGATATTGATTGAACTCCAATTTATTTGGTTGAATCAGAGGAACCCAAATATTGGGTAAGTTAGAAAGTTTTACAGGTTTTCAACTTTCCGAACTTTCCCTCATTTGAGTGGGAATTATCATTCTTGGACACCCCAAGAATGGACAATACCATCCTTGGCCATGACTTTTGAATGCATTGGAATCCTCAAATTGATTGGACACAGGGATTGATCACCCCATGCACTAAGTATATTTCTGATTCTTCAATGCAGGTAAATAGGGAGTTAAACAACCCGCCTGACAATGTCCTGCTAGAGGACAAATCTCTGCCAGATGACTTGCAAGCATCTGATTTTTCTCTAAATGAGAAATTGGATGACCCTTCTAGCTCAATGACTTCACTCAAAGAGGATTTAAATTGCTGCAAAGTAGTCAAATTATGCTCCCTCGATTCTGGTCTTTCCTCGACAGATTCTCTCAAAGATGATGAGGACAACCAAATCAACGTTAAAGCCATTTAATCAACTCTACCGGAAATCTATCACAATTTCCTCGATGTTTTCTCAATTTTCAAGGCTGATAAGTTACCACCTCATTGACCCTACAACCATCAAATAGAGTTAATAGTTCCAGTACCTCCGGCAGGTCCTGTCTATTCTTTGTCAAAGGACAAATCTCAAGTTCTTCGAGACTACATTTCAGAGAATGTAGCCAAAGGTTTCATCAGAGCCAGTAAATCTCCAACCAGCTCCCCTGTTCTTTTTGTAAAGAAAAAGGATGGTAGCCTTAGGTTGTGTGTTGACTATAGAAAGCTCAACACAGTCACTAAGAAGAATGCATATCCTGTTCATTCTATGTCATTGCTTCTTACCCTTTTCAATGGTGCTAATTTCTTTTCTAAAATTGATCTTAGAGGCACTTATAATCTTATTTGCATTGCGGAAGGTCATGAACCACTGACTGCAATGCGCACTAGATTTGGAGGTTTTGAATATTGAGTTATGCCTTTTGGATTGTGTAACGCACCATCTACTTTTCAAACCTTTGTTAATGACATCTTTCAAGATGTTTTCAAACAATTTGTTGTCGTCTATTTAGACGATATTTTAATTTTCATGAAGACATGAGATGAACATATTCATCATGTTCGACAGGTTCTAAATCGCCTTCGAGATCACGGTCTCTACGCCAAGCTCAATAAATGCAAATTTTATCTCAAATCTATTGATTTTTTGGGGTTTACTTTGTCCACTGATGGTTTAGTCATGGAGGACAAAAAGGTCCAAAAAGTCCTGGAATGGCCTGAGCCCAAAACCATTAAATCCCTACAAAGATTTTTGGGTTTTGCAAATTTCTATAGAAGCTTTTTTAAAGATTATTCTAAAACTATTTCCAATCTTACTTCTCTTCTTAGAAAAGATATTCATTTTGTTTTTACTTCTACAGCACAAAAGGAATTCAAAGCATTGAAAACTGTGTTCACCACAGCTCCAATTCTTTGACACTTTGATCCTTCTGCTTAGACAAAAGTCGAGACAGATGCTAGCGATTATGCTATTGCAGGGGTCATTTCTCATTTCAATCCTGAAACAAAATTGTTTCATCCTGTTGCTTTTGAGTCATGCAAACTCATTGTGGCAGAATTAAATTATGAAATTCATGACAAAGAGCTTTTAGCTATTATTCATTGTCTTAAAAAATGGCGCTCTTTTCTTCTCAGCCTAGATAGTCCTTTTAAGATCCTGAATGACAATAATGCTTTGAAATACTTTATGTCTTCCAAAGTGCTAACCAGGCGTCAATCCAGGTGGGCTGAATTTTTGTCTGAATTTCATTTTTATATTTCCTATCGCACAGGTAAGAACTGCATTGTCCCAGATATCCTGTCATGTCGGGACAACATTTACCCACAGCGGGGGGATCCATTTTCTGAAAAGAACCCAGCAAATGTGAAATCAATTTTCAACGAATCAATGTTAACGACTCATCAACTTAATTCGATGAAAATTCAATCTTTTCAAAATCCACTATCCAAAATCCTCGAAGCTCAGTCAAAGGACAATTATTGTTTAGGGTTAAAAGACAAAATACTCTCAAAGCAAGGGGCCAAAAGATTTAGTATTGAATCAGGTCTATTATTTTTTGAAGGTAGAGTAGTCATACCCGACAATAATGAAATAAAATTATGGATTTTTAATAGTTGACATGATTCTCCATTAGCTGGTCATTTTGGGGTTGATAGAACCTACCAGTTAATAGCGAGGGATTTCTTCTGGCCAGGAATGACCAGAGAAATCAAGGCCTATATAAGAGCTGGTTACGAATGTAATAGGAATAAGGCTCCCCGTCACCAGAAGCATGGGTTGCTTCAACCACTTCCTATTCCCTCTCAACTATGGGAATCTTTATCGATGGATTTTATTTCTCAACTTCCTCTTTCTAATAATTTTGATGCTATATTAGTAATAGTAGATATATTTTAAAAAATGTCTATTTTTATTAAAACCACTACTACTGCTACAGCAGAAGATTTGTCAAAAAATTTTCTAGAATATGTATTTTCCAAACATGGCCTACCTAATGATATTATTTCAGATAGAGGCTCATTGTTTGTATCCACATTCTGGACTCAACTGTGTTGACAACTCAATATCAATAGGAATCTCTCCACGGCCTATCATCCTGAAACCAATGGGCAAACGAAAAGGGTCAACCAAATCCTCAAACAATACCTTCAAATGTATGTCAGTTACCAACAAGACGATTGGACCACATGGTTACCTTTGGCCGAATTTGCTTATAATAACTCAACTCTCTCTTCAACACAACAATCTCCCTTCAAAACTGTTTATGGAAGACATCCTCAATTCAACTCAATCCATGTAGGAACTAATCATCCTGCGGAACATTATCTTCAAACCATATCACGACTCCAAGAAGAACTTAAATCAAACTTGGGATTAGCAATTCGAAGGTACAAGCAACAGGCCAACAAACATCGACATTCTGCTCCTCCCTTTAAACCAGGGGAAAAAGTATGGCTCGACGCACGAAACATTTGAACAACTCTACCATCAAAGAAACTGGCCGAAATGTGCTTGGGACCATTCAAAATTGACTCCGAAGTCTCTAAAACTGCATTTCAACTCAAGTTACCTCCTAAATGGCAGGCTATTCACCCTGTTTTCCACATATCTCTCCTGGAACTGGCTCGAGAAACATACCCAGGCAGGAACCAACCTCCTCCGGAACCAGTTGACGTAGAAGACCATCTAGAGTGGGAAGTAAGCCGTATCCTTGATTCAAGAATGCGCAAGGGGAAACTTCAATACCTTGTGGAATGGGAAGGCTTCCTCAATGACTCAGACAAAACATTGTGGGAACCAGCCATCAATGTTTCTAACACCCCTGAACTCCTAAAATCTTTTCATCTTAAATATCCATTAAAACCAAAACCTTAAAACTCTCTTTTATTTTTTCTCTTCTCTTTTTCTTCTTTTCTTTCTCTTTTCTCTCTTTTCTTAAAAATCTAAAACTTCTTTTCTTCTAAAAAATCCTTATTTTTGTTTTCTTTTTTCTTCTCTCTTCTTTCTTCTTTTCAAAAGTTTTTTCAACCTTCTTTAAAAGTAAATAAATATAATAAAATAAAATAAAAATAAATTAAATTAAATTAAAATTAAAATAAAATAATTTAAAATTTAAAATTATATTAAGACTTAAAATTCATCAAAATAAAACCTTAAAAAATCAATAATTCCTTTAAATTTTTCTTTCTTTCTCCTTTCAAAATTTTTATATACATTTTTTTCCTTAAATTCTCTTTCTTCAAACTATCAAAATTTTTCACAAACTCAACATAACAATTTTTCTCAAACTTCACTTAAACCTTTAAATCTCTCTTTTAAAATTCTTCAAACAAATTACTTCTTTCTTTCAAATTCTTTTTTCAAAACTATTTTTCTCTTTCTTTTCAAATAACCAAAATTCCTCAAAACTTCAATAAATAAACTCTCATGAATAACAATTTTTTCTCTCATTAAATTTTCATTCACAACAAAATTTTTTCAATAAACTATTCTTTTTTCTTACTTAAAATTTTTTCTTTCTTTTCAAAACTTAAAACTAAAAATTTTCTCAGTTAAATATTTTTTTCTTTTCTTCTTTCAAAATTTTAAAAAAAAAATTCATTCAAATATTCTTTTTTTTTCTTCTCTTTTTCTTTTCAAAATCTTATAAAATATATATATTAAAATTTCAATTAAAACAACCAAAATAAAAATAAATAAATATTTCAATTAAAACAATAAAATAAAATAAATAAATATACAAATTGCTTTCTACTTTTCTTTTCCTTTTTCTTTTTTTTTTCTTCTCTTTCCATTTTAAATTTTCTCCTTTATTTTCTCTTGAACCAATTTCTTCATTTTTTCCAAAATCGCCCTTATTTCCTTCCTGCATTTCTCAAATACCTCCTTCTCTCCTACTGGTACCACTTCTCCAATCTCCAGTAATTCTTCAGCCACATCGAAGGAGGCACAATTGATAATCTTGTCAACCTCACCACTTAAATCTTCAATGAACTGAGTTCTTCGACCCTGCCGAGGTTTCTTCGAACATACCTGGTCAAGAGTTTCCTAGTTGTCCTCCCTCGAATCAATTGTTGGTTGATGTTCTTCAACTGGGATTGATGGCACCGCTTCCACAATAGGGGCTTCCACAATAGTGGCTTCCGCGATGACATCTGAATTCTAAACATACGGTCATCAGTAACAAAAATTTTGAAATAAAAGGGCAGACTTACTTCGAAAACCAGGTCAGCTTCTAAAAATAGCTTTGGTGTGACCTCCACTGTCACTTCCCTCTCCTCTTTGTCATCTTTGATGACCATCCGCCTCGAGATGGGGACTTCATCCTCATCTTCTTCAACCAATTCATCCACCTCCACTTCCACCCCTCATCTTTTACCTGTGGCCCGGATTACCCAGGTCGCCACGGTATCCTCGACCTCCTCCTCAACTCCTTCCGACTGATCATCCCCGACCGACACATCCCAGATATCTTTGACCACCTCTTTGGTCTTTGGTATTACCCAGTATTTGCTTTTGGTAAACTGTTGTTTGATGTCAGCGTTTTTTGATAAGGCATCGCACATCACCCGTCTCCAGCAGCAAAACTCGCATTTCTGGAAAGGAACTTGTGTGGCCGTGCTTTCGAAGCAAAAATATTCCATTGACTCACAGGCCGTGCAGGCTTGGGAGTATTGTCGGGTAACAAGTCCACCATCCGCTTTGGGGTGTGGAGGCGTGGGAGTTGGGGTAGGACAAGTCGACATAATCAATAAAAAATAATTAAAAGGAAGAGTTGAGAGAAAGTAGTGTGGGAAGGATATGTCTCACACTCAACGGAGCTTGACTTTTATACCCGGGCATCTGTCACGCACCACGTGACACTCGAGGCAAAAACAGCTCATTAAATCAATAAAACAGAGGTCTAAATCCATACTTGAAGCGCAGAAAGCAATTCTACATAGCAACGGCGCCTTCCCTTTGTGTACTCACTATTCAACTGCGCTAATCTAAACTTTAAATCTAAATTAGTCAATTTCTCAAAAGTGTGTTTAGTCTTTTCTTCAATAAGCGATGCACAGAGCAATAGTCAATGCAATATTCCGCTAAAAGGTTTATTAAGTATCTGTGGGTTATTAAAAGGGGTAGTGAGCATGGATGAGATGGTTAGTGGAGGATTAAAGGGTTAACGGATGTTAGTGAGGAGGGTCCAGGTGTAACGGGTGTAATTTTGGAGGTCTCTGGTGTGTGGAGTGATGGATGGGTATGAGGTCAATGCGAGTAGGAGTAATAGATATAAAAGGGGTTGGATTTTGGTTCAATATTTCTTTAGAATTAAATTATAAAACGTATTTATAGTTAATAGTGGTGAAACTGCACTTAAATCATTGTTATTGTACATTTCCTTATTTTATCAATAATCATTTCTAAATTTAAATCTTTGATTGTTAAGTTTACAACCCTTTGTGAGATCTTAAGAATATTAGTATTACCTTAAATTATATTAAGATTCTTATCAAACATATCTCAAAGCAGTAGCTCTTCCTTTGAGTCATCTTTGAATCACTTCCTCAAACATTCCCTCTGTGCTTCAAAGAAGTTTCTAAACTTCTCCCTTCATGTCATTTTCAGGAACACCCTCGACCTTGTGCATAGGTCGTCCTGTGACAACCATTTCCTGAAAAAAATCTAAAAAATCAACAAATCAGGGGAAAAAATGATTTATAAAGAAGAGAAATTGAGGAAACAAATGATAAAAAAAACTTGAGGAATTGACATACCTTGGGAGTGGTACAATTGAAAGTATCAGAAAAAATATGCATATTATGGAATATTAAAATTCAAAAATGTAAATTAGTTTACATAAAAATACTCAACTTTAAAAATAGATATCCCAGAAATTTCTGAGCTAAAATTGATTCTGCTTTCTGGAAATGAAATTCATGTCTCTAGAGAACCTGTAATCAAAATAATCTGAGATTTAAATGAGCTGAAATTCAACAAATGTTAATATTCATCCTCATGAAAAAAAAGATCACAGAATAGGAAGGACTCATCCAAAACAGATATTTAGCTGATAAAATAAGAGCCAAAAGCTTGAAGTGTGATTTGAAATAGATTGCATAATCCCTATATTCATATTATGCAACATTGAACTTAAGAAATGTAAATTAGTCTATGAAACAAGACTCAACTTTGGAAGCAGATATCTCAGCAACTACTGGACAAAATTTAACACCGTTTTGCTGGAAATAAAAGCCATGCTTCTGGAGAGTCTTTCAACAAAAGTATATATCATTTAAATAACTCTAACCTATTTCTGACTCTTTTTTTTGACTTAAAAGAAAATCAAAAAAGAGTTATAAAAATTAAAGCCAGGGATTATAAATGGACTAAAAAGATATATTTTAGCTACCTATGTTATTTATAAGTATTATATTTGTTTCAGAGTAAGACCTACTTGAGAAGATTAAAATAAAGTTGATGGAAGTTTGAGCCAAGTGGGTGATAAATATCTCAATAACCAATTATCCAAATCAGATTTTGCTTGGTGGATATGAGAGCCAGGCTTCTGGAGAACCTTCTTAAAAAGGAAATGTGATTTGAGAAAAAAAAATATATAGAAAAAATAAAAAACACAAATTAAGAAAAATAACATCAGTTAAAATTGAAAAAAGATGGTGGGAGAATGACTTACCTGATGAGATCACCACATCTGAACGTATGCAACTTCATGTTGAGATGATGAACCAAAATGAATAATGAAGGCAAGAAATATGCTTTTAGTGAAAATTCAAAATCAAAGTCTATATGAAAAAATAAAATAACAAACCCAAGTGGAAAGTACATGCAACTTAATCATTTTGAGAGCATGAAAAAGGATTTAAAAGGGTTGTTGTGATAATTTTGTAGTGTGATTAGCAGGATGACTGAGTTTTGAGGATAGAAACTTGATCAGGAATCGTTGATAAAGAAAGAATGAAAAGTGCAAAACTTACTGGGGCATGGTGTGTAAAAATTTGCATTAAAAAAGTGGGAGGGGAAAGATGTGATGTGTGGTGAATTGAGAGGATCTATATATTGGTGGGCTGAGCTGTGGTTGGAAAATTTTCACTAAAGTAGGATGTATTTGACCCCATGTTTGAGATTTCAGGTACCAAATCAGCCATGTTTCATGGTGTGTTTAGGAGGCAGTTTTCAAATGAAATCTGCCAGGAGTATTTGTTCAAGTTTGAGACCCTCTATCAAAAAGTAGATGGGTAGAGGAGGAGGAAGAGATCCTTAAGAAGATGAATAAAATATTACTTTCAAAATTATTTACAGATAAATATTAATTTGAAATAAAGATTGTAAATATTATTGTCATTATATTGGTTTCCACTTTTAAATGCAGTTACTATTTCACATGTACTCACAAGCAAAACTTGTGAAAGTGATTTATATAAGCATTAAATATTTAAAAAGGAAAACTCACATATTGATTTCCATAAAAACCTTTCAAGTTATACACTTTAAGGACTATTTTCATTTGTATTTAAATATAAATATTTCTTTTAAATGAGAAATTGAAGATTTTATTTTCAATAGCCTGTAGGTCTTATATTTTTGGTAAAATAAAAAAAAATTATACAAAATTTAGTTTTGCAAAGACTTAATAAATTTGAAGTGAAAGTGACTATATTCTTTTTAAAATTTGAAAATAGGAATGGCATTAGTTATTTCAATCAATATAGTTATTAATATTTGTGATCAAAAAATTTGCTAAATTTATCTATTGTTTCAATTAAGTAGTAAAATATATCATTATCTTATATTAAATTTACATTCATAATTTTATGGTTTATCTTTTGGATGCAAAGTAATGCTTAGGTATGTTAAGAATAATTTTTATCCTCTAAATTGATAATCATATTGGATATTAAAAAGCTTATGTTGGATCAATAGGTGCTCAATGTGTGCTCAATGAAGGATAAAATCATGGTTATAGTCAATCAACTTATACATAACTTGAGATCAATTAAGGTTCATTTTTGGACCAATTTGAGAATAAATGTAAATCTAACTCTAATTTACTTATTTTTATAAAGTATTCATTACCCTGGCATAATGAAGGGACACTCTAAAGTTCAGGAGAGGGGATTGCTAGCAATTCACCCCTAGATATCCCATGGTGAATGATTTGAATAAAGAACACTGCTTGGTGGGATAATATGTCTGAAGACACAAAATTATATGTTGAATCCTGTGATTCTTTCCAGAAATCAAAGAGATTAACAGGAAAAGGAGCTGGATTGATGCAGCATATTGAATCTCCTGATGCACAATGGCAAATTATAAGCATGAACTTTGTAACAGGATTGCCCATTTCAGGGAAAGACATTTAGAACACTTTCTGGGTTATTGCAGACAGATTTACAAAAATGTGTAAATTCATCCCTACTCACAAAGATGTTTCCACTAAATAATTGGCCTTCTTGTGGTGTTCTCATATGTTTAATACTGCTGGTTTCCGAAAGGCCATAATCTATGACAGAGACCCTAAATTTACTTCTGAATTTAGGGTGTCTCTGATAAATGTTTGTGGCTGTGATCTGATTCTTTCTACTGCCCGTCATCCCCAAACTGATGGATTAGCTTAAAGGATGATTCAGATTTTAGAGGACATGATAAGAAGGTATTGTGCCTTTAACCTTGAGTAAAAAGACAATTACAGGCTCACTCATGATTGGCTCACCGTACTTCCTGGTTTGGAATTTGCTTATGATAGCACTGTTCATTCTGTCACTCAGAGAAAGCCTTTTGAGCTCTGGCTTGGATATGTTCCAAATACCCCTGCCCAAATTCTCAATAATAAAATACCTAAGTTGGATTTACATCCTGGTGTAAAATCGTTTCTTCAAATTAAATAACTTTTCAGAAGTCATGCTCAAAAATGTATTGAAAAATATTTAGAATATGAGAAGAAGATGTGGGGCAAATCCCATAAAGAATACTCTTTTAAGAAGGGTGATGAAGTATTAATTTCTACAGTCCACCTCAATTTACAAGGTAATAACAAATTAAAAGACCCATTTGTAGGTTCATTTTTTTTCAGAAGAATAGTTGGTGATAATGCAGTTGAAGTTATCCTGTATTCTCCATATCATAGGAAACATCCTGTTTTTTTAATATCTCTTATGAAACCTTACACATCTAATAGTGATTTTTTTCCAAAAAGGAGGGGAAGAGCAAAGAAAACCCCTAATGAAATCACTGAAACAGAAGAAATTGATAAGATTCTATATGACAGAATTGTCACTACTCAAAAAGTTACTTAATACTTATTGAGATTCAATAATAAATCTTCTGAATATGATTCTTGGATTCCTGGGAAAGAGATTTCTAACCTTCCTGCTCTACTAAAGAAATACAAAAACAAAAAATCATAGCATTTATTATTATTTTTTTTTTTAGAGTGAGGGAGTGTCAGCCAGGCTACTAGACTTACCCAGTACATAATTAATTATTTAATAGAGTACAGCTACACCTTTACCTCTCATATTATTAGTTATACTTACTTTATAAATTAATTTAAATATTTTTAACTAATTTATATGTAAAATGAAGTAAATATATAAATCTAATTTTTTCCACATTTTATATCATTCCTTGGCAGTGTTCTCATGACAGCTGAAAGTAAACTAAACTATAAAAATACTAAATATTAAACAAATATTTTACTTTACTCTGACATTTACAGAAACTTAAAATAAATCAAATAAATTATAATTAATATTGAAATATACAGATAAATACTGTATATGAGTAAATTCTTTATAGAACAACTTTTATTATTAGAAATTTCTATCTGTGGAATTTTTCTTTCTCTGATACTCATGTATATAGAATATTGGTTCTGAAGTTCCTCTCCTTTTTGCTTATATACGGCCTCTCAATCTGACTGTTTTCATTCATTTCATTCTTACTTAATTTACAAAAAATATTATATTTACAATCCACTCTATTACTACTATCACCACCTTACACTACGCAATATAGGGGGTGGACTTGCTAGCAAGTCCCCAGCCTGAACTCATACTGAACTCTACTTGAAGACCCACAAAAACTGTTCTGCTTAGTGGTGTTCATCCCTGATTGGATGGTTCCTTTGTCAATAGCTCAATGTGTATTCAATCTGTGGTGAATTTGAGTCCAAGGTTGCGGACTTACTAACAAGTACGCCCCCCATATTGTGCAGTGTTAGTATTTACAATTTTGTATTTCTAAGTCTTTAAAGTAATAATAATAATAATCTTTTTACTTTTTTATTGAGTATTAAATATAAAGAAATAAATATGTACCTATCTTGAAATATTGAGTCTTCCTCACCTTCCATTGCAATTGGACCGCCCAAAAGATCTCCTACACCAAAAGCACCCCTTGACACTATCCCTATATTCTGTTTTGATTTAAGAGTAAATTTGATTTGATGTTGCACAAGCTAGTGTGCTCATTATTTAGTGTGCAGTCTTTCCAGAAGAGTTACAGCTGAGCTGAAATTGAGTTAAATCAAAGATAGGGATTGGCACCTGCTATCAGGTGCCCATGTTTTTTTTCTGGTAAGTAAGACTTATATTAATTAAGATATAGTCAATTTAATGCTATCTTTGTCTATTCAAATAGAGTGAAAAACCTACTGTATAATTTTTACAAAATAAATATCAGATAGTATTTCTTTAAATGAGAAGCTGAAACAATGATGAAAAATATCCCTTCTTCCTACTTTATAGAGTCTTTTAACAATAATACTGTCTAAAATAAAATCTCAACCATCTTTTTTCACATGAGAACATGTTTTGAGATAGGTGGTGTTAATTCCCAGGTGAGCACTGTTATTATACTAAAATATAACATTCAAGAATAGTTTAGCATTTAAATTACAGCTTTAAGAAATATACATTTTTTTGTCTTATATTTAAAGTTTAAATTTATTTAAAATGCAATTTTTTTACATTGAAAATTCACTGAGTGGTGATTAATTTTTTCAATTCATGAGATCACTTTAACAACTCAAATATGCCTATGGAATCCTGATAAAATGAACCATAAAAAGCTCCAAAATATCAGTTTCTATTTCTTTTACTAAAATCATAATAGAAAATTTCTTAGTAGTTGAGGAATAACTAGATCTAAACAAAGGCTGAAATTAATTTTCTGTTTTTTTAATCATTTTCATGTGTTTCAAAAACTCAAAAACTGTACTACAATCTACTAACTTAAGTTGAGCCTTCTTTTAATAAATATAATCAATAAAATCTCATTATTGCTGTTTTGAATGAAGAAGCTGTGAGAGTGTTTCATCAAGCCAGAAATTTTTTAATAACACACTGATATTATTTGTTTACTTTGGTTATGTGTGTTTTACACAGTATGAAGGAATAAAAAATTTAATATTTCTGATTTTTCCATATGTTTTTTATATAACTAAAGTGAAGTGAAAATAATTATATTTCATAATCAAAAATTTTGGGAATACATCAAAAATAATCAGGTCATATGGTTTCAATTTAAAAAGTAAAGCATAAAATACTGGTTTAAAAGGAGTTTTCAATAGCAAGAGCCACTGATTTTATTGTATAATTTCTCCATAAACATTAATATAATCATTAGACAGGTTAAAAGTGATGCTTTTGAAATAAATAATATAATTTTCTGTATTTTTACTTATCAAGTGAAACTCATTATGAAAAATAAATTGTGTTTTATGAAAAATTACTGTGAATGGACCAGAATTTTAATCTCCCCCTTTTTATATTTCTATTGATTATTCATTAAATTCTCACCATTATTTCAGCACAGATTCATCCATCCTTGGTTAACAGTTCAAGATGAGTTCAATGTAGAGTTCAGTATCACACTATGCAATATAGGGGGTGGACTTGCTAGCAAGTCCCCAACCTGAACTCAGATGGAACTCAGATGGAACTCAGACTGAACTCATATTAAACCCATACTGAACTCTACTTGAACACCCACCTAAAACTGTTCTGCTGAGTGGTGTTCATCCCTGATTGTATGGTTCCTTTGTCAATAGCTCAATGTGTGTTCAATCTGTGGTGAGTTTGGGTCCAAGGTTGCGGACTCGCTAGCAAGTCTGCCCCCCATATTGTGTGGTGTCAGCTCATCATAAGTTCAGTCTGAGTTCCATCTGACTTCAAGTTGGGGACTTGCTAGCAAGTCCCCCCCCCCCCCCCCCAAATATTGTGTGGTGAGATGATAATTTGGTTTTCTTTCTTGTGAAGAATCAGGTTTTTGTCTTTCTTTTCCTCCTTGTTTTTATTATTTTATTTTATTTTGTTCTTTTCTATTAAATTATATTCTTTCTTGTTTTTAAATTATTTTATTTTTTGTGACAATTTTAATTTTTCATTTTTCATTATTGTAAAAAAAGAAAAGGATGATCTAGGGAAATGAAAATCAGATTATTCTTTTTTTCTTGTGCAACTATAACTTAATGTCTCACCCCCTCACCCTCTACCACCCCTTAAAATATACCTGTAGGGTATATCCCACTTTGGGGGTAATGATAGTGGGACAGGCGGATGCTACCAGATGCCAAAACATGTCTTCACCCCCCAACCTGGGTTGTCACATTGCCTCAAAAATATGCTTATCTTTTTTTTGATTCAAATATAAACTACCAAGTGTTGGAGGATTATCAAACTCGGTTGGATACAACTGTGGATATAGATATGTACATGCAACGTGCACATTAAAATCTACGTTATGGACATAAAAACTTATTAAAAATTACTAAAAGCGTTACAATTAAAGAAATGGTAAGCAAGAAATATGAATTTCAATGCATTGAAAGAAATTCAAGCAATGAGCCTATTCTTTCGATTCAATTTGAAGCTTGAGAGAGTTTTTGCCTTCCTGTTTTACAATTTTAGCTTGCGAGGTGCCTTCTGGCACGGAGGAAGCATAAAAAATTTTCTGCCTTTCGTGAACCAAATAATCCCCATCCTAAAATTATTTAATGTGCTGAAGTTAAGCTTTAAAATCATTGCATCTATGAACGAAAGAACACTGACGAGAGAAAATATTGAGGGGGTAGCTCCTTTCCTGCACTCCAAAACTCCCCTTTTTGAAAAGCCACATGGACCTTTACGGCTAGTTATGCTGACTTCACCCGATCTACGGTCAACAACTTCAAATGTGGCACATGTACCATGTCGAAACCAATTTCCAAATCCGACTAGACATCCATCTTTGTTTCCATTTGATGTTATTACATTGACATAGTATTTACCTGAAGGGGAGGGGTCTGAAGGGGGATCTGAAGGACGGCCAGGACGAGGGACGGGATGGCTTGAACCAGACTATTCCATAAAATCAATTTTGTATGAGTAAACATATCATAAAGAGTCGCATCATCCATCTACCTTGGTAACATAGCGTATACCTGAATGCGGACAAGTGGATTGTGGACCAACGGGATCGGCAGCTACGAATGTGCCTTTATCAATCGTTCCCTTGGTGTTAAACTAAAACAAAGGTGCGCATTTAGTTGAAAAGTTTGTTCAAACAGAGTGAAGAAAAAAGACAAACATGATACCACACTTCATTTAAAATACCATTACGACAGTTCCAGACCGCTTGGTGACCAGTTTTTTTTTCAGCCACATCCTGCAATTGCTGCAATGTATAGGTTTGTGATGTGGAAGGAGTTATACCAGCCTCATCTAGCCACTGGTATGTTGGAAGAATTGAATACTGTCATGGGAGGCGGAACCAAATAGAAATGTTATTCTAAATATATCGCTCTATAGGTGAGAGGTAGGCGGTTTTACCAATTCAACCGCTTTTTTGAAAAAAGAAATAACTTCCATCTCTGATGAATCCATGAAACAAAATAGAATGAGACAAAAAAAAAAGAAGGTAAGTCATAATCTGATAAAGAAAACAGAAGAAGTTAAGCATAAACAAAACAAACGGGGTTTGTAGGCAGCACCATAACAAGATGGTTCAAGAGTACTGATGCAGGTACCGTGCTTGCCCCACTCATGTTGCCAAAAATGTTCATCATCTCCACGTTGGTCTTTCCAATAGGTCCTCATGAATTCAAGAGTGTCATGCGCTCCATTCTGCTCAAGAATTTGGGTGATGTTACGGAATTGGCGGTGAGGATCACATGTAGCTTCGTAGGTACCATCACAATTATCAGGCTAAGGAAATGGTGAGTGCGATGGTCAAGCATCCACTATAGAGTTATGCCAAGAAAAATCAACCGCATGATTACGTACCCATAGACTGACCAAAATGAAACGAAAATCAGATGAATGTATCGAGTTAAATGTATTTTCATATTAGTTATTATCTGTTATAGTGTTAGAGAGCGTACTGACCCATGAATAGTCCAGCGGTCAGAGGGGCCAGTGGCAGGATGAGTGTCCCAAAACTAAGGAAAACAAGATGATGAGTGATGGATGAGGGAACATTGGGAAAGGAGAGTCAGATAATCCAGACCTGAGTGAGAAGGATTTGACCGCCAGGAAAGTTTGTGCAACAAGGATTGAGCTAGAGCAGAGAAGACGAGATCAGAGCATGAGGGATGGATGGGTGATGAGGAAAGATGGATGGGACTGACGTCATTACCGGCAGGGACATGACAGCTCAGCGGAGGATTAGCAGGACAGAAATCACTGGGCGCTTGGGCGTTGAGGATGAGCTGATGAGCGAAGACCGCGGAAATGAAGGTAAGGAGCATTTGGAGAGATGAGAATGGAATGCGCATAACCATGACCATCATGACGTGTCGATGGCAAGAAGACGAGCAGACAAAAGGACTTACGGTCCCTGATCACAATCTGCAAAACAATCTACCAACCTTAATCTAAGCTGCGTCGACGGCGACTAATCTGGCAGTCGGGGATCATCCAGGAAAGGTATTATACCGCAACCCGGGATAGACTAGGGTAAGTCTCGTCGGTCTCTACTCCGGAATGGATAACATTACTTGTACTAACCTATTATACCGCAACCCGGGATAGACTAGGGTAAGTCTCGTCGGTCTCTACTCCGGAATGGATAGAGACCACCCGAGTGCGGTAGGCTAACTATATACATACGGGTGACAATGTGCCCTAACCTAATTTGTACCTATCATTTCTCTTATGTTCCAACACCCCTCCACACATTGTTGACCGTATATAGTATATAGTTTAGTAAAAGTAAAAAAAATGAATGTAACGAAAAAAAATAAAGATAATAGTGAGAATGATAAAAAAATAAAAAAAATCATATGACTAAACCCATTTCTCCTACAACCTTTGACATATTAACACTGTTTAAAGACTTTGTCATGCAGTCAGCAATTTGTGATTTACCGGATATCCAGATCAAGTTTAATTTTTTTTCAAAAATAAGTTGGTTCAAGAAGTAGAAATCCCTTGTGGCGTGTCTTGTGTCCTTGTTCGACGGTCGATCATTGCCAATGTCCACTGCAGTGTTATTGTCGCAATATAACTTAACCACAACATCATGTCCAGTGAAATCTTCTACTAGATTCCTAACCCACAAACCCGTCCTTGCCCCCATCCCCAGTGCCATGTATTCAGCATGTGAGGTAGCAAGAGCAACTGATTTTTGTCGCTTTGCCATCCAACAAACTGGTACATGACACACTCGTATCACATTTCCGTGTCCTGCTCTCCATCCCTCACCCCTCCATGCCGCATCTGCAAATACCTCTATTTCAACTGGACCTTCTTTATTCGGAGCAATTTTGAATTTTAGATGTCTGGTTTTAGTAACGTATTGAATTAGTTGATTTAGAGCGATCCAGTGGTCCTCATTTGGATGACTTGCAAAACGCGCCAAAAAGTTCACCGAAAAACTGATATCCGGTCTCGTCCCCTGAGCAACATAACTCAGAGCGCCAATTCGTGATAAAAATTCGGTTGCGCGAATTGCAGGCTTTGTTGTGTCAGCACTCTGAAGGTTACACTTGTAAGGCAATGGTGTGTTAGACAGTTTTTGAGATGGGTTGAAATTGTCGATAATACGTTTAATCAGTGTGTGTTGTGATATTAAGTAACCCTCATCATTTTTTTCGACTTTTAGTCCTACAATTTGATTCAATTCATCTTCCCATTTAATATCTATGAAACTTTTCAGGTCATTTTTTAGTTTTTCCAGTGCTTCAAGACTGTCGCTAGCTACAATACCGTCATCCACATGTAGCCAAATAGCAGCAGAGTGAGTCTGTGAGTGAATAACATATACAGATGAATCAAAAAAACTCGGTGAGTAGCCTAGACCTCTGAGTTTTTCAGCAATAAATTTCCACCAACAGCGCCCAGCTTGTTTGGTCCCATATAATGCTTTTTTAAGGCGGCATACCATTCCCGAATGTTGTTCAAAACCCTCTGGTTGACGTACATACACTTCTTCATCAATTGGGCTATTTAAGTATGCACTTACTACATCAAAAGCTCTTAAATGCCATCCATGTCGAGCAGCCAGGGTCAAGAGTAGGCGTAACGAAGTGAAGGTGGCCGTAGGTGCAAATGTCTCTTCAAAAGATTCTTTATATCTTTGGGCGAAACCTTGCGCTACAAATCGTGCTTTATGTTTAATTATTTTTCCGTCTGTATCCCGTTTGTAGGCAAAAACCCATTTGCCTCCTATGGTATTTTTTCCGGCAGGCAAAGGCACTAAATCCCAAACTTCCTTGTCGTGTAGAACTTTCATCTCATTTTTACAGGCAGTCTCCCAATCAATAGCATCAGTTGCTTTCATCGCTTGTTTGTATGTTTTCGGAGCTGATAATTCTTCATCAGTGCATTCATTGTGTATTTTGTCCGTCAACATATCCTGATCTTTAATTGTCTCATCCATCGAGAAATCACCCAACGTTAACGAATTCAATAAGAAAGGAATTGATGCCTTGTTTTCTTTTTGCTTCTCGGTAGGTGCTTTCGTTGATTTTAATTCTTTAATCGAAGGGAACACTGCTGTTGCTGATTGGATTACACATTTTCGTTCATTATCCCAAAATAACCACCCTTTTCCTCCCTCTACATATCCAATCACCTGACATTTGATGGCCCGCACATCTAATTTCAACCTATTTTCTTTGTGTATATGAACAAAAGCTGCTTCGCCAAAAATGCGTAAGATATCTAATTGAGGTTTTCTGTCAAAAAGCGCCTGGTATGGTGTGATGGTATTCGTAATTTTATTTGGGAGTCGGTTGTGTAAAAACACTGCCCATAAAAAAGCAGCGCCCCAGAAACTCTTATCAAGTTTACTGTCAAAAAGTAAGGTTCTTCCAATATCAGCAATTGTTCGGTTCAGGCGCTCAGCTACACCGTTCTGTTCATGATGATAAGGCATAGCATGTTCCCATACAATACCGAATTTTGTGAGGTAGGATTGCAATTTATTGTTCACATATTCGCCTCCATTGTCAGAACGCAGGATTTTTATCTTCTTCCCAGTCAAACGTTCCATTTTCACTTGAAAACGCACAAACGTGTCTGGTACCTGCGACTTTGAAGTTAAAAGTTCACAAACGGTATAACTCGTTGCAACGTCTCGGAAAGACACAAAATACAATGCATTATCAAAAGTTGGTGTTTCAAATGGCCCCATCACATCTGAAACTATAATTTCCATAGGCTCTGGTGCTCTCTCCGTACCATTTAACATCGAGGAATTTAGACTTTTCGCAACTCTGCATTGGTCGCAATGAATATCTCCGGGCGGTAAAGAATCTGGTAATCCTTCTGCTGCTTTGTGATTTATCAGTCGCCTTATAACCCTCATGCTAACATGTCCCAACGCTCTGTGCCAATGCATAAGAACAGGATCGTTCCTATCCATTCGCTCAGAATCAGGACCACATGGAGGGTCAAGTGAGATAGGATTGACTTGTGCACTTGGAATAGCCCGGTACGGTGAAACAATAGAAGTTGCATTACACATAGGATTAACACTGTTGTAAACTAACTCTACGTTCCATGATTTTTTATTTGAAAATATCCCCTTAAATAAAATTTCATCTCCTCTTAATATATTTATATTATGATGCTCATCGAACCTGGATGTAGCGCCCTGTTTGATTAAAGACCCAACAGATAATAAAGTTCCCGTCGCATTAGGGCAATAGAATACTCGTCTAATCAAAATATCCTCAGTAACACCTCGTACGGCTATTGCTCCGATGGCTGTCAGGTATTCCGGTTCAGCAGATTTAGTCGCAACAAGAAGTGGAATGGGATGTGTCAGATCAGTGAGCCAAATGAACAGGTCTTTATTGCCGCTTACATGCTCTGTTGCACCCGTGTCTAATAAGGCCGTAGCTCCATCAGAAGTCCAAGCTTTTGTATCAACTTTGAGAGCTCTCGGTAAAGGTTGTTTATCGTTTTCGTCATCATGATCGATGATTTCCACAAATCTTGCCTTCCCTTTTTGTTTGGGGTACACTGGACGATAATGGTCAGATTGTGTTTTCTCGGAGTGTTTCGGATTCAAATCGCATTTACATGTGGGATTACAGTAAAAGGTGATGTTGGAGTTTGGTTTAGCTTGGAATTTAGAGGATCGTGATAAGGAAGGACATTGCGACCTCCAATGGCCTTTTTTACCGCAATTGAAACATCCCGTGCCTTTGTAGTTTGAAAAAACGGCGTTTAGGGATACCATTTCTTCAACGACAGGGTCAGGTGTGTCATCATCGTAAGGCAATGTTAAAGTATTCATTGCTGATACCAATGTTGGTTGGTTTGTTGGTTTGCGAAGCATGAGAGTGTTGTGATGATTAGCGGCAATCTGCTCTACTTCAGCTGACGATAATTCGGTACTATCAGTGCGCATTCGCAAATCGATGGCATTCAACACTTCGGTGGACCAAGAATTGGAACCTTCGAAAGAGAAACTTAATAGCAAGTTTATAAAATTTTCGAGGTTAAGTTCAAAACCTTTTGCCATTAACTCATCGATCTTTGTACGTAAGAGGGATACATGCTCAGATAAGTTATGAGATTCGGGATTAAATTTCATGGCAATGATTTGTTTCAGCGTTGTTAGTTGTGAAGACATTGATAACACGTTGAATTTGGAAGCTAGGAAGTTGTAGACAGAATTAGCCGGTTTCATGTTCTTAATCCTGTCACGATGCACGTTCACCACGGAATGTCGTATCGCTACAAGAGCTAGTGCGTCTACTTCATTATCCAGGTGGGACTCAGGTATGGCATTAAATAAATACTCGGGATCCCGTAAGTAGGTTTGCATTGCTTCCGAAATGTCCCTTTTCCAATGATTGAAATTCGTGCCACTAGCATCAAGACGAGTACACTTTTCAGCTCGTTTTCTGAGTTCTTCTTCATACTTATAATAATGTTCGCCCCGAAGTAAGAATTCGATTCCTTGGTGAGGAGCTCTTTCGGATTTCGCTTTTCCTTTATTTGTGGAAGATGCCGATTGTTCCATGATGTTTTCAAGATGCGTCAATGATAACGCAGATAAAGATGGTGAAGATGATGATGTTGGTGATGTTGGTGGTGGGAATGGTGATGATGGTGACGATGGTGATGATGTGTGTGTGCCGGATCTCGTAAGTACCATCCAAAAATGAGAACTGCAAGACTTTTACACGGTAGGTAAACAAAGGTATGCGCAGCGCAACTAAATGCCCATAACCTATTATACCGCAACCCGGGATAGACTAGGGTAAGTCTCGTCGGTCTCTACTCCGGAATGGATAACATTACTTGTACTAACCTATTATACCGCAACCCGGGATAGACTAGGGTAAGTCTCGTCGGTCTCTACTCCGGAATGGATAGAGACCACCCGAGTGCGGTAGGCTAACTATATACATACGGGTGACAATGTGCCCTAACCTAATTTGTACCTATCATTTCTCTTATGTTCCAACAAAAGGAGGGCGTTGGGGGGCTGTGCGTTGGGCTGACAGACTGCAAGCATGGAGATGGCGTGCGTCACACCAGGCGGAAAACCGGTCCTCGTCGGCCTGCGCTATTCATCCCAGATACCTCTATCCACTCACTCTCATCCCACTCAGCTTTGCCTTTCACCGCACAATGCGCATCCAGCACCTCTCAACAATCTTTAATTTAACTTGTTTGGATGTCATCTCATCTTGCCCAGCTGAGTCAGTCACAAGATCATGTCTTCCAGTTGAGCTATTGTTTGATTGGCTCAGCTCCTTTGCCCCTAGGGTAGGAGTTATCTAAAACCTGTATCACTCGTCTGAACACCACACACCAAGTAAGTGTTATCACCACACAATATGGGGGGCGGACTTGCTAGCAAGTCCGCAACCTTGGACCCAAACTCACCATAGATTGAACACACATTGAGCTATTGATAAAGGAGCCATACAATCAGGAATGAACACCACTCAGAAGAACAGTTTTAGGTGGGTGTTCAAGTAGAGTTCAGTATGGGTTCAGTATGAGTTCAGTCTGAGTTCCATCTGAGTTCCATCTGAGTTCAGGTTGAGGACTTGCTAGCAAGTCCACCCCCTATATTGCGTAGTGTATGTCTGTAGGAATATGTACTTAGTTATGTGATAGTGTATATATTCTGCAGTTGCGGTGTCCCCTGTTCTCCGGTTCTTTTTGGAGTTCTACATGTAAATTAATGAAGATACGGTTCTTTCCGGAGCTCTACAGGTTATGGGGTGTACCTGCGGGCATTGAAACTTTAGCTGTAAAAAATGTCAGAATTCTAGCCTTACATTTAGTTGTCTCTTGAGACCCCTTGCATAATTTTTATTTTAAGCAAAATCAATTCTAGTACATATATATATTTCTACTCAGATGTCACTTGTTAGAGCATCTTCACTCATTTCGGTAAACCCGTTCGGTATGCATATTTTACGGAAAATAGCTGCTAAAATTCCACACTCATCTATTTTCAGTCTTTCGGTAAAGGGTCAAATCAGTAATTTTTTCAGTAAATTGTGGATCTTTCCATGAATTATTGAATCATTAGTGGAACTCATTTTCTGCCCCGCCATTTTTTCAGTAATTCATCTCACTTGGTCAACCTTGTGACACCTCACTACCTCCGATTCATTAAATCTTCACTCTTACCAAACGCTTCATCACTCACTATTTTATTACTGAACATAACTTTTCTCACTTCTTATCATCACATCTCACCAAAATTATCACTTTTTTTATATTATAGTACTTTCTAAACTATGTCTACACCTCAAAGCTCCAGCAAATTTGAAAATAAGAGAAAACAGTCACCAAATTGGTCTCAACATGAGGAGGAACAACTCACTATATCTTGGATTTTTATTAGTGAGCAACTGGAATTTTCTACATACCAATCTGGGGAGACGTTTTATAGGAAAGTCAAAAGCCATTTTAATGAGTATAGCAAGACACAGTATAGAGATCATGAACAGATTAGAATCCAGTAAGTTTTATTTAATTTGTAGACTTACATTTTTATTAAAACTTGTTTAGTATTTTTCAATAATCAACCTTAGATGGCAAGCCCTTAACACGTCCACCTTGAAGTTCAGCACTATCTATAACTCAATTGAAAGAAACCCACCTAGTGGAAGCTCACCCAGTGACTGGATGAGGCTTGCACTATCTCTTTAACAAGAACAAACTAAATCATCTTTTAAAAGCTTGACTGTGTGGGACAAACTTAGGCATCTTCCTAAATGGAGACTCAATATGTCAGCCTGAATATTCTCAGGACTGAGTAAAATTACTAACAAATTATGTTAAACATATGTAGCATACATGGGAACAATAAATAATTGTATAAAAAATTGATTTAATACAAATATATGCCATTATAAAGCATTATATACACGCATAAATCCACCTTATTTAAGTCTTATGTACTTAATATTAAGTTAGAATAAGTTAGGGTAACCATAAGCCTACATAATTTTTAAGTACACATAAAGCTAATTTTTCTATTATTTTATTGAAATAATTGATAAATGCGCTTATTATCACTAAAAGCTGGATATATGCGCTATAAATGTTAAGATAATAAAAATGCACCTTGACAGATCAATTTGCCTTATTTGGAACAATTGATCTGGCTATTTAAAAGTGTAAAAATAACACTTTTCAAATTTGGTGTTTTTTATGCCAGAAATGGCCTCTGTGCAGTGGCTACATACTGCCTGCATTTTTCCCATGTGAATAGCTTCATTTTTAGCAAAGTTAGTATTTTTCACGCTAAAATTACCCCACATACATGCACTATATGTGGAAACACACTAAAATAGGCGAGGGACGCTTATTTAGTGTCTTAATTTAGTTTCAATGTGAATTAACCTTATTAAATGCACTAATTACATTAGTTACATCAGTCTTGGCGCCCAATTATGCTACCACGCTTAAAAATTGCCTATTTAGTCAAGGATTTACCCATGGTTACGCCTGCCAAGAGTCTGCATACAGGGATCAGCCCTTACACGCATTAAATTGGGGTTTTCAATGGTTTCTCAGTCAATAATGCTTATTTTTGAACAGGGATTTCGCGTATATACTTGTAATAATTAACTCTAACATTTCTACTGTTAATCCCCCTTAATACTGTGTTATATTTAGTACTATTTCTTTATTTTTAGTCTATTAAAAATAGATATTACACGCATATACACTCTTTTTTGGGTCATTCTTTATTTGTGATGGATTATCCCTATTATTTCAGGATTTTGGCGTGTGATATTATTCTTTGGTTGTCATTGGTCATTCCTTATGTTGTTGGACAGGTCTATTAGTTAGTTTGAGGCGCATTTGGCCGTGTATAGGATTGGAATCATCAAGGGGCATCATTGGGGAATTATTTGGGTATAAAAGGAGGGGGTTTTTGGTCATATTTTCTACATTCAATTTATCATCTTTACAATTACAGTTACAATATAACCAATACAATTTATCTTACATTTCATTAGTACTTTAGAGAGTCTTTGAATAGTATTTTAAATATATTACATCTATTTTTCTGCACAACAATAAGCCTTGTAATACCAAGTATAATAAGTGAGAGTAAATTACTGAGCCTTATAATTGATTTTATTCTACTACTTGCTTGTCTTATACCATTGTATTCATTTGGGACCTTTTGTAAATCTTCTAGACACTAGACCAGCAAGCTATTCACGTCTCTGGACTTGGACTTAGCCTGACAACTGGGAGCCTTTCCTCAAGAATTCAAGTGGTTATTCAAGTAAGTAAAAATAAAAATTAATTGAGGCTTGAGTGATTAGAAATCCTTATATATAATATCTGGATTATAATTACAAAGGGTTGGGTCACTAAAAATTTAGTGATTTCAGGAAAAGAAGCCCAGTTATATATATAATAAAATTGTGATATTGAATCAACAATTTTACCACTAATTGAACAAAAAGTGTTCTTAGTGGGAGTCTGTCAATAGACCAATTAAAATTGTGTTCTTTGCAGATAATAATAAACCAATAAATAAAAACTGATTAATTGATTCTCTGTTTAAAGGACCTTTAATCCCTTTTTCTGGTTTGTTCATTAAAATTTTTTGATTTTGAAAAGGCTATTACTGACAAATTTTCCTTTTAAAATACAAAAACACGGATACATATTGTAGACCACTCCAATTAAGTGACCACATAAAAGCATATTTGACTTTTGGCACTTATTTTATCCACTTAAAACCTACTAGTAAGCAATTTAATTGCCTTAAGTAGAGTTATAAAATACTGATAAAACTCTTTTGTAGTTTGAATCACATTTCTCAATCCTTTGGTCTAACTTTCACTGATAAAAATGAGTGAAAACGTTGACATTGTAAGTAATAAGGCAAAACCTTATGACTTGAGACCAAGAACTAGTAAATTTTTTGCAGGACATCACCATGGAGGAAACCTCCCCCAGCAACACTCCTCATATGAGTCTGGAGGAGAAAGAAAGGCTTCTCAACCTTGTAAAGATCAAAAAATCAAAAAATACCCTTCAAGAACAAATTCACTCCCTATCTCAATTACACAACAGTTTGACAGTAAAGGTCAACAAAATGGAAGAGGAGCTTATGAATTTAGGGAAAATGGCAGGCCAAACTTTCATGGAGGTCAACCAACAAATAACAGACCTAAGGGCACAGGTGAAACCAGTAACAACTCCCTCAAACAATCAACCAGCTCCTTCTCAAGCTCCAGGAGAAGAGCAGATGATAACTATAAGCAAATGGAAATGGGACTGGTACGCCCAGAACTACAACAGCAACCCTCATCAAGAGTCCAGCTATCACCCTTACAGGGGAAAGGGAAAAAGGGGAAGAGGAAGTGGAATAAGACCTTGGTAAGTCATCCACCTTCTAATGTTCAACAATATAATACTGACAATGAATTACTTATAGGTGATAATGAGGTATTAAGATTGATTGATAATGATATTCAGGATTATTCATTTGATAATAGTTATTTGAATTTATCTTTAAAGGATGACATTGTACATAGCTTTATTGATAATGGTGATAATAAAAATATAAAAATTGAAACAAATGAATCAAATATTGACCCATATAATCTTGATAGCACTTCTGAATTAGAAATTAATGGTTTTATGAAAGAAAACCCTATGATATCTTCTATAATAAATAAATT